>JALRME010000039.1:0-313663 GCA_026120035.1 Coleophoma eucalyptorum
AGCATTGTAGGATGTAAGTATAATGTAGGCAGTATGACGCGTAGCGCGTTCTAGTGTTCAACTCGCTTGGGTGTTCAACTCGCTTGGGAAATACGTTAATCTAAGAACTCATTTGATAATAGGAACTCATGTAGTTAGTAGAGTTTGCTCGGGGAGGGTGGGGGGGGGGGAGCAAGAAGGTAAAACTTTGAGCATGCATATTTTGTAAATAAGAATAATATACTATATTAAAGCTAAGTGATTAAGCATACTATGTTTAGTTTTATCAAATGCTATTATTCTTTGTGGCGAAATTGTTGAGCTTCTTTCTAAAGGAAACAGTGTAAAGCAGGATGATGTAGAACTCATATTTAACTTCGACAATGAATCTAGGAGCCTTTATATATTCAAAAAAGATCTTAGTTTAAAAGTTATAAAGACTATAAAAAGCCAAGTGGTCATATCATAGGCTTTTTTTATACTCTTGGCATAACTTAAGTATTTAAAGTAATGCTCTTATAGTCTATTTCAATTAAGAGCCTCTCAAATTACAAGGTATTTCTAAATCTATGCATTTTTTGTAACAGGTTATAAGCCCGGTTAGCGTTATACCTACAAAGGAATACTTGATATTCTGTAAAGTAGTACAATAACTATCTATTAAGTCGTCAAATATCAAAACGATGTATCTTCGATAGTCTCTAGTCGATACCTTCGAAACTCCTATCTCGACTAAACCGCTCTATGTATTACGGATGAGGGACACAACTCCGGAGAAGGTGGTATAGTGCAGATAGTACGCGCTGGCTACGAACGAAAACCAGGAGACCTAGGAAAGGGATTTATAGGGCTTTTAGGTAGATAGACAGAAATATGATGCAAGAAAAGTAGAGTAATATTAGGGGACGTAGCATACTATAAGACATAATAGACTATTTTATTATAAGATGAAATCATGATAATAGTGTAGGCATATACCTGCTTGTCCAAGGTTCTAATATGCCTACTAAAGATCATAATAAATAGGAATTACGAACAAAGCATTATACCACGAAGTAATCTTATGCCAAACAAAGTATTGCCCCACAGAATCCTTAAGTTAATCGATCCTACGATGCGATTCTTGTATTTATATCTATATCTTTATTTAACTTCAAATCTAGGCCTTTGACCTTGAAACTATTATGAACTTGAATTCACAAGGCAAGAAGTGAGGAATAGGAATTAGAGGGTCTTTCAAAAGGCAACAATTAATTCAAGTTGTTTCACGTATCTTCAACCTAAGCAACATAACTCAAAGCTACTGGCTATGAAAATTTTAAGGGGAGTGTTAGAAGTCAAATAATTATATAATAGGGTTTTTTTACTTCAGGCGTTATTCAAGTACTTAAGGCAGGACTCACATGGCTTGTCTCAATCAAGACCTGTTCAACAAGTGAACTTCCAACTCTATGTCATTTTCATTTAATTGACTACTAATACTCTTATGCATTTACTGGATTTATTTACTGTTTGATTTTTTACTTTGAATAAAATAAGAATTTCGAAGGGCAAGATGACGTTTATCTTTTAATAGCCTTTCTCGAAGACATCATATCCTGCACATAATTACAGGGCGTTGCTGCTTTTATTTAAGATAGGTAGATATCCTCAAGAAAGGAGCTTATAAAAAATATATTGTAAACCGCCGATAATTTACTCAAAAAGACATCCTATTTTACTAAACAAGATGCCTTATTGCTATTGCTTCTTATGCATAGCCTTGCCCTATTCATGCTGTGCTGACTACCAATCATTAAAACACGCCTGCAATCCACGTTGTAAACCTTCTTATGCAAGCCAAGAGATATAGCTCATCATAGTTTCAGACTACTGCATGTGAAGAGGTCCAACACAAAACTCCCCAACTCTAAGAATATCTAAAAGAAACACTTGGTGAAATACCCACGGACTAAACTTGATGATCATATATTATTTGTAATAGGCTTAACTAACTACTTACGACACTTTTTGTCTGCAGTCTAGAACTTGACAGCGGGGAGAGGTGGATATTACAGTCGTCATCGAGTTGTGGCGCTCGGTAAGGGGTAGGTTGGTTTAATGTTTGGAATCAAATAATTTAAGGCCATACAGAGCAAGGGCGAACATAAACCAAAACTGTAATATCGAGCTTAAAAGATAAAGTTATCCCTACAGGAGCCCAAAGTCACTTCAAAAGTGTTTCAAAATTTGATATTGAAGATGAGGGTTTTGGCACATTTTAATGATTCGTTAGCCGCTCCTTGGGGGCATTTGTCTGAAATAGGTAATACAGATATACGTGGAAAGTGAGAAGGTTGAATAGCGCCCTGCACTTTCTTATCGAATATGAAAGAATGTCAAGAATGAGAACTGTGCCTCGAAAGTCTCGGCGAGACGCTGGATGAGTAAAAAACAAAACGTAAGCCCTAATAAAAACGCCGATCCGTTCCACATCATTGCCTGTCATACTCTCACCTGTCTAAAGCTTGAGACTGGCACTGTTTGAAGTTAGTAAAAGTTTCTTGGGTGTATGTTAGAGAATCATGGGGAGTTGGAACTTACCATTTGATAATACATCCCCCTCTGCCTCAACAACGAGGCATGGTCACCTTTCTCAATAACAACACCATCACCCACCACAAAGATAATATCAGCATTCTGCACAGTTGCAAGGCGATGCGCAACCACCACCATCGTCCTACCCTTAGCCGTCTTCTCAAAGACTGCCTGGACCGACCTCTCGGTCTCTGAATCGAGATTCGAAGTCGCCTCATCAAGTAGCAGAACTCTGGGGTTCCTGATGAGCGCACGCGCAATGGCAATTCTCTGTTTCTGGCCACCAGAAAGCGCAATACCACTAGAGCCAACAGCGGTGTCATAACCTTCTGGCAACGAAGAGATAAAGTCATGGATTTCAGCATCGCGACAGATTTGGTGTAGGGCTGCATCAGTGATAGTGGACTCGTCTACACCGAGGAGAATATTCTCACGGATGGTACCGGAGAATAGGGAAGCCTCTTGTGATACGAGTGAGATAGTGCGGCGGTATTCACGTAGTGAGATGCGTTTCAAGTCCATGTCGTGGTAGAGGATCTGGCCACTTTGGACTTGATAGAATCTTTTGCAGTGTGAGTGAGTGTTTTTAATATTTTTTGAGATTTTACGCAGATTGGATTTGCTTACCTTTCAAGTAAAGAGATGATACTAGTTTTTCCACAGCCTAAGTTATGTGTTAGCAATTTCTCCTTAAGACAAAGAAAGCAGACGGTGTTTACCAGATGGGCCGACAATAGCAGCAAATTGCCCTCTTTCAATCTATAAATAGTCAGTGTTAATGAAAACTTAGGTCGTGACAAAATAGACTTACAGTCATGTTCAATCCCTTCAGGACGGGTACGTCTCTTGTCGGGTACCTGAACCAAACATTTTTCAGTTCGATCTTGACTCCTTGCGGGCCTTTCTCATTCGTCCCTAAGACGCTGAGATCTAACTGATCTGGGATTTGCTCTTCATCCTCTGGTTGAGGCCTCAGTGCTCGGATACGGTTTGCTGCAGCAAAAGCTTGTGCAACGTCTAGAGCCTTGTAAGCGAGGGACTATCAGATAGAGAATTTGCGAGGAATCATACTTGGACCGAAGCTCAACGACTGCCCAGCTGTTGTACTACCTTGAATAATTGCTAGGTATATAACCACTGTGACTTTTGTTAACGTTCTGCCTTTTCCTTATTGGATTAATACTTACAATACTGGAAAGGTGTATATTCCTTGTTAGCGAGCAGTTGTCCTCCATACCTGGTGCCAGTTAGCCTTGGTGGTTTTCAATACTGGGTGCATAAATTACCATAAGACAAATGCCATACATAAGAATGATATACTATCACTCGTAGCAAATATCAGAGTGGAGAATCTGGCCTTGCGGAATGCTTTCCTAGTGTGATTTCGTAGGAGTGTTTCATAGCGATCGCAGATCGCAGTCTCAAGTGTAAGCGATGAGACTGTTCGAAAAGCCCCAATCGCCTCTGTGGCGAACTTCGAACTCTCGGCAAAGACAGCGAAATTCATTTTTTCGAATTGTGTCTCGTACCGAATACGAAAGAAGCCTGCGGCAAGAATAATGGGGAATGACGAACAAACCGTTAGAAGGGTGAGTTTCCAGCCGAAATAAAATGACAATCCTATGGATCCTAGGATGTTGAATAATGAGATGATAACAATTGCCATATTGATACCAAGAAGTTGTTGCAGTTGCTGCGGATCACTGGCCATCCGTGCAGTTAATGCTCCCACAGAGTTCTCTTCTCCGTCATAGTATGAGACGGGCTTGCGGAGCGCGTTCTGGAAGTACTCCTGGCGATAGAATGCTGTAATATTCTAAAGGGGCTGTGAATATAATAACCCTAATATTAATATGGAACGACTTACGAATGAAATTGTGTTGGACGACCATCCTAGGATTAAGTAGCTCAAACCGGTTCCAGCTGCAAGTATGGTGAACATGAGACACCACCAATTTGTCTGGTCTTGAAGATATTGCCCCCAAAAACTAAAGAGTGAGATGAGCCTTGCAAACAAATATGCATGCATTGGAACCGCAACTAGATCGGAATAATTAGTTTCTCTTTCATGTGATGGGTATTCCAGGGCAGAAGCGAGTGTATCTGGTTGGAAATGAAAACGACTTACCACCAGCTCCCAAAGATCCTATAAGCATCAAAATATACCAATTCCACCTAGGCTTTTGCTCCCAAAGGAAGAGCATGAAGCTACCAAAAAAGCGCTTCGTCTTGCTAATTGGCTCTTCAAGATCAGCCTGCTCTGGTGCTTGAGAAATTGATTTGTGTTCGATTATTGGGTCCATATCCATGATTTCAGGGTCAACCAATTCCTTTGAAGAAGAAGTCTCACTCATAGAAAGCTTTTGAGCGGACGCGAGAGCATAGTAAGGACCTTCTGGGTTGGCCATCAGCTCTTCATGGGTGCCTTGTTGAACAACTTGGCCCTTCTGCAAAACCACAATGTTGTCGGCCTTCATAATCGTGGAAAGTCTGTGAGCAATCGTGATTGTGGTTCGGTTCTTTGAGACCTTGTCCAATGCTGCTTGGACAATCTTCTCGCCACGAACATCAATTGCAGAAGTTGCTTCGTCGAAAATCATGATTCTAGCTTGCTTGACCACACTTCTGGCAATCGCTATTCGCTGTCTTTGACCACCACTGAGTTTTATCCCAGAGTTGCCAACCATAGTATCATAACCCTATAAATATACCAATTAAAATTTGTATCAACGGGATTATAGAGCAGACACTGAGTTAACTTACGTCAGGTAGCCGAGAAATGAATTCATCTGCGAAAGCCTCCTCGCAAGCTTTTTTGACTAACTCATCTTTCTTTTCTTTTGTGGCAAATTCCCATTCGGTTCCTATGAGACCGTATTCAACATTTTTGTAAATAGTATCATTGAAAAGGAATGGCTCTTGTTGGACGAGACCAATCTGTGATCTCCACCATTTGAGATCTATCTCATGTAGTTTGCGACCACCAATTGAGATGGTACCATTACGGAAAAAGAGCGTCTTTTGATGTATTTAGCTCTATTCCCATTAAGATATGCGATGAGACTTACAAGCATGTTATCAGTCATGTTGCCATCCAGCTCGTACCATCGTTCCAGGAGTCCTACAATTGTACTTTTGCCCGATCCTGATGCTCCGACAATGGCAGTCAATTTCCCTGCCGGGAAAGTGACACTCAGGTTGTTAAGAACTTTGACATCTGGCCTAACTGGATAAGCAAAATTTACATTTTCGAGAACAATGTCATTCTCCGAAGAAACCTCGGAATCTGTGATACCATGTGTCGTAGGCTGGGGCGCATCAATAATAGAGAAGAAGACTGCAGCGGCACCAGCGGATCCTGCAGCAGCAGATATTGGAGAAGCTATGGTACCGAGAGACATAACTATAGTCATGACGGACATCAATACCCTTTATGTATGTTAGCAAACAAAAATAACTAACTGTATCAGAACACTTACACGATGATGGTTGTGACGCTTTTAATTTCGAATCCCAAATACAACTTGATCGCGTACCAGAATGAAAGTGCAAATGTTCTACAGAAGTTAGCCGCGATAGAGTGGCTCAAAAAATGGTAACTTACGCGTGAATTGCGAAGAACACTGAAGTCATGTTAGCAAATGAATCTAGGGGAAAAGGACCTCTAGACATACCGGGTGCTTGTTGAATTGCTACCAGGGGTGACATGAGAAGACCGCGTCTTCGAGACTCGAGGACCCATCCAGAATAGCGCTTGGCCATCTTGCTTTCTGCTTCACAGGCGGCAACCATTCTGATTGACCCGAAAACCTCGCTTGCGATTGATGAAGACATTCGATCCGCATGCTCAACCTCTTTTGTCATTTTGACAAGAAATGGGATTGTGATGGTGTAAAACACAACAATAAACAATAATCCACTGCTTGTCACCAGGGTAAGAAGCCAGGAATAACGAAATGCGACAATTAAAGCAGTAATGACTAAAGAAGTGCTCTGCAGAAGCATAGACAGTTTTTCAGAAATACCAATCTGTAAGATGTTTGCTGTGACCGTTACGATTGCAGCCGTTTGTCCAGCTGGAAGTATGTCCAGGACAGAAACTGGTTGTTTGAAAAGTGCTTGCAGGTAGGCTAGTCTTATTGACGCAGATATGCGAACGCTCACCATCCGGAATCCCAGCTAGATTTAGGTTAGCATTCTACTCTGCCTACGATGAGTTGGATGGGTTACACACGATTGCGACATAGTCAAGGACTAGTCTGCCAGCAAAAAGGTAGACAAGATATAACCTGAGTATTCCATTTAGCATCTTCCTCGGTCGTTGTTTCGAAATTGGGGCATTCGTACACATTTCTGTTGATATCGTCGGTGAATACGTCCTTTGTCTCGCTAGAATTTGGTTCATAAAATGAATTAAATGCGCCGACAAGTTCCCCTGAGTATTGTGAGTTGACAAAATTTAAATCAGGATGGTCTCGGGCGCATACCAAAGACAACATTCATGAGAGGAAGTGTAACTCCTGTGAGTACGGAAGCAATCGCAGCAGCGTAGAGAAGAAACCGGTCGCCTCGCGTCGAGTGCGAGAATATTCTCTGTTTATTGTAAGCCTTATTCTCCCACATTCTTTTGACTTGATAAATACCACGAAATGCGAAAATGCGACTTTGTAATCTGCCTTGGTGAAAGCTTTCTTTTCGTCTTTTGGAGCTTCCGATGCTGCTCCCTCACTCTGACTTTCATTTTCATTCTTCTCTGTTGTCCCTGGCAGCAAAGGAACGCTGCCCGAGCTTGCGCCAGTTGGAGTTATGGGACTTATTGGCGACGTCGGCGAGGCTGGCGAGGTTGGCGAAACTGGTGGTGACTCGCCTGAAGCCTGCTCATATTGATGGTATCTCGACATTTCTTCCTGTTGTCGTTCGTAGTATTCAGTTGACATCCCCAAATCAGCAGCAGCAGTTGAAATTGACACAGATTCGGTAGTGCATGGAGGCGAAGATTGCTCCTGGACCTCTCGCATGGGCTGCTCATCATCCCGACAACTAGCTACTTCCTTGTCGCCATGATGTTCCTCCTGTATGCTCCCATCATCGCTGCCGCCACCCCGGGTATCTGAAATTGTAGACATGGTATCCTGTGATAGTACCATGGGTTCGTGGTGGCTGAGCGCGGATGGTGAAGCACTTTTGCTGATGTTTGCCATGGGCCGTCTCGTGAGTGTTTCCCTTGGTCGCTAACTCTGTCACAGGTTTCACGCTTGGAACGGACGGAGGATAAGCAAAGGATTTGCACTTTGCTCCCGAGAACGCAAAACAAGACAGGGACCCATAGACTGGAGTGCCAGACTCAGTAAACGATTTAGAGCGTTTCTGGTTGATAGTGAAGTGTGCCCTATTGTACCCAGTCTATGTCTTATCGTGCAAGGACTATGCCATTCCAAGGGCATGCATCTTATCGGATATGATAGAATATCTCGTCAAAGTCTAACCTGCACATAAAATGCTTAGAAGAGCACGACGCATGCACAATGTGAGCAATCAATCCCGGAGCAATATACTCGACGTGATCGTGGGCTGTTGAATTAAACTGTCGCTCATTCCATCATTTTAAGGTACAGTGGAATGCGGGCCCACCCTTGTACACCTTAATCCCCACCATACATGACCTCGTAGATGCCAAGATTGTACTCAAAACGTTATAGTTCCGGCATCTAGCTCTATTAGACACGAGAAATGCAGAGGCATGTTGATCAACGTCCAACCCTTCATTCAAGCAGCCCTGTTTAAGTAGTTTGCTTCAGATGAAGCAAGGAGTACATTGCAGTAAGTCTAATTTATGATATAGCTAGTTTAAAGAATTGTAATACGCCAGGAATCTAAGTCCATGTGTCTAAAAGTTCGCCCCCTTTGTAGAAAATAAAATCTCATTACGAATAAATTGCCGTTAGGTTTCGGCCCGTTACACTCATCTCCCACTTAGTCTGAGCCAGAATCTTCGGCAGCCTCGATATTGGCTTTCATGACCCGGATGACGTCTCCAAGTTCCCTTACAGTGTCCTTGTCCCTCGGCAATGTATGGCCTTTGGCATGATCAAACAAGTATGCTGTATCCATATCGCAGATATTGTATAGTGCCATAGATCCAGCTAAGTACGGGTCCAATGACCCAACTGTGACCAGCGTTAGAAGGGTACTGCATATGCGGAGATTCTGAATTTTGGTGTAAGTACTTACTAACGTGACAAGTTGGTATTGTGATAGTTAAATCTGACTCATCGGCAAGTACAATGGCGTTCATGGTCAGGTTCATTGGTGGCCATCCGGCGAAGAAAAGCGCACATTTGAACATTGGGGTTATGCCCATAGTTTCGAATCTCAACTGCTCTTGCAGTATCAAAGTTGCTGCAACAGTGGCTCCCTCTGAATAACCAATAATTCCATCAAAGGGGCCTTCCTCCTTCATGATGCGATATAAGTATTCCATGGCTGCAAAAGCACTTTGGTTGCCTGGAGCGCGTTCATCGTCTTCAGAGCCGGTATCGCTACCTTCATCGACAGGCACATTTCCAATGCCACTGCTCATAAGTTCGCGCATTTGGTCCTCAGCAGTTGCACCTTCGGGGAAGTTACGAATACGCTCCAGCACATCAGAGCCACCATTTTCGGCCTCGACGCCTTTGATGAAGCGATAGTATGGAGCTGCACCGAAGTACTCCTCGAACCCAGCCGGTGGGAACGCTTGAAGGGGGCCATGAACGAAGTGCAATTCAGCCGTATTGTCAGACTTCAGCTCCCTGATCAAAGGTGCTGTGAGAAATTATAAGTATAGGTAGAACACTTGATAGCCGAATTGAAATACGTACCAAGCTGAACCTTGAATTTCTGTGCCACAGTTAGTACAAATTTTCTCTTGGATTTTTGAGAGAGAGAGAGAGAGGGGGGGGTGAAAGAACTGGTAGTTGAGGGAACAATTTGTTACTTACGTCGGCACTGCCGTAGGCTCCGCAAAGACATAAAAACTTCATGATGTTGAGTGGTAGTAAAACTAATACCGGCGAAGAGTACTGATACTGGAGCTGGCCCGTGAAAAGGAAAATTGAAAAAGTTGTAAATCTGGTCTTAATCTTAGGTCAAAGAGTATGGTAATATTTGAACAGTTGAAAATGTGTGCGGGTGACTGGGAAGTAGTAGTGGACGACTTTTGAGAGTGTTTCGAGTCTGAGGGAGAACGTACCTTCTGCCATGAATCTTCTTCCAAACAAGTTCCTAGTTTGAACCTGTAGCTTCCCGTTTCCAGTTCATCGATGGAATGCATCTGGATTCCTTCCCTGTCTATCACTGGCTCCTTTGTGTTCGGGCAATTCTCCTCGGCCCCTGTCGCAGCTGTCTATGGTGACCTGTCATCTGTGGTGAGGACGGCAGTCTCCACCTGTAACAATTTCAGAAGTGCCAAGCGCAGATCTCCAACACTGACACGGGGGATTTTCAAGGAGACGATCCCAGAGCACAGCGAAACAAGTACAGCCGCGGAGAGCGGGTGGGAGCTCAAGCGAGGAGAGGCAGAGATACCGGTTGGCTACGAGAGCTAGGACAGCCAGGAGGGCCGTTGGAGCCAGGGAGAGCAGAGATAGGTATAGAGGCATGGATGGTGAGGATGTAGTGGGGGTTAGTGAATTGCTCATGGGGCAGCAGACGGACGAGCTGGATGTTTGATTAAGGTATGTTAGAATCTTACGAAGGACGACAGCGCTGTCGGCTAAGTCTTGGTCTAACCGCACACGAGATCGCCCACGCCAGGTCTTAGGCGAATCCGCCATCCGCCCACAGGAATGAAACCAAAAGCCTAATCGAACATCATGCCATCTCCATCTCCAGCGGCCTCCACCACCCTCCATTTTCCCTTGTCATATGGCAATTTTATCACCGACGCCGGAGAAAACCCCATATGCACCATGCCATGCTCCTTCGTGCACGCAATGCCCACGACCTGCAGCCTGCCGCGTCTGCATCGACATCCGCGCAAAGCTGCTAATCCAATACCTGCACTACCGGTTGCGGTAGTGTCACTCGTCCCGTCTGTGCTCTGCAGTTCTCGCAGCACCGCACTGACAGCACTGCCATTTGCTGGTTTCAGGCCTCTTCCTCGTTGACCCCTCCAAATCTCCAGAGAACGAGCTGCTCGGTGCGAGTACGGCCACACCATCCCAGCACTGATCTACCGAAAATGCAGGCCTGCCCCGTGCAAATCTCCACCTTGGGTCCGGGTACCCAGGATTTTTGTGCTGTGGGCAAATGTCTTAGACGCTACTACTCTACTCGAATCGCTCCGGATGGGACCCCGTAGAGTCGTCCACGCGTGGGGGCTTTCCTTATCTGCTCTGCTGGCCAACCCTTTTCACTTCTTCCACCTGATCACAATCTTTATTACCTTACATCCGCCCTCGTCACATCCTTCTTCACATGAGTCCGTATACTCCATATTAACATTCGTGAGCTGACGCCTCATTGACTACTTACGACGACGTGCATGCATACCATTCGGTGCCGATCGTCAATCTATCTACCGTGTCTCATTCTCCTTTATCTCCTACGTTCCAAGGAATTCGAACGAGTATACTAGCTCGCAGGATTAGATCTCGATTGCAACTAAGGGCGGCCACCAATGAGAATGGATTGAGCGGAATTACACATTCACTACAGAGAATTGTTGCACATATATCAATCGGCACCGCCCTGAACGTTCAGACTGCAATCAAGGGCTCTGCAATAAATATTCTTTGAAACATTTAGCAAAGTGGTCCTACCAACACTTCCATGGCACCTTCTGCAACCACCTGGGTCGCACCCCAGGAGGGTACACCCAAAGACACAGAGGTCTCGGTGGAAAAACAAGACAGCACAGCCTCCAGCAAAATCAATGTTGAGGATCCAACCAAATTCTACACAGATGCCTATACACATGGGTACACAGAAGGCTATGTTGCAGGATACACTGAAGCACCTTTGTCAACAAAGCAAATTCCCATTGCTATTGTTGGTATGTCATGTCGCCTCCCAGGCAATGTGGCAACACCAGATGAGTTCTGGGAGCTTTGTTCGCGAGCCCGAACTGGGTGGTCAGAAGTGCCCAAAGATAGATTTGATAACGCTAGCTTTCACCACCCAAATCCGGGGAAGAGAGGTTGTTTCAATGCTGCTGGCGGAAACTTTCTGAAAGAGGATCTTGGACTATTTGATGCGCCATTTTTTAACTTGACCGCTCAAGAGGCAACATCAATGGATCCTCAGCAAAGACTTTTGCTCGAGTGTACGTTCGAGGCCCTCGATAATGCCGGTATTCCCAAGCACGAGGTTGTTGGGAAAGAGGTTGGAGTTTTTATTGGTGGATCGTTTTCTGAATATGAAGCGCAAGCCTTTCAGGACTCAGACACTATTCCTATGTATCAAGCAACTGGTGAGTACACGAATCTTTGAGTATATTGATGAGATTCACCATCTAACTTATTCAAAGGATGCGCATTCGCTATGCAATCGAATCGACTTTCACATTTCTTTGATTTAAGAGGTCCCAGTTTTACGATTGACACAGCTTGTTCTTCTAGCTTGGTCGCGCTGCATCAGGCCTGCCAAAGCATCCGAAATGGAGAGTCCAAGATCGCCTTTGCTGGCGGGTGCCATTTAAATATGTTGCCTGAAATCTGGATTTCATACTCGATGTCACGGTATGTTTATTAGAGAATATCCCTTTGCAATATAGCCCTAACTGGTAGCTAGTTTATTTTCAGATGAGGGACGATCGTTCTCCTTCGACAGCCGCGGTACCGGATACGGCCGAGGTGAAGGCTGTGGAATGGTAGTCTTGAAACCATTAGATCAAGCAATCAAGGACAATGACATTATTAGATCAGTTATTGTGGGGAGTGGTATTAACCAGGACGGTAAAACGCCTGGTATCACCATGCCAAACGGATCTGCACAAGGTAGATCTAATTTAGCTTTTTGGATTATAGACGAAAACTAACGGCTGCAGAATCGTTAATGCGCTCTGTCTATAAGACCGCGGGCATTGACCCCAAAGAAACTGGGTATGTTGAAGCTCACGGCACCGGTACTAAAGTCGGCGACCCGATTGAGGCTGCTGCATTACACGCTATATTTGGCGAGGAGCGTAATGCTAGAAATCCCTTGTTCATTGGTTCCGTGAAATCGAATATTGGACACTTAGAAGCTGCTTCAGGTTAGTGCCCTCTCACATCTGTTCATCCAGCAATTAACAATTATTGCAAGGGATTATCTCGGTGATCAAGACGGCTTTGATGTTAGAGCGAGGCTTCATCCTACCAAATTATGATTTCAAGAAGCCAAATGAAAAGATCCCATTTTCTAAATGGCATTTGAAGGTAATTTTCCCAAAAGTCTCAAGTGCGAATTCAACACTCATGCGGCATAGGTTCCCATCAGTCAACGTCCTTGGCCACGACCAAAACGCTTTGCAAGCGTAAACAATTTCGGTTTCGGTGGCACGAATGCTCATGTCGTCCTCGAAAAGGCCCCCTTCATTAAAAAGAACGACACTGATCCATCGGAATCAACAGTCCAATCAAGAAAATTGTTTGTTCTCTCAGCTAACGACAAAAATGCTCTGGAAGCAGTTATGAAAAACGTTGGCATATACCTGGAACAAAGACCAGAGATCTTCCAAAGCGATTTAATGGATAATTTAGCGTATACCCTGGGACAACGACGATCAATGATGCAATGGAGACTTGCTATTAGCACCGCTTCTTCTTTCGATTTAATCCAGACCTTGAACAGCGGAAAGGTCGCTCCATCACGGGAGGCGGAAGCCCCCAGGATTGGTTTCATATTCACTGGCCAGGGAGCCCAGTGGAACGCTATGGGTCGTGAATTATACGCGGAATACCCCGTGTTTGCGTCGACCTTGGACGCGTGTGACGAGTACCTGGCTTCTGAGGGTGCTCCATTCTCGCTTGTTGGTGAGTTGAAGACATCTCCCATTTTGAATTTGGATGAGTACTGACATTTTGACCAGAGGAATTACACAAGGACGCAGCCGAATCACGTATCAATGAGGCTCATATTAGTCAACCGGCGTGCACAGCAATCCAACTGTCCTTGACTGATTTGCTCAGTTCATGGGGAGTTTTGCCCACAGCAGTCACCGGTCATTCCAGTGGTGAAATTGCCGCTGCATATGCAGCTGGTATCCTTCCCCTCAAGTCTTGTATGGCAGCTTCCTATTACAGAGGAATTGCGACTCAACGACTAAAGAAGTTATATCCCGACTTGAAAGGAGCTATGATGGCTGTTGGCTGCACCAAAGAGGAGATCGAACCTCTAATTGCACAACTGACCACCAAAGAAGTGCGAGTTGCTTGCTACAACAGCCCTAGCAGCTTGACAATATCTGGTGATGAATGCGCTATTGACGAGCTTCAAGTTATAATGGAGAAGAAGCAAATGTTCGCCAGAAAGCTACAAGTCGATATGGCCTACCACTCCCACCACATGGAACTTGTTGCTAAAGAGTATCGAAACTCTCTCCACTCTCTGGAGACACCAAAATCGACAGGAGTCAAGTTCCACTCTTCTTTGGTCGGGCATCTCATTGATGGCTCTGAACTCGAGCCTTCCTATTGGGTTGAGAACCTTGCACAATCAGTTCGGTTCTCAGAGGCCCTCACAACGATGTGTGAGCCTGTAGATGGTCACAAGACTGGCGTGAATATGCTTATTGAAATCGGACCCCATTCAGCGCTTGCTGGGCCGGTGAAGCAAATCCTAAAGTCCTGTGGCGCTAATGCCATGAAGATTCACTACGCCTCAGCTCTAGTGAGGAAGAGAGATGCAGTTGAAACTGCCCAAGAATTGGCTGCAACATTGTTTGTCAAAGGTGCAACCCTTGATATGGCTGCAATCAATCTTGTTAAACAAGGAAAGCAACCATCGCTGCTGATTGATATGCCTCGATACCCATGGAACCACCAAACTAAGTACTGGCATGAGAACCGTATGATGCTAAAGCACAAAGGCCGAACGACTGCTCGAAACGATCTCATTGGAACATTGGCTAGCTACTCTAACGATCTGGAGCCAACCTGGAAAAATGTCTTGCGGATGGATGATCTTCCATGGATGCGACACCATCAGATCCAGTCTTTGACCCTTTTCCCTATGTCCGGGTTTGTCGCTATGGCACTGGAAGCCGCAAGCCAGAGAGCAGCCTCACGAAATATTCAGTACGATACATTTGAGCTCCGAGACATTTCTGTCCATACACCACTAATGGTGACGGGCGATGAAGTTGAAATTACAATTCAGCTTCGGCCTCATCAGGAAGGTACACTGATATCTTCCCATGTCTGGGATGAGTTTCGCGTTCACTCTTGGGCATCCAATAAAGGCTGGACAGAGCACTGTAAAGGCTTAATTGCGGTCAGAGGGAAAGCCTCCAATGATGTTGACAGTGCATATCTTGCTCAAGCATCTGAAGCTCAAGTGGAAGCCACCATCTCCGACATCAAACAGGCACAGACTAGTGCCGTAGATAAGGTGAAGATGTACGGTTCTCTTACTGAGCTCGGGGTCTCTTACGGACCAAGCTTCCAAGGCATAAGTGATTGCCATGCCAATAGCAACTGTGCGGTTGCCAGCATAACGACTGTGGAGACCTCGCATGATATGCCTCAAGGCTTCCAGACGGACCTAGTTATCCATCCAGCATTCTTAGAGCAGCTGATCGAAATGTACTGGCCCATTCTTGGTGCTGGCCGATCATCTGTTGACACAGTTTATCTCCCTTCGTCTATAAGGCATATGACCATCTCGCGGGACATTACAAAGCACACTGCTACACCTGGTGACACTCTCAAGGCCTTCTGCAGTGGCCTGAAAGTCCCTTCGCACCCAAAGCCAATTCAGGTTTCAATGTTCGCTACAGCATCTGATGGCTCAAAGAATGCATTGATAATGGTCGATGATCTCACGATCGCCCCGATTATTGAGAGAGACATGGCATCTGAAGGCGACGCGCATCGTGAACTGTGCTACAAGCTAGATTGGGAGCCTATCCTCCAACCTCTTAAGTCAGCTCCAAACGGTGTGGTGAATGGACTTACGAACGGGCATTCACACGAGTATACAAATGGTATTACTAATGGAATTTCCAACCATACGAATGGTACATCTGATCATTCTAACGGGGCCGTTAATGGTAGCTGTGACGCTGTCAATGGATGCTCTGACTATCCTGACTCAGCAATAGCAATTGTCCATGGACAATCAGATTCTCAAAAGCTTCTTGCGTCAAAGTTGGCAGATGTGTTGGAAAATCTAACCAATTCAAGACCTGATATTGGCACCTTGGCAGAAATCAACACCCAAGCTAAGCTCTGCGTGTTCCTCTCCGAGCTCGAAGAACCACTGCTATCAACACTTACTCCAGCTCAATTCTCTGATCTACAGAAGATTTTGACAGGCGTTCAAGGTGTTCTATGGGCTGTACGCGGTGCATATGTCGATGCCAGTAACCCTGATGCGAACATGGTTACTGGACTGAGCAGAAGCATTCGTTCAGAAACTCTGCTGAAGTTCGCTACGTTAGACTTGGATTCCAAATCTGTCCTTGGCAACGAAGATACAGTAGACGCAATTCTTGAGGTATTCAAGGCCACTTTCGGCCCAAAAGCTGAAGCAAATTGCGAACTTGAGTTCATGGAGAGAAATGGTTCTTTCTTCACACCACGCATAATAGATGATGCAGAGATGAATGCTTACGTCCACAAACATACGAAGGGGTCACTGCTTGAGCCCACACCGTTCGGTGACAACGGTCGAGCCCTACAAATGGCGCTTGAAACACCTGGGGTTCTCGAAACTTTGCACTTTGTGGACCAGTCTCTAGAGCAAACTCTTTTGGATGACGAGATCGAGATTGAGGTCAAGGCTATTGGCATGAACTCTAGTGATGTGGCCGCAGTTCTTGGACAACTTGAAAGTGGCATAGTTGGCTCAGAATGCAGTGGTATCATAACTAAAGTTGGTAAGGCAGCCAGCTTTGCAGTTGGAGATCGTGTTGCTGCAATCTCAACGTCCCAAGGCGTCTATTCCACATTCGCACGTACAAAGTCCGCCCTTGCTTTCAAAATTAGCCAAGATATTTCTTTCGAGGCAGCCGCGTCAATTCCTGTGGCGTACTGTACTGCACATTATGCTTTGATCGACCTTGCACGACTCTCGGAGGAGGATAGAGTCTTAATCCAGGGTGCTTCAAGCGCATCTGGCCTCGCTGCGATTGCCTTGGCTCAGACAGTAGGTGCTAATATCTTCGTCACCGTCGATAACACCGAGAGTAAGGAACACCTTATGAAGGTATATGGATTGAAAGAGGATCAGGTATTTAATACCCACGGTTCTTATGGATCAATTCTGCGCCGAGTGAAGGACAATGACCGTTTCGACGTTGTGTTGAACTGTCTACCCACTGATACGGACACCCTTAGAGAGATGTGGGCTTCTCTCAGCACCTTTGGAAGATTTATCGAGATTGGGGAGCAAGGTGTACCTTCCAGAATTGACACTTCTCGTTTTGAGAAGAACAGGAGTTTTATGTCAGTCGACTTGGTTTCTCTGGCGGTCGAACGGCCCAAGATAATGGCACGACTTCTTTCCAGTGTTTCGGAGCTTTTGAACAATAACAAAGTTCGACCTCTCGGAGACATCAAAGTTTTCCCAATTTCTGAAGCTGAGGCGGCACTCAAACTTCTACAATCAGGAACTGCAGGTGGCAAGTTAGTTATTGCACCACAACCAACGGATGAAGTCAAGGTCTGTACTGTCTGTCTTATTAATATCGAAAAAGCTGACAATTCTCTAGGCAACTCCTTCCCTTAAAATGACCCAACTCCTTCGTCCAGATGCCACATACATCTTGATTGGTGGTACTGGTGGCTTAGGACGAAGCATGACCCGATGGATGGTCAGCAAGGGAGCAAGAAACATTGTCCTCGTTTCTAGAAGCGGATCTGCAACTGGAAAGGTCAAGGAGCTGATCGATGAGCTCTCAGCTTTTGGAGCTACAGTTATAGTGCGACAGTGTGATGTTGCAAGCAGTGAATCCGTGGACAAGCTCATTACAAATGAGCTTGTTGAAATGCCAGAAATTCGAGGTGTCGTTCACGGTGCTATGGTCCTTCGGGTAAGTGTACCATTTGTCATAGTCTTGAGAGTCTTATTAACATTTCCAGGATGTCTTGTTCGAGAAGATGGTGTATGAAGAATATAATACTGTTATCGAATCTAAGGTCCGTGGTGCGTGGAACTTCCACAATGCCCTCAAGGGCGTACCACTGGATTTCTTCGTTGCAATTTCTTCGGCTGCTGGTGCCGTTGGAAACCGAGGCCAAGCCGCTTATTCTGCAGCAAACACCTTTTTGAATGCCTTCGTTCAGCATCGCCTTGGACTCGGTCTACCCGCATCCTCAATCGATTTAACTGCTGTTTCTGATGCTGGTTACCTCGCAGAAAATCTGGAAGCTGCTGCCGAAGTTAGCAAAAACTTGGGGAGTGACACCATATGCGAGGCAGAAGTCTTGGCACTGATCGGGGCTGCGCTCAATGGAAGTTTGGCCCGCGCCTGCAACAACCATACCATTACTGGTATGCGTATTACGCCTTCAAACCCGTTCTGGACCAACGATGCAAAATTCAAGCATCTCCGGCTTGCCGCTGAGGCTGCAGCCGAAGCGATTTCAGGCAGCCAGGCTAAGACGATTTCTTATAATGCTGCACTCAAGGCGGCAACATCCCTAGAAGAGGCCGAGGATGTAGTTTGCCGAGGTCTTCTATCTAAACTCCCTTCGGTTCTCATGTTGGAAGCCGAAGATATGGACGCTACTCGATCCCTTGCGAATTACGCATTGGATTCTTTAGTCGCCATCGAGGTGCGAAATTACATTACTCGTGAATTCGAAGCAAACTTGCAGGTCTTGGAGCTTCTCTCTAGTGGTTCAATCCAGTCATTGTCAAAGACTATTTGTGTCAAGAGCAAGCTGGTTTCGTTCAGCTAGATCATACAATTTCTTCTTTAGATCATATAGATCAGGAGTTTTTGAGTGCTTCATCTTGCTTTGAGTTACAGGGTTTTAATTGGCTTTAGATTAGTATCATTAATAAAGTTATGTTCTCTATCCTTGGTTTCGGATTCCACTAGCCGGATTTACAACTAAATACACCGTTACTTCAGCCAGCCATTTCATTCGGTCCAGCGAAGCGAGGCCAAGGGACTTGTGCTCGCTAAAGTAGGAGAATAGATCGCTAGATTTCCAGGCTTTGAACAGACTGGGGCTGGGTTGCAATTGAATAACGGCAACTAAGCTTGAATTTCAGGACTTGCATGAAAGAAATAATGCTGAGGCTGATATTTACCGTGACCATCCAAATATTTCAAGTGTTCAGAATATTATCGTGTCGGTATACGATTACTAAGTCAATCACGAGACTGGTCACATGTCACAACATTCTTAGTGATGAGGTATTTCTACCTCCCTCCCTCACACTCTTGTAACGATCATATATGAACCAATTTACCAAAATACCTATTGACCTACAAGTATTTTCTCATATTATGATATGCATAAACCAACATATCGTTTTTATATAGAAATTTCTGGAGAATCAAAATCTCAAATAGAGTCATAACTGAACTTGTACTTAATCGGCATTGAATGAGGACTTGCCGAATTTCGCTCTCGGCTTCTTTGCATTTTGTAACATGCTCTTGATACTTTTCATGAGTGTAGAAAATGATAGCGACCAATGGTACTTGCAGATTAAATTCAATAGTATATGGATATCAAAAGTGGGAATCTCTAAAGTACAAAGCGAAGAAGATAGAACGCCAACCGATTCGTCGCTCCATCAGGTATCATGACATCGTGAACTGAATTATCGTTGAGTGTGCAGCCATAGCTTTCACTACTCACTTCTTTCCGCCACCAAACATGCCGCCAACATAGCCGGCAGCGTTCTGGGCACCACCGGCTAGACCTTCACCAGCACCCTTAACATTCTTGATCATAGGATCAGTCATGCCAGCAGCAGGTCCGCCATACGAACCCTTATCATCTTTTCCGCCTCGCTCGGCTCGGTTAACTCCCTCCTTGGAGATCAAATTACCGACAGGAGCAAGGAGGCCATTCTCGCCGATTTGGTTGCCGACTAGGTTGTGTACGTCATCTTGGATTTGGTCGACTTGTTTGACGCCAGTAACTTTGGATTTGTTCAAAGTATCTGTAGGACGACATAAATCAATACTTGAATGAGAATTTGGGAAAAAACATCGAGTGGGAAGGACGGCTGAGGTTATGCATTCACTTACCCTTGGTTACGTACGAGGCCTTGTTGTCGCCCTTTCCGAACCACTTCAAATACTGGTCTTCGATCCATGGCATCCAGATCTCCCACTGGTTGTTGTACATCTCCTTCACCCATTGGCTATAGGTCTGCTTCTTCTTCTGGTCGGCTGGCAGGCTGTCGTACATCTGCTTCTTCTGCTCTTCGGTGGGCGCAGCCGAGCCGGCTTGCTTATTGAGAGTGTCCATATTTTGGAGTAGTGGGGAGTTAATTAATTCTAGATTTCGAAATTTGGGTGTTTCTGAATTGGATAATGTTGTTGGGAAGAAATAGCCTTCAAAGGATAGTAGGATATGTTATATAAGAAACTCTGTGATGGTTGTTGGCAAAAGAGGTCATTTCCTCCTTGATAAACCTGTGGCCGTGCTGTGATGGAGGGGTGGCTGACGTCGCTCATGGGTATGACGTAGCTTCTACGCGGGATGGATCTCGACGCCCACAGCAATTAAGGATGAGAGCATCGAGCATCAGCCTACCAAAATCCTGTTTCTCAGCCCATGTCTTGTGAATGGTCGTGGTTCGTAATCCTGCAGGGGTTTAGCAACATCAACATCCGGATGGACAGACACTCGGCGATGCTGGTTTAGCTTATTGGACGCTGTCTGATTTGCGGCTTGCGCTACCTGTAGCTGCCGCATGGAGGCTGCACCGAGACAGCGAGTTGCAACTAATCATCGTCTTGTCTTTGGTTTGATTGTGGAGTGCATGAGTGATATAGCATGTCTGATGATAAGATGGACGGTTTTGATGAAGTACAGGCAAAGACAAGGGTATCTACACATTTGTTGTTTAAGCTGACGGAAACTCCTAATCCACGTGACTGGTACTCTTGGAGGTTTATTGTTGTATAATTTGATTTCTTTGCATTGTCTAGATCCTAAAATACAAGAGATTTGTATATTTATTTTACTGGTATTTGTAGTGTCGCAAGACCGCAATATTAAGTCTTGGCCTGGAGGCAAACTGAAGGTATGTTGGACGTCATGTGATATTTACCGACGATCAAGGGAACAAGCAGCCAAGAATATACAGCTGTCTGATAGGTTAGTCTCCGCTTAACTGGTCATTTTAAGTCCTTAAATCTTGCCTCTGTTTAAACCTTGTTCACGAGGTGCATGACATGACGAATTAAGCTATTAAGCGACCACCATTGAATATTAGAACAGCTGCACTTAGTATACTGCTTAGTCCAAATTTATATTTCATTTTTGTGGCTCACTTCCTGCTTCTAAGTTCAACTAAGACAAGAAAATAAACCTATGGTGTGAGATATTTAACGGATACTTGGTACACTTTTGTTGAATACTTGGTTCCCTTTAGAGACTTTGATATCCTCCGATTCTTGACTCTGCGCCAAAAGCCTAACATCAAAATAACTATGAATCCATGAAATTCAGCACTAAGGACCAAGGCCCAAATGTATTTCGGCGCAGACTTAGTACTGATAGCCAACAAGCTTGTCGTACCACCAAAGTTGGCTGCGCCGATGGGGAATCGTGTGATAGCAGTAAGCCCATTTTCATTTGTTTCGTTGTTTTTATGCCTAGTGTGGGAGATTCAGTTTGGTGTGGGGAACCCAAAGATCAGCATGAAGCAGGCAAAATATGCTACTATTTCTTTTTTAATAGCGCTGAACTATTGCGACGATTGTGAAACAGGTGAAGGTGGCTTATAGTAGGACCGACAGACAAATAAGGAAATAAATGTGCCGATATTTTTATACCTTCGAGCAACTATATAAAAATTCGTGTTCGTACTGGAGTTATCATAGCCTTGCGACCAACTGAAACAAGAAGCTACCGACACCTGCTGTTGCAGAGCTGATAGAGAGCCAGGTACAGCATGCTCCATGATTCGCCAGTTTAAGAATTTCTTGAGAATCTCGTGAAACCACCGTGGTCGCGATCTTATTTATAATTTTCTTGGCAGAGCCCGAATACTTCTCAACCTGCGAGAAAATATGTTTGTCGTGTTGAATAATTACTGAAACTACACGACCAAGCTACCAGGGTGCCAGCGAATGAGGCTCATATCGTGCTTATAAACTACAAAACCGTGATTCTGCACAGCCATAGCTTTCAATCGTAGCATTTTATTAAAAGGCGGAGCGAAGTTTGACGCAACCCTAGACTGAATATCATCAGATTAGCTTGGCGCAAAGATGGCAGATGTAAATGATAGACAACCAAGTCTGGTGTTGTGCAACCTCCCACTGTCTTGTCTGCAAGCCCTAGCAGTATTTGCATCGTATTCTTCCGAGCGCCAATCAGAAGAATCATCGGGAATATACTAGGGCGTTGCGTGCTATCGGACGATTAGTGTAATGAACTATCCCACCCTCGGGAAATTATACTGCGACTTAGCCGACCATGAGCTCATATAGATCATTCGAGGATTTTGTTATGTGCATGTATTATGTTTTGATAGTGAAATGCTCGAAAGGTTGAAAAGAAGCCCGATGGAAGCTCAAGAAAATAATCCAAACGGCTTTTCAGTCATACTTTGCGTTATTCCGTTAATCCCGTTCACGTGATGGCGAACACTCCTTTGTTATCCGACCCGATTGTGATCGTTGGTGCTGGTGTTTTTGGCTTAAGTACTGCTTTGCATCTTGGTCAGCGAGGCTACTCTAATGTCGTTGTCATTGACAAGCAAAAATACGACGAGAGTCTGTATCGGTATGATAAAGGATGCGATGCAGCCTCAGCAGGTATTTTCACCTAAAGCCATAGCTAAGACTATATATTAATAAAGCTTCTACAGACATCAATAAAATATTGCGATGTGCATATGTCTCGGATGTTATCTATTCTAATCTTGCACTCGCCGCTCGAGAAGTGTTCCTAGAATGGAATGCCGAATTGGCAGGAGGAATGAAAGGTACTCCACCAGGGATGACCGAGAAAGACACACTTTACGTCAATTGCGGAACTGCATCACTTGTTGAAGCCAGTAGAGAGCTTCTCCCATTTGAGCAACATTCTCTGGATCATGTCAAGTCCTTAAGGAAAAGGAGAGACGCAATTTGTCGTGAACAAACCAGTAGATATCTCCGCAGCTGAGAAGATGGCCTCATTGCATTGATCCCTTCAACAGGAATGCGAGAGGATTGCCAGTTGGCGGTCTCCTGGATACACTCGGCGGCTTTGTATATGCGGATAAATGCTGTCGGTTTGTTTTACACAAAGCACGTTCTTTGGGTGTGAAGTTCGTTTTTGGCACCGAGGGTACTTTTGAAGGATTCACTTATTCCCCATCAGACCATGAAGCCATTATGGGAGTTAGCACGGCCTCTGGAAGAGAGATTCCTGCGGCTTTTACCATCGTAGCCGGAGGTGGCTAGACGCATACCCTTGTGCCACAACTCGACAACCTGTGTGAGACGACTGGCGGGTCAGTGTGCATGTATCAAATCCCAAAGTCATCGCCATTATGGGACCGTTTCTCACCGAGCAAATTCCCGTCATATGAGATGGACATGCGGAATGGTGCTGAAGGAGGGATATATGGGTTCCCACGCAACGAGGACGGTATACTCAGAATTGGATATCGTGGCACGAAGTTCACCAACCCGGTCATGCAGGCTGATGGGAAAGGGAGGAGTACGCCGATAACACGCTGGTCGTCGAAGTCTGCACCACTCACATCCATCCCCTCGACAGCATGTGTGTGATCAAGTCGTTCGTAGCGAAGAATATGCCAGAGCTGAATGAGCACGGCATCTCGATAGTCAAGTCTCGTGTTTGCTGGTACAATGACTCTTTCGACAATCACTTAGACTTAGTCTAGATCGTGTTCCAGGCAAGAAAGGGCTTATGGTTGCTACAGGAGGCAGTGGTCATGGGTTTAAGTATTTGCCGGTGCTTGGGAAGTGAATTGTTAATATTATTGAAGGCAAGGAATTGGTCGGTGCTGAGCAGGAGATTTAGAGGAGGTGGATGTGGAGGAGCCTTGGCAAGGACGAGAAGCCGTATAATGTTGTTATGCAAGGAAGTTCTGGAGAAAGGACGTTGGTGAAGCAGGTTTTGGTGTAGGATGAGGATTCGATGCAGGGTAGTATATCGCCTAGTTCCCGTCTATAGTTGAGTATACTAAATTTTTTCGATTTGCATCAAATGGACAACATCCATTATAAAGTCTGATGAACGTAATACTGTACATAATTCCGTGATAGTTTTGCAATTTTGCATCAATGTTCAAACATACGGCTCTGTTCCAAGCATCGGGTCGTTTCTAAAATCATAAAGACCAGTGAGCAAACTCTCAATGCCGTCAGAAACACCAACATCAGCAATATCAGTAAACCACTGCGCCATCTCATTAGATAATTGAGCACCGTACTGACCCGCAACTGAAGTAGAATCATCGGGGATTCGCCACCTCTCTTGATGCTTGTCTACAATCATACTCATAGTCTTTGCAGCCAAGGCTTCAAAGATATCTCGATATGGCGCAGCTTGTTCCCAGCGCTCAGCAAGCACTACCAGTACCATTGTACATGCTGTGCATGTGCTGCTGATTTCATCCTGTCTTGTCGTCTCGCGAATCTGACATGATGTCCAGAGACAGTGTAGATAGGTCAATCCTGCGAGGAATAGAATGTGTAAGGCTCCCCAGGTGTAGCTCATTGGCTTGCCAATGTAAAGACGCCGATACTCGAAGCATATCTCCTGAGCAGCACGGGAGCAGTGCATGAAAACTTCCGCCGAGCTTGAGTCAGCGGCCGAGCTATCTGCGGTGAGTTGTCCTCGGTAAAGTAAGAGGATGGAGTGGTTGTAGGCTAGATTGAACCAAGCTCTGGAGTCGAACACGGATAACGGTGTTTGAGTGATTGTTTGTGGTGGAGTTGCATCTCTCCATTCAGTTAACTCCTTGCGCAAATATTCAATCTGTGCAAGTCGAGAAGAGTCATCATTGGTGTCAGGGTCCAGAGAAGCATATAGCGAATTGTGAATCTGCGACCAGATTCGTCGTAGTCTGAAAGTGTGTATTGCTGCTGACATGCTGGTCGGTGGCTCAGAAACGGACATTCTTGGTTCGCTTGATATGCCAGCTGTTGTGATAAATGCGTCATCAATATCTAAAGGAAACTTAAGTCGCCGTCAGTACAGCGCAAAATGCTCGGGATCCTAAGGGAGTACCTCAATATCGATTTCTTGGTCCGGTATTCCAAAGGGTCTACCAAGCGTCATTGAAGCAGCACGATCTATTCCATATGCACACCAGAAGACTCTTTTCCGCATTTCTGTTCTTAGTGGATCAACTGCGGAGGCAAATTTCTTTGCCGAACGATGATATCCCAACTCGATGCACTGGCGCAACGCCAGGCCAGACAAACTCCTGTACTTCCACTTAGTAGTGACATCAGAAAAGGTTGTTTCAACTTACCAGACCGATACGCCCACAGGTGACCGCAGAGAATACATTGTACAGCAAAGTAGTGCTTGTATTGACTCAATGCTGTCGAGTTGGATAACATAATCCATATATAGCTGAGCTGATGCATAGAAGCCCTGAATAACTTCAAGCTTAGCTGACTAAAAAGAGCATTCGGATTTATCGTTACAGTATGCTTACCTCTGATGTACAGCCATGCATATTCTGTGGTAAGACCAGAGCACCCACTGCATAGACCTGGAAAATGTCAATGGTTATCATGAGAGAGCTTGCAAGACCAGCCTACCATGTTGACAAAGAAGCATAAAACAGGGTTAACACTCGAATCTTCCATACCGTTCATGATACTCTGCTCCCAGCTTTTGAAAGTAGCCTCATGCAAGAATGGATATTGCGTGTGAACATGCTCAAAGTATGCTTTCGTCAACATTTCACCAGTGGCGGGACTGGGCAATTGGCATGGAAACACCGTCTGACTAGATTGGTCGTCATGCGCGTCTTGACCTTTAGATTGACCGCTGCTATCCTGAGCTCTTAGCCTTCGTAGCGAAGAATTGATCATGCGAGAAAAGGCAAAAGCGGAGGAGGATCCGAAGTATTTAGGCTCCGTTCCAGGTGCGTTCAAAGCCAACAGGCCGACTTTGGAGGATAATTCATTCAAATCCTCCCGCTCGTGACTTGAGGCTAACGTGATAGAGGCATTAGAATTATCAAGATTTGGGTTTTGATTCTCTTGAGTGTCAGTTTTGGATGGCAGCTCCAAGTGGCTGAAGTGGTCGTTGGCGACTTCGGGGCGTACTTGTTGCAGCATGCCTTCCAGCATGGCTACTCTTTCTTCAAGTGATTGCAAGTAATTTCGAGGCGTTTGTCGCTTGGATGCTGGATCCTCGACCAAGCATGCTGATCCCCCTCATTAACACAGACTTCACCGACCACTCGGATCGGAGTAGAAGGGAATCTTGCTTACCGCGGCCCAGTCGCTGGCAGCTCCCACATGCTGGTATTTGACCATCGCACTGCCAAAGGTAAGTTTTCAGTTTGCTATGAAAGAGTCGCATTGTAATACCTTCTGTTTCTTCTCTTTGCAATGAACACAGGCTACCATGGTCCTATCTCCCACTCTTATCCTTTTGGCGCCTCTCCCGGATCCACTCCTAGAGCTCCGGCCTTGCAACATGGTTCAAATTTTGGAACTGTTATAAGTGTTGGAAAAAGCGGTTTCCTCAAGGTCGATGACTGCAAGTAGTAAGTAATTCATGAACTGTTTTGGTCGCCCCCGGAGATCGAGGAAGTCAAGGGCCAAGATTTGGCGATAACAGAAGTGGGGCTTGGTACAGCAAATAGATGGAACGAGCCAAACATACAAAAAATTGATAACTTATAAGATTAAGAGGAGTATATGAAGGTCTATTTAATCTCATTTACAGGTGCCACGGGTCTTCCCGTAGAGAAAAGAGCCTCGATGTTTGCAAAGCACTCCCTCTCAGCATCCCGAGCCGCTCTATTTGTCAAGCCACCAAGATGAGGCTGTATAGTAACCTTATCACTCTCTACAAAATACGGATTGATTTTGGGCTCTGCTTCAAAGACATCCAATCCTGCTCTCGTAACCTTGCCGCTTTCGAGCGCAGCGATCAAAGCATCCTCATTGACAATTGGCCCGCGAGCGGTGTTGACGAAGAAGACACCGTCCTTCATTTGGGCAAACTCGGCATGCGAGATCATACCGGTAGTTGCTGCATTCAATGGCACGCTTACAGATATCACATCTGAAGTTCGCAGCAGATCCTCGAGGGTTGGGCACCAGGTTGCATTGTACTGAGCCTCGATCTCTGGCGATGCTCGGCTGCGGTTGTGATATTGAACCTTCATATTAAAAGCTGCAACTTTGCGCGCATAATGCTTGTATCATGTTAGCAGATAAGCCAATACAAATTTAAGCACTGCCAACCTTTCCAATGGCCCCTAGTCCGATAATACCAACAGTCAAACCGCTTGGATCTGTACAAGGAACATGATCATTCCTCCAAAACCCGCTTCGAGCCGACTTCTCTGCTCTCGTGGTATCTCTACACACAGCAAGCGTAAGGAAAAGCGCCATATCGGCCGTAGGTTCTGAGACAGCATTTCTGGTGTTGCAGAACCAAATTCCATTCTCAGTCATCCAGTCTACTGGGAATTCATTGTACCCGGCAGAGGCAGACACGATGATCTTGCAGTCTGGTACGAGAGGCGCAAATAGTTCTCCATCGAATGGCTCGAATGGTGCTGTGCCCATCAGGATGATGAATGCACTGTACGGTCCGGAGGTAGACACAGCTTCTGCAATTGCTGGCAGAGCTTCCTTTCGATTTTTGACCGAGAGGACCTATAAGTTCTTGTCAGACCAGACAACACACGCCAGGAAAAAGATCGTACATCGAGTTGAAACTTAGTCTTGAAATCTTCGAGAAACTCAACACCCGCGGCTTTTGGTCGCATCAAAGCCAACACCTTGGGCTTCTCTTGAATGGAGGGCGTCATGTTCACGGAAGCGGTAGTCGATTGCATGGCCGGATCGAATTTTGTGCCTGCACTTGCGCATTAATATGGTCGCAGGAAGGTCAATAGAATTGGCATACCTTGTGAGACGCGCCAAAGGTTTCCCCACCATTGTTGATCGTCATTGTTTCGACATATTCCCCTGTCGTGATGAGTTGCAGCTTATCCCCCGCTGCAGCCCGGAAGAATGCGAGGTGGATGACAGGGGGGCATTGCACCCGATGCGCGGCCAGGGACGGAAACTCCCGAGTCACTGTAGTTACGCGGGGAAATTCCACTTTCGTTCGGTTGCCCGATTCTCACCCCAACTTCCTACTGTCTGTGTTAGTAACCTCTCAAACTACTACAGAGTTTCGCGCACCTAGACGTTTTGAGACAGAGGAGGCATTAAAACTTTCACTGAGAAGTTCTTTTTTGTCACAATCATCCCAAATGGACCGACGCAAATGTATGTCTTATATGACGAAGAAAAATCCCAAGTAAAGTCCGCTAAAAGTCGCTACAAAATTGCTCCAAATTGCCAAACCGACGGTGTCATGCTCTTCGTACAACTCTGGTGTCACTCTCCTCGGGAAACCATTCCCTTAGCGCATCTCTCTGGTGTCAACCTCCCTAGGAACCCATTTCCTCAACGCGTATCTCTCCGTCCCCTTTCGCTGAACAGTTTCGTCTCTCAGCCGCTGCTCAAAATGATCCATTTCTGAGTTTCGCACCCACTTCATCCATAGTTTATTACAAAATCCTCCCCTGCCCCTCCGATAAGTCCAAAAGTTGGCCTGCTGTTTGCGTGGTTTGGGTCGGCCGTGGTAACCTAATTCGCAAAACATCAGATATCTGAATGAACACGAGGAGAAAAAAGGGCGCATACATCTCTTCTTTTGGCTTGCCTTTCTCTTCGTAAACTTTCCACATTCGCCACAGTAATTCAAGCCCTTCGGGACCCAAGTCCTCAACCTCTGGTACAGCTTCGAGCTTCGGTTAAAGCACTCACAATGAGTACTCCATGACCGTGTTCGACACTTCTTGGGCGCCGGGATCGGCTTGCCCGCAGCTTTCCGTAGTTCGACGATTTTGTTGTATACCTTCTCATGACAATCCCGGCGATGGAGCCACCGTGACATATGCGGCGTCATCTTAGGGTCCACCTCGTAAGAACCACAGTACTCCATATCCTCTTCATTGTCAAGATGGAGACTGAATTTCTTGTTGGTCGGCAAATTGTAAAAGTATTTACTATGTTTTCGTAAGCTGCCGGCTTCCAAAACTACCAAGGCAGACATACCACGTGAGTCGAAGACAAACTTGGTCATTGCGTGAGCATTTATCGAGGATTAGAGAATGGATCTCAGGGGGGAATGAGGTGAAGCAGGTGAAAGCCGCCATCGCTAAATGTGTGTTCAAGCAAAAGAGGTTTATGGATGATAATGCTTTCTGTGGGACCATAGACAAAATTGGGTTGATTCTGACAGTCAATTGCACTGCTCTTTGAGGCTTTTGACTTCTTCATTTTCAATGCGCTGAGGAGCTCGTGGTCTATATAAGATGGATGCTCGAGCAGATGGCGATCGCGACAAAACTAAATATAACTCGTGCAGAAACGCGCTATCACGGGGTCTGTTAGGCAGCAACCCCTTGAGGAACACTAGCGTCAGGCAACAGTCAGGTGACTGGGATCCGACTACACGTTTTCGGAAATAGGATAACTAAATCTGATGTTAAGTGGATAGTGGAGCGTTATTTATTGTGTGAGAAGAATTCAAGGCCTAAGGCCAAGCCTTCACTTACGCTAATCTTAAGCAAAGGTCCTATGATATGGATCGTCATCGATTTGATGGATTTCCGCGCCTAGGCAGATGGCGAAGATCATCATATTGCCTAGATCAAGGGTGCCTTTATAAAGCATATCTAGCTGCGTGCTCTTGTGGATAAAAGAGTAGAATTTGTAGCTGGAGTGGTCAATACTTGTGTAGGTGATAATGGAAGATGATTGTATTATTTACAAATACGAGGCTTAGTCAAATGTGAGAGGCGAATCTGCAAGCTTCGACTACATGCAACCTGTGTAGAGGCAAACGCTGGCCCAGGTGACTGGAAGTGCCGTTTCCTTCAGTTCTAAGAGGTAGTAACTACTACATGCCCACGGGATCTTCTGTAAGTTGTTACTCTACTCGAGACGTCCTATTTGAGGAAGCCGCGGCAACTTATACATCGATGTCAGTGGGTCTTTATAACTAGAGGAGCTTGATCTGGCGGACAGTTAAAATGCGCCTGTCATCCTATCTAGCCTTTACATTCGAATCCAAGATTGTAGCATCTATAAAGCTGAGAACATAGTACGGATAGGGATTCCGGTGGTGGTATACGACCAATAACACATCGCATTCGCCACTGTCAAAGTAACTAACTTACTGGTTAATACGGCATTGAATTGGTCAATACGACACTAAAAATTGAACAACTTGTCAATTGGCAAATACGTCGTAGCAGAACTCTGGCTTGGGCACCAAAAACAACTTGAACAGTCTTCCTACATAAGCATTGTGCGGTGGCATGGAGCTGGTGGATTCGATGAACAGATGAGTTTCAAAAAATCCAAATTTTGTGGAAGTCTAAATACAAAAATGGTAAAATAGATACAAAGAAGTTGTGGGAGGATGGGATCCAAAAGGTTTCTCCTGTCGTACAACCAGACTATGGTATTTAGCCAATGGGCCGACCTTTCCCAGTTACAGAATCTAAATAGATCTGATCTCTAGTACCAGAGAGCCTTGTTCCAGATGACACTCTTGACGTTGGCGAGGTCATCGGCCTGGGTGTACATAGTGGTGTTGAAGACCAACTCGGTACCGGCGGTGGTGGAGTTGCCGTATTGTGGCCAGTAAAGCTTGTCGGCTGTCCACATAGTGTTGGGGTTTCCAGTAAGGACGAAAGACATTAGGTACTTCTGCATGGTGATCTAAAGCAAGCGAATCAGTATATTGAATTGGAGCGGGGGTATATGAAATGAACTTACGGCGACAGTGGCATTAACAGAACTTGAACCCATTCCGCCTCCTGCTCCTCCGACAGAGGCGGTAGAATTGCTACTGGATGTGGTTGCAACGCTGGTGGTAGCGGAAGAGGTGGAAGTAGAGTTGCTAGTGGTCGTAGTGGTAGTTGAATCGGAAAGGGAGTAGGTGCTGTACCCTAAATCGAACCTTGATTAGTATCTAGTCCAGTGTAGCAAGTTGGAGAAACATACAGTAGTAGCTCTGGTCGGTTCCATGGGTGGCAGAGTCGAGGGCAACCATAGCGTTCCATGTCTGGTTCTTCATGGCGTTGGTAAGAGCAAAGTTTTTGCCAGTCAAGTCGAAAGACTGCTTCATGTCGGAGAAGCGAAGACCTGGACTGGTATAGTCATCCTCTGGGAATGCAGCGAGAGTTTGCTCGATAACATCATCGGTAATAGCTGGGAAGAATATCTTCAAGTATGTGGTGACGTCTTCAGTGGTATCAACTCCACTGTAAGCTTGGCCGTTAGCCTCGTGTTGCTCGTGGGAAATGACGACAGGGCCTGAGAAGTTGAAGCGTCCGGCGTAGAGTTGGGCCTCATCTGTAGTTTATTTGTCAGCTAAGCTCGAGAAAAACATACTATGGGATTGGAGAGCTTACAGGTATCGCCAATAATGTCACCGTCAACGCGAGGTTGGTGCTGATAAGTGTAGTTGCTTACGATTTCTGAAGCAGCGGTGGTAAGGGTGTCGAAATCAACTGCGCGCATGCAGCTCATGTAACCTCCAGTACACCCAACAGCAGCGGAAACATTCTGGTAGAATATCTAAATAACGAATTAACTGCCTGACTCTATCTTCACTTGAGTAAGACTTACCTCGGCATGGTGATGACCAGCACCTGGGACAAAGCCAGGAGACATGATATAAGCACGTTGGAATAGCTGAGTGAAGCGTCCGGCGAAGCGCTAGAGATATGTTTAGCATTGCGCCTTATCATGAGAACATCCTGATAGCATACAGTCAACTGGAACATAACTTGCGAACCACCAGCAGAGAAGCCAACAGCAGTGACTTCATCGGGGTTTCCTCCAAAATTGCTGATATATTTGTTCACCCATTCGAAAGCGTGGGTGACGTCCCAGATCGCAGCATTGGTAGCACCACCCTCATGAGCGAAGGTAGGACCGTTAGCCAATCCAGTGAAACCAAGTCTGTAGTTGTAGGCAACGAAGATGAAATCGGTGCTCAAGTCAAAGAGGCCCTCGGGAGTGTTCTCGGACTTGCTACCACCAGTGAATCCACCACCATAAGTCCACACCATAACTGGGAGGTTTCTTCCTACGCTATCAGCAGGAGCCCAGATATCCATATACAAGCAGTCCTCGGCGGAAGCGCAGTCGACGTCGGAATCGGCAAGGTCACCAGAATTGACCTCAGTCTCTACAGGAGGCCATTCTGGCTTGGCGAAGCGCAAGTCACCCGTTGGGACAGCAGCGAAACGAATGTTTTGGTATTTGACATAGCCAGCCGTTGTGTTCTCGGCGGCGGCAACAATGGTGGAGTAGTCGAGTGTTATAGTAGGTAACGAAGAGCTAGCACTGCTTGTGGTAGCAGGCAGGGCTGAAACCACCGAAGCCGCCAATGGCAACAAAAACGTAGAGTAATGCATAAGTGGAAAAATCAAAATGAATCAAAAACGAGAGGCTAGGGAAGCAGAACGTATCAGATTGCTCTGTGGCGAAAGAGAGGCGATGGATGAAGAGATGGGGAGAACAACATGGTGCTGAAGACAGTTTCTTATATACCAACAAAAACAATTACAACAATATTTTCCACCCACCTTGATGGAATTTGCCATGCCGGCTTGGCTCTAAATCTGCGTGTATATCAGCTCGCCTTGCTGTTGGTGACGACTCCAACGGCGGAGTAAAGTCAAGAGCTAAAGCTAGTGCCCCAGGATTTGAACGGCACTTGGCTGAAGATCCCTGCCAAATGTGTATAATAATAGCGCGTTCATCGTATTCAGATCCCGAGCAAGAAAGAAATCCAACTCCCAGCGGAGCCCAGCGGAGCCCAGCGAGAAGGAATAGACAGTGTACTGTAAGGCTGGACTGGTCGGGTTGACTTCATGGGGACTATAGCTCGGTTAAGATACTTTACTAAGTTGTGAGGATTAATATGGCTGACGTTCAAATGGTGACGAGTCCCAGTCTTGGCAACAAGCCTTGGTACGGAAATTTGAACTACAATCACCGGTTAATATTCTACCATAGACGAAACAATCGAGACTATGGATTTATGTCTGTCAGTGCCCCTGCAAGTTCATTTGATGCTCCCTATCATTAAGCTTAATCCATTTTTGCCTTACGTATGCTATGAGTTGTTTCTATAAAACATCTGATAATTGTGGCAGAGGGCGAGAATTCACTCGAAATTCCGGGCTGGTTAAGTTAAGACGAGCAAGCGTCTACTGAACTTTTGGCTCATTTGATCCTATAATCCTTTTGCGATCCTTTTAAATGGAGTGCTATTTGGCCTTTCTAGACTCCCACAATTGTCTACACTAAAACTCCTCGCAACTTAACTAGTTTCTCACACTTTCCTTTCTTTTAAGGCCACTTCCATGTAATATACTCGGGGCAGATCTGCAAGGGTAGCAAGCCCTTTCCTGGTATCGAAAGCTGCGTAGGCAAGGAGCAATAGCAGTGGTGCAGGAGAATCAAGTTCAAATCGAAGGGAGCAGTTCTATGCACAGCCTAGCTCGTGTTGGATTCAGGTTCATCCCCCTTCTATATGCACGCAACAATTGCGCTCTCATTCTAGCCAGTCTATATTTGAAAGTTGGGCCTCCAAACGAGTGATCTAATAAGGTTCATGGCATAACTTTGACGTAGTAGTAAAAGCTGTAGATTGATACAGTCTTAGAACCTACGTCCTAGGCAGTTATACATTCTCAACTGTATAGTTAGCTGGATGGAACATAAATAAAAGATGCCACGTCCTATTTGGGTACTTATATTGATTTATATCAGCAGACGCAAAAGAACAGGAGGTTTGAGCCAACTTACAGTACACCGCGCTATCTGTTCAGGGATTACATGAAGTCATCGTCTGCAAGTCATGCGACTAGCCCAAATTAGGACTAGTCAGGGGCTTTATACCTAGGTGCTAAACTCATTAATATAAGGTGGGTATGCATCACAACGTTGATACCTTCCACAATTGACTCAGTGATGCAACACTTCAGCGTTCCGCACCTCCTGCATCGAATACGCTCAATACTATCAACTACAGTAAGAGACAAAAGCTCTTTAGGTGAAATACTATTCACAACCCTTTTCTACACACTAAAGGTCAAATGTGCTTTACCGATGAATCAAGTGAATGGTAACTCAAAGAGCTTCAAGTCTGAATGGGGATCGACTATGGCTTTTCAGGGCCACATAAAGTGCTTGCGAGGTCAGAAGTGATAGAATATCTGCCTAGAGTAGATTTATGTTAGAGGTCAAGGGAAACAGGCAGCGAAAGCTATGGACCCAAAGAAACAACTAACGCAGATGGAGAAAGGAGTAGAAGGTTGTGAAATACACTTAAAAGAGATTCTCTAGTCACAAGTATCGATATGAGCGTTGTAAAACAAATGGCCGAGAACCAAAATAAGATAAGTTCCTCGACGACGGCAAGGAAAGACTTCCAAGACCATTAGAGGAGCAGTGCACCGAAGGCCCATACAAAATATGAGACTTGTCTTAAATGTTTTCGAGATGGATCTAGCCAACCTCCTTGTTCTAGATTACATTATCCACCTTGCTAGTAAAAACAAGGTGTCTTGACCTTGTGGTCAGGCTCTTCTCTTTGCTTCGACTCAACGAATCTTACATCAAACAAACGAAACTTAGAAAGACAAGCACGGATTAAGTGTAGCCAATCTTCTCTAAACATGACCGTCTATAGCTTGCCTCTCAGCAAGTTCGAGATCATTTCTCGTCCAGTAACCCAGGTAGTTCTCCACAAAGTTGGGAAATCCAGTGTGCTGGTGAAGGTATCCGCATATCCAAAGCCCAACATGGGGGGAATCCATCCTCTAGCGTATTCGAGCGCAAAGCATGCTTCGTCCATTTTATATTGCTTGACAGTGCCGCGGCGCAGGTGGTGAACACTGCCTTGAGGGTACACTTCTGGTTCGTAGGAGCCAGGAGTATAGGCAAGTTGTGTACCGGCAAGAATATGGAAGTAATCGTCGGCCGTGTGTCTGCCAGTGTGTCCCTCCGTGCCAATGGCAGTTCCGAAGATGATCAAATACTCCGTGATACCTAGAAAGTAGCGGTCAGTCAAGTGAAAATTGGCTATATAATACCGCAGCTTCTCCAGCTCCAAGCTGCAATCAAAAAGAGTGTTAGGAAGGTACATACTAGCATGAATGATATACATAGCGCCCATGGCTCCGCCAGCATTGTTGAAGATCCACTCCTCGTCCAAGTTTACGTATCCACCTGGAAGTTTCTCGCTCAATTCACCCACAATGTAGCTTACAACGGCTCTGGTATCATTTCCATGCGCAGTGATTGCGCGCTGTGATAAGTCGTGCAATTGGGGTGGCGAGAAGATATAGAATTGCTCAAGTCTCGCATCGAGGTAGAGATAGACAGGAGTCAAGACAGCGAAAATCAAAACGAGGACACTGAGCGTCGAGAACCAGGAGCAGCAGCCACTCTTCTTCGCCGGCTTTGGAGTTGATGCTCCACGGGGCTTGTGGGAAGGCATCGTGCGAATGGTCTGAGTTTAACGGCGAAGAAGTGTGGCGGAGACAAAGCTACATGAAATAAAACAATTCCAAAGTAAACACGGGGAGAAATTTAAAGCTCGACACGACTATCACGTGGCTTCGGGTACCCGGGTTTTCGGGTTCCGTGTCGAACCATTCTATGTTGAACCCCAGTTAGCGGATCTCTACTTTCCGCTCATCATTAGGAATCGGAAGCTAATTTCATTTATCCTAAACTTTAAACATTTAGAAATAGTCTTTTAACTCAAAGTTAACCATAATGATTTGTTAGTTTCGTTGAAAATAGGCAGGTATTACGCCTACTGCCCCTGTACCTCTTTTACAGGTTTAATATTATTATACTTGCTCAATGAAAACATAAAATTAGAAGTTATTAGGACCTTGGACATGCACGCACACTATTGATGCTGGGGCCCTTTATCTTCTTTCTCATCTTGTAACTACTATCCATCTCCTATCATCAAGAACACGGCCAGGAACAATACGTAGAGCATATATCAATACAAAAGTCTAACAGACTGGAAGTACTGAAAGACACGAAGTCTACAGTCCCACGGTACTGACTCTGATTCAGGTAACAGAAATTTTGTATATTTATTTACTTTCTAATCTGGGCTTCCGTAGGGAAAGCTTCATAATATAAGGATACTATTATGATTGGTAAACGCGGGACAATCTATACAATCCACTATTTGTTTCTTCTAAGGACATTGTGCATCAGTCTCCTTCTCACGTACCTCCGCAGGCCTAGGCTTTCTTATTAAAATTTCTCATCTGACAATGCATTTACAATTTCTTCTAGAGGATCCAATACCTCTTTTACGAACTCAGCATCCTTGACAATGTGGTTGCCACGTAGGTCAAGACACCACGCAACTAGTTTCTGGTATCTGTCCCCAGCTCTTGGCCCGATTTGTGAAGAAATTTCTGACAATTCCTTAGCCCAGCTAGATGGATCCTCTAGTGTCAAATCTTCAACTATGCTTCTAAGAGGTTCCCAAAAGCCCACTTCAAGAAGCACAACCCCAAGACTGTACACGTCATACGTCTTGATATATCTCGGGCTACTCTTTCCTTGAAGTCTGTCTGGGTGTTGGAATATATCAAAGTCCCAAATAGACGTCTCTTCCTCATCTTCTTTGGTTGTACCCTCCTTACTTGTTATCGCTTCGCTCCCGCGTATTAGGTCAAAGCCCATAAGGTACGAGTCGTCAATATAGGGTGAGTCCTCTAAAGGCATGCCCGATCGTCTAAGAGCTACGACGCTCGTAGATGTAATATTTTTGTGGAGGAAGCCTGCGGTATGAAGGAAGAAGACTGCTTCAGCAAGCTTGTACGCAAGCTGGAGGCGCTCATTTAGAGGAGCTTCGACCTTAGGGAATGGGTCTCCACTAATCATCTCCTCTAAAGTCATCATTGACATAGTTGGGTATGGAGGCTTTTGGGCAAAGAGAAACTGCCTGCTATCGGTATGATAGAAGTAATATTCAACTTTAAGAAGCCTAATATCCGCTTCTGGATCTAGACAATTAAGAGCCGCCGCAAGTTCACCCATATCAGTGGCCATAGTCTGGAAGTCGCGAGTTCCTGGAATCCTGTCCTGTGGAACTTTCCTACTAGCAAAAATAATCTGTTCAGCGCCATAAAGCAGAGGCTGAAAGGAGATATCCTTTCTCCGCGTAACCTTGCTAGCAAGTACGCCTGGATTTTGTAACAGCATGTCTTTAGCTCGCACCTGTTTGGCATTCGAGGTTAGAGCAAGGAACTCTTGCAGCCGATTGTTGCACCTCACCACGGCAGGCGATTTGGCCTGAACACCGGTGATATCAGGGATGATGTTTCTTAGCTCTAGCGGGAGACCTAGTACCCTCACGTCGAAGCGCTTCGTCCACTCAAAGATCTCCTTCTCCATTTCCCGTAGGTCTGCCCGTCTTGCCATCCAGACAACACGTTTGATACCGTCGTGCAGCCACCCTTTTCTCTCGATTTTCCAAAGAGTTTTCTGTACCTTGCTTAGAAAACCATCGAGATAATCCGCTGTGCGTTCTAGCAGCGCTGCATCTTCAGGTGCTAATTGTCGATTTGCTTTTTGGGCTTGCCTTTGAGCGAAGTAGTCATTGATTACAGCTAAAACCCGAATATCCCAGTCGAAACGGGTTTTCAGAGATTTCGCTTCATCTGAGTAGGCGCTGCATGCATCGAGAAACTGGAGAATGAGTCCACCAGCCGAAACGACAGTTGCAAAGACATCCATGATATTACCGCTTCAGCCCAGTCTAAAGCTGAGAGAAGTCGTTGCGGATGGATGGCTGGAAGATGAGGAAATGTCGTATTTGATTCATCAGTAATATGCAGGCCCATGGCACAGCAGATGTAATTTATCCTCGTCAATAATCCATTCTCCCTCACATCCTGCAGCACAACTACGTGCCTTCAGATGCGTCTTATCGCAACGCGTGGGGAAAAGGATCCCTTCCGGATTGACGGCCATAGCCAGCGACTGTGGATTCTGCTTCGGCGAATAAGAGCCCTGTAGTGGATGTGAAGCAAACGTACCTTCCTTCCTATTCATCGAATTGATATCCACCTTCACATACTTTACAATCTTCTTCGCCAATTAGCCATCGAGTAGTCCACTTGGTGCCTTATCTACGCGCCTATGTCGTGATTCCTGCTCGGCATTGCTGGGATGAAGGGGTTATGTAAGCAGTAAAGTAGAGCCTAGTGGGCCTAAGATCACATGCCACTTCTCGCCCTAAAAGACTATTACTATGTTACAGTACGCAACATCTGCCAACCTTTGCTTAACCTTCACTATGGCAGCTCCTTTCCCTCACGACCACGAACATTATGATTTTACGAAGGATTCAGACATCCCATTCACACATGATGGTAATCACGCGTTTAAGCGTGGCAATGTTGATATGGTCAAAAGGACCAGGAATACTGTCAAGATCCTCCGGTATGCTCGAAAGAGGATCCCAATCGAACACACAGAAGCCCTGGAGACTACTAAACGCGCGCTCATGCAAGAAGCCAAGATCCTACACCGGGCTCAGCATGGTCACGTTGTGAAGCTTGTTATGACGTACTTCTATGAACGCGACCAGGAGACCGATTTCGCAATCATTATGGACCGCGCAGATGGAAACCTCAATGCTTACCTCACAGGTAAAATGAGTAGAGCGGGCCTTAATGACCTCTCTAAGTGGTTCGGATGCTTAATAAATGTTGTAACCTACATTCATGCACTTGGTATACGGCACAGGGACATTAAGCCAACGAACATCTTAATAAAAGAAAAGAAAATCTTGTTGGCAGACTTTGGTATTTCAAAAATAGGTCTTGCAAAGACAATGCCAACGACAATACCGTGGTTCGCCCGTGCGAGGACGGAGGACTATTGTGCACCAGAAGTACAAGATGGAAGCACCCGTGGTCGGTCGGCGGATATCTTCTCCCTAGGCGCTGTGTTTCTCGAAATGCTTATAGCTCACTCCTATCCAGACAAGCGTCAAAAGCTCGAGGACGTCTTAACGTCCCGAGGCGATCGTTCTTATGCTAAAACTATTGATCTGGTATATCAACTTATGGACGATATAGAGCAGAAACCTGGACCTAACGGGTGGATTCTAAAAGTTCTATCTCAAAGTCGAAAAATGTTAGATGTAGATCGAGATGAACGCCCTCTAGCTGATGAGCTTGATTTTGCCTGGTCATCCCTGCTACCCTCGGATTTGCCGTTGGCGCCGTGTACATGTTGCAGCCTTATACCTACAACACAGAGCAACGAACTAGTCGAGCTATGTAAGAGAAATTCAATAGAAAAGTTGACTATATGCCTCGCCAATGGAGCGGATCCGAATACTGTTGGGGCGATACATCAAGCGTCCGTCCGTGGCTTTAGAAATATTGTGTGTCGTCTTCTAGATTACAACGTCGATGTTAATCTAGGAGATTATAGCAGGCAGGCACCACTTCACTGTGCTGCTGGGTATGGGCGCAAGGACATCGTTAAATTGTTACTTGAGGCAGGAGCAACTATCAATCTAAAGGATGACGAAGGACGGACGGCGCTTCACTTCGCAGCTGCGCAAGGGCACCAGTACATAGTTGAAATGTTACTAAACAAAGGAGCCGATATTCAATTAACAGACGGCAACGGATCGACCGCGTTACATTTTGCGGCAAGAAGGGGGCACGATGAGGTAGTTGCGACGCTCCTGCAAAAGAAGGCCGATGCAAAGGTTAAAGATACTAAGGGCCGGACAGCGCTTCATTTTGCAGCTAGTTACGGGTCTGAGAACGTGATTGAAAGGTTACTAAGGGTGGTAGGCAAAGATACCATAGACGCACAAGATGAAAACGGACAAACAGCACTTCACTTTGCGACTAGAGGGAACCGTGCCGGAGGGAATTACGGTAAAGTTAGAGCAATGCTAATGAAGAAAGGTGCAGATGTCACACTCAAAAATCGCAGTGAACGGACCGCGTCCTGGTATGTACATGGCAGTGATAACGACAAGATGGAGCAGCAATCAAGAAGGCGGAATACAACTATCAGTATCACTATCGCGATCATTGCAATGATACTAGCGTCCTTAGGAAGTGGTAGCTATCTAGGATGGTAACGAGGCTATACTTAGGTCGTAGTATAACAGGCGCTTTCGATGAAGACTATATGTTTTACGCTTTCCGCAATCAGCCTCCTATACTTTCGTATTCCCTAACGCTACGAAAATAGAGCAGCGCATGCTAAAATCGTGATACATGACGCACGACGGATCCTTCTTATCAGCCTAATATATAGTGTTTCTTGTACACTAGGAAAATGTAGATTATATATTACTTGTCCTTTGAGGTGCTCTAGTAAAATAGAAGTTTAGACTTCGTATATTGTAGAGGCATGCCTTACAAACTATCAACAGGATCATTTAATATAGGATACTTGAACTTATCGATATTCTACAACTATCCAAGACGAGAAATGCTAATCTATCTTTATTGCTGCACTTACGGACACAGGCATCAAGATCTAAATAAGACCTCAATACTATATTCGTCTCTAGCCAATCCCTAGTAGTAAATTTGTCACGTATCGACCCTAGGGGAGTGAGAAGCGGTCGGATGCCATATGGGCAAAGTAAATGCGAATCAAGCACTGCTAGATCAATCATAACGAATCAAAGCCCTCTAAAGATCTGCCATCAGGCTATTGATATAACGGAGAAAAGCCGTCGTGTTTCAGCTGCTACACCAACGTCCGTAGGCTCAAATGATGCTTTCAATCGAGGTCATATCCACGCAGAGTTGATACGATTGCGAGAGTAGATCAGCATCAACCGTGAACCCTTCCGGGCTCATAACCTATTGACAGTAGTCAATCGCAGGAGGTGCGGAATGCTGAAGTAGCTTATCATTGGGGAACTATGGATGTAAGAATCGTATCGTAGGGTCGGTTGACGTGAAGACTTTTCGTAGAGTAATCCTCGGTTTGACGTGAGAATTATTCGTAGGGTAGTCCTTTGTTTGCGCTTCCTACTTCCTTTTCCCACCTCATGTTCCTGCCTGTCTACCTGCGAGCGCCATGAATGCATTTCCTAGCTTTCCTGCCCGTTATGCGTATCTCTGTGTGTACCATTTACACCATATTTCCTGCCCCCAACCTTTGTCCTTCGTTCGTAATGTACATATTCGTTCAGGTAAGGTAAGAGTTTCGGAGGTGTCGACTAGAGACTGTCGACGATAGGTCGTTCGTCTGCTTAATATTTGACAACTTAACAAATAATTATCGTGCTACTAGATGGAAAAGCAAGTACCTCTTTGTAAGTATAGTGCGAGCCAGAAAATCCTAAATTCAAAAGCCCTTAACTAAGCCACACTACAAGAGTCCTGCCTTACGTATTACTTAACGCCTAGAGTGTGAGTATAGCCGGCCATATGACCATTCGATTACCAACAATGCTTGCATTGATTTGCAACAAGAGGGCCTGGTTCTATAAGATGTTGACATATTTGGAAAGTCTCATAAAATAACTACATGTACAAATTGCTTCAGCTATAGCCCGTTGTATTGCATGACCAAGCCCTTCCCTATCCCAAGTAGAACCCTCGAGCAAGGATTTCACAACCCGTGTGCACTACGGTAACTGCAACATTCAGCATGTCTTCCAGTGCTATCATCCCGCAGACCTGAAAATCGAGCTAAGCATGCCCCGTTTGCAAATAGCCACGGGTAACTGCTTATACAGATTGAATTCGTCATCCTGTTGGGTCCCGCCTCGGAGCAGCAGCAGAAATTTCGGTGCCACGGAGATACGATCCTTCGATAAGCTCTTTCTCATCGTTGCCTAGATCCATACTTACGATTAGCCGATCGCTCGTCGACTCCATACCAGCAGAGCTCTAGTATGTCACTTAGTGTTGCCGATTAATTGCCTTCGCTAGCCTTTGTATTGCGGCCTCTTATCATGGCCAGAGATTTCAAGTCGTATCAACTTGGTTTGGTATTATAGTTTCCAGAACATCCCAAAAGACTGAAATCAAACTCCTGCATACATTAGTATATCAATATTGATGTTTTTTAAAAGCAACTGAATGATGTTCAGAGAATAACGCGCTACAGCTAGAGGCAGACGTAGTAAGTAATCATCTCTACGACTTGGGCTCTTTATCAGAGGTTCTGAAGCCGCGATTTAGCCACGGCGCCAAGACGGCGGGACACAACCACACAATATAGACTAAGCAGTCATAGTATCAACTTAAGTATAAGAACTTCGAGGCTAACAAGGATTGCTTACCCATTAAGTGCCCATGTGCTCATGTTGAGATCGATTTGGTACCTACGAGGTGTAACCTTTCGGGAGGATCGTAGCAAAGATCAACAAATCTAATAACTCACAATATTACATGACAACTAAGCTACAGTTTTTCCAGCCACCAAGATATTACAGAGGCTAGCCCACCTAGCATTCGAGTGCTGCCGATTCTCAATCCCATCTTCTTAGATACTACGGTAAAGCAGAACTACTGGTACCAGAGCCGGAAAGCTTCCGGAAATAGTACTAGGTGGATCCCAGCTGACATTTTCCAGGAATCCAATCCTTCAGACGACGATTGCGTTTCATGCCTCGATGCGAAGACGAAGACTCATGCAATGGACATTATCATAGGCCCCGGACTTTCCTGGGACCCGGGAATTGGGCAGGGCCCTTAGGGTTTGTTGGAAGTCATGAAAGAGTTCGTCAGGTGGATTCTACCAGAGGTATAAGCCTTGCCGTGGCTGTGGCTGCGGCTACGGCCGTTACGAAAGTTAATAAGGGGGCAAGGAGACTTTTTATTCCGGCGGTTGGCCCGTGCACTACCAGGTTTTAGACATCCCCTTCCGACTAAGAGTTGAAGTTGAGTAAGTTCTTTCTGATCGGCAACCCATTAAAATGAAGGCTCAGATTTTGCATTGGTGCTATTTCTTCGACTCGTTATTAATATTATCAACCCTAAGATCCAGACTTTGTCGTGTTTGGTTAGGTGTGTGGAGTTAGATAGTGGTTCCTAACTAGCTAGTATCAAACCAAAATCTTGGAAGTCAAGCTATTAAGAAATATAGCACACCCATAGCTTCGGTCGTAACACGTAGAGGTAAGTGATCAATGATAATATCCATGCTCGAAATCTTATGAAGACTATAGACTTTACATCTAAGAGAGAGCGTGCAGAAGCTGCTCGACTCGAACCAATCAAAAAAACGACTTTTGGTATCGAATTTGGTAAATGAAGTGTTTGAAACTGAAGAATGCTTTTTCTGTGCGCCTCCCAAAAGACTATCCTGCGTCATCCACTTCTAACTCTCCGGACCTAAAGAACTCTAGGATATGCATACCCCTAGTCTGAGCAGGCGCCGCAGCAAACTCAGCTGTAACACACTGTAGCAGCCGTAGCCGATGCACCCTAGCCGTCAGTGTTGTCTGACGAACGACCGGTAGAGTATCCCCGCAATACGAAGCCCTTTCTTGGCATTACATACCTGGAGAGCAAGTAAACCCTAACAAGATGCGGGAAAACTTGAATATAGTCATTTGTGATCATAACTTGGTCCCAAAACACCTGTGGAGCAGCTCCGGATACTCCGAGGCAGACAAGTTTAAGTACGGTGCTGTATGCGTTAGAGGGGGAGATCTATGGTAAATGCTGATCTTTTAAGGGGCTGCAACAGGAGTGCAGCGACACTGGGCATAGGCAGATGGTGCTAAGGAGGCTTAAGTGACGGCTGTACAATGCAGGAAGTCGTCTCAAAATGAACACGCCTAGGAGAAAACAGTGGTGTGTTGATGGTGATGGAATCGAAAGCCCAGGAGCCTAGAGATTAAAGCTACCAGAGGAGCAGTTTAGCACTCCAAGGTATGGGTTGATAACGGAGCCAATGGGAGAAGTTCCCTAGGACGATTTTCATATCCACAGGGCTAAGAAACCCTACATGGAATCTGTCAAGGCTCTCTCAAGTGAGCATCTTCAATTTCCCCAAGTGGCCATAGGCTAGAAGTTCGTCCCAAGTTCGTCACTCTTCCGTCGAAACAACACGTGCTGGTTCAACAAGGTCTGTGGGTTTTCTGATGTGAAAAGGTCAAGGGTGCCGTACGGATGAATACTACCACGATCGTACGGGATAATCGAAGGAAGATCCTCGGGTCAATGCAAAGCACCACATTACCAAACCGATATTAACTTATCTCATCAATTTGAGAACTCTAAATCTTACCAAAGGCCGAGTGCATCTCAGCCACTTCTCCTCTACTTTACCGCTAACTCTCCGACCCTTGCTCATCGAGGCGGTCGAGGTTTCCTGGCCCCTTCTAAGCCATCTCTTCAACACTTGTTTCCATTCTCGGGTGATGCCCCGAACTCTCTAAATTTTAAAGCTCAAAGCAGGACATCACCCGCAATCAAGCATCGGACGCAAGTGGTCCTTAACTTCCTTGCTAGATTAAATGGGTAAAAATGATGTTATACTCTGGTAGAAGTGGGAGTAGGCACTCATACATATAAGGATAGCATCTGCTAGTAAGAGCCTTTCTAAAATCATCTGCACTCACCCACTCTTTTCGTTCATTCTACATTCTCCATTCTACGTTCTTTACCAAACACCATGCGTTTCTCTACTATTTCCGCCCTGGCTTGCCTTTCGGCATTTGCAACCGCAGCCACCATTCCTACAGAAGCCCGCTCTACCACCGACGTAGCTGCTCCTGTTGAGAAGAGAGATCTGATCACCACTCTTCTTACTGCCGCTGCCACTGAAGCCGGTACCGTTATTGTTGAGGATGCCATCAACGCGGTAGTTTCCGCCATTAACGACGACATCGCGTCTTGGACTGCCGTAAGTTTAAATCCTTCATTTTCAGGCGATAGCGAGAACCCTGTTAATCAATCAATAGGCTCGTGAGGCATTCACCCAGAGAACCACACTTAAGATGTGGGACGAGTCTCCAGACTCCAGCTACATTGCTACTATCTGCTACAACGGCGCCTACTCGGTGGAAGACACAGCAAACCTCCACGGCTTGGTCTCTGCTGAGCTCAAGTACGGGCTCTTGCACGTAACGTAAGAAGCTTACCTGAAAAACTCCCAACAGTATATCAGCGAGCTAACATATGTATAAAGTTACGACTGCTTTTATATGAGCGGACCAAACATCTTCTTCGCTGGTGGAGACGGAGGATATGAAAATGTAAGCCAAGAGACTTCGCCTGATAATGAGCTTCCGCTGACCATTTTCCTAGGTTTCGCTTAGATACGCCGATACCTGCACTTACGATTCCCCCACCGGTGATCTTACTTGCACATAAAGCAATCGTAGTAAGGGGATAATTATAGGCACTTAGTTGTTTATTCAAATGGTTGGTATCACGGCCGGCCGTTTCTTGATATAATGTATCTCTATAAAGCGGGCTATTGCTATAGTTGCAGCTTTTATATCAGGCTTTGTCTTCTCTTCTTGATGCGCTATGCGCTATGTATATACGGTTTTGGGGTACCGGCCATTGCTTTAGAGTTAATGCAGATGATTTTAACTCTAATACCAGATCCTACTTCTGGACTCTTCCTACAGTGCTTCGGTTTGAATTGAGGAAAGCGATTAAGTGATGCGCACGTGATAGAAGAGCTTAAAATATATTGAGACAAGATTAAAACCTTATCGCACCACTAATTGTACAGTCAACCACTTCGGTGGCTTCATTAAGCCTCCAATGCTTTTTCGGTCCAATCCCACAACTTCGTTGCCAATTCTTGACTCTTGGCTACGTCATCCAGGTCTTGAAGCTCCTCTCCAACTGGATAGTAGGTAGATCCATTCACAATCTCCTCCTTTTTCATGCCAGCAGCTAGGTACAGCTGGTTTAGAACCCCTTGCTCAACTGTCAACATCCTTCCAACACATGTGACATGCACAAACATTCGGTCCCTAATCCCCATACTGCTGACCAGCCCCGTATTGATAACTCCGGGGTGAATCGCCACTGACTTGATACTTGGATACCTCCTCGCCAGCTCTTTTGCATAGACCAGATTAGCCAATTTGCTCTGCCCGTAGCGCCGCCAGTGACCAACCAAGGCATCTTGGGTCGTGTTTAGGGTCTCGAAATCGATGCCTTTCTTTGAGTGGATTCTCCAGCCTTCAGATGTATTCATGACAATCCGAACATCGGAATCAGGCTTCTCTGCGGTCTTTAAGAGGACTGGAAGTAATTGCTTGATAAGCCCCGCATGTCCAAGATGATTAGTTGCAAATTGGATTTCCCAGCCATCTTTGCTGAGTTGGGGTGGCACTGCCATTATGCCGGCATTGCACATGAGAATATCGAGTCGATCATGTTTGAATTGTTGTGTGACAGTCTTGACTGATGCGACTGAGGCGAGGTCGAGATTAACAAAGCTAAGTTGTGCTTGTGGGATTTCTTTTTGGACTGAAGCTATGAGCTTGTCAGCAGCCTCTGCATTGCGGCCACTGAAGTATACGTGGGCGGGTTCATGCTTTGCAAGTGCAGTTACAGAAGCACTCCCAAGTCCTGCGGTGCCTGTATAGCTATTAGACTTTTGATTATTTGTCTATGAGTACTTCAACTTACCTCCAGAAATGAAGATGACCTTGTCTTTGAGTGAGGGAATATCAGTCCCCGGGTTGAAATTGAATTTTTCTGGCATTGGGTAAGAGCGTAGGAGAGGTTGCAAGCTGGCAAGTCTAAGAGGAAGTCTAGGATGGCGGTACAAAGTTTTGAAACTTGGGGCTTACAAGATCAATCTAGGAACGCTCTGGTAGAATATGACAATGCCTTGAGGTTTATCGGCGGAAGAAAGGGGGTTAAATAAAGCCGAAGCGGAGGACGGAGGAATGTTTGGAGAGGCCTCTGGTTTGTCACTGTCGCTGCTATGGCTAAGGCTACTCGCTTAATTTAGTGCGCGGACTTCGCGATTTCACAAGATGGCGTTCAGGTTGATTTCACTATTTATGCTTCATTTCTTTCCACATCAATCTAGATCAATGGTTCGGCATCGGATAGTCTCTCTGCCCGACTAAACGCCCTATACGTCTTATACGTGGCCACTCGGCCTCCTAGTTTCGAATATTCAACTTGATCACAGAGCGACTCGAAATGACAAGTACTTTTTTCAGTTACCAGTCTAGTCTTCGAAAGCTTATAATTACATCATTAGGATGATTCCATCCATACGCATTCTAGCTTTGTTCTGCGCTTTCGTTTAGTGTTGCGAAAGTCAACCATTATGCCAATGCCGGTCACCTATGCTTTGGCGACTTCAGTTACTAGCGGCTACGCAGAAAGCATGTGCAAATTTTTAGAGATGTTTAAAAGTCCACCAAAAATCCAAAAGGCCCTTGTTATCCAAACTCCTAGATATGACGGCTTCAATAGACTTTGAGTCTTATCGATTTTCTGGTGTCCACTAACACAATGCCAACTTATTACAAAGCCCTACGTTAGAGCATGTCTAATTCATCTGGAATACGTTGCAGGTCTTAAAGTTTTAAATGTTTAAATATGTAATGCAATAAAAGACTAGAGAACCCCAATTTCTTCCTCTGTGTATTCGTAATCTCATCGGCTCGTGTATATCTATGTCTAAACTCTCGGCAGCTTCTTCTCGTGTCTGGCACTCGATTTTAACCGCAAAGCCCTTCGTGCCGATACCAAATCACTGTCATGCAGCAACTCCTAGATAAGCAAGATGTTTTGCAAGACCAAGGCTTTTCCAAAAATCCACCTCAGCGTCATCTTTGACCCATAACCACCCCACCATGCCGGCAGAGTTTGTTTGTGCCTTGCCATCAATGCCTGCATGCGTGCGTGGGATCATAGCCATCCATTTATCGACGAGAATGAAGTTATAGTCCAGAGCACGATCTTTTGGCTTGCAAGCCGCGTTCATGGCAGCCTTAAGTTGCTCGTACTTGCTCTTTAGAGTTGATACGGTGGCGCTGGCTTCTAGACCTATGATGAAGTTCTTATATGGTACTTTGATATCAGACCTCACTTCGTCTAATTTGGTGTATAACAAGCTACAGTCAGCATCTTAACTGACAAAGGTGTAAAAGTACGTTGAATAGCATTAGCCGAACTCTCTCAAACTCACCGAGCGACAGAGACATAGCATCAGGGAACATAATCCCAACCCCTGGTCTTCCAAACATCTGAAAGTGTTTATGGCCTTGGCTAGCACCCGCATCAACACCACAATTAAAAATTACCATATTATTCTCCTTATCAAAAGCAGAAAAGAGAGACCAGATAGCCTTGAGGTCCGAATCGGTCAGGCTATCTCTCTGAGGTTGATACTCCTTGGTATGCAACAGATACATAGGGCGAGTGCAACAGAATTTATTGAAGATTAGTGTATGCTCAGGTCCTACAGAGCCAAGAACGAAGTTAGGGTCAGGGTCGATGAATGGACCTCGCCATTTTGCTTGAGCTGGTGCCTGCTCGGTTCTGGAAAGGACAGGCTTCTTCCCCAGAGAGGGCGTGATAAGGAAATGAACCTGGGTCAGTCATATTGAATAAGCGTCCAGAGAATTGCAAGATTACGATACTCACTCGAAACCCGCCGTCCTCAAAGCTCTTCAATGTTGGTTCTTCATAGAGAATCTCTCCTTCTGCGACAAGCTTGTCGAATTTGGCCAGCCCTTCGCTTTCAAGGTCTTTCGGGAGCTCGAAGAGAGCCACATCTTGATCCCCAGTCATCACTAATCACGCGGGTATTCTGTGCTTTTGTCGATGTGAATACCTTAGAATTAGTTAGCCTATGTGGTAATTCTAAGGAATGTATACTCTGCCTTGACCGCCTTTTCCCTTAGCGAGCTTACCATACGACAAGAGCAAGGTGGGGCGGAGAGAGGTGCAGCGAAAGAATTCCAAGAGCATGCATATTACATGTAGTAGAAGAAGTTAGTCTCTATGCGCCTTCCTTAATCGCTAGCTATAAATATAGAAATTCTTGATATGTGTGACAGATGTCGACATGAGCTTGCCACTAATGGAAGCGTCTCCAGTTGGAAGTTCTGGGTCGTGCTCCTTTCTGTGTTTTAACATTGACTGTAGATGAGCTTATTAATAAGTCTCCTACAAACTTGAAGACAGCCGACGAAATTAATTCACAGGAACCTTACTTGAAAGAAAAATAGTACAAATGCAAATGTATGAAAGACGTTCTCTTCTGTTCTAGATGCGGATGATCTATGATACATAAAATACTAAGCAAGCACTCCCACTATGCAACTTGCTAAAATGAGGAAAAGAACAAACGTCGCTACCTAAACGCTAAAAGATGCATGACCACCTCAACTCCTGTAGAAGCAATAATGGTTCGATTCTCAGTCAAGGATGACAAACATGTCACATCAACAAACGCCTGTATGGACTATCTAATCCAATAAACTCCGGTCCTCAGGCTTGCCTACTGGAGGTGGTGGGAGTTGCCGTCTAGCTGGTTGGGCAATGGCATAACTTCCAGCTTTGGTCATCATTTTAGTAAAATAATTCGCAACGAGCATTTCACTAGGGAGATCGTTAGTATTGTACTAGTATAACTGGACCCACAGACAGTGACTTACGTGTAATAGCTATGTTCCGCATTGTGCTCCTTCACTAAATTATGAGCAAGTTCGTGTGCAATGACAATCCACCAATAGCTGGCAGCTTCCATTCTACCTTCCTTGATCTGATTGTCATCTTCGAGTCTCTTCTGATGTAATTGGCTGAAGAATCTGAAGTTGCAGAAAATACTGCCGTTACTGTTAAAAGCAATAGTGCCACCCTCCTGATCGTAGAAGATGTGGAGTGACTTTCGTGGCAAGGCATACACATCGCCCACTTCATGAAGCAGTACGGCGAACGAGTTCAACGCAAGTAAGTTCTCGGTCAAGAAATTAGATGGCGTAGGAAGACCTTTAGCGACAAAAATTCTGGTGCCATTAGAAGCTTCGGCCAGGAAGGCGATATTTTGAGACGGAGTGGAGTCACAATATGTTGCTTGCTCTTTGACTTTCTGCTGCGTAGGTGGAGAGAATAATGTAGATGAATCGTGAGCTCGAGATGATTGAATGGCGTTCAGGAGATTTTGCTGCACAGCGTGTGGTGAAGAGACCTTTTCTGCACCGCTTTGCTTTGGCTTATCAACGGCAGTATCTTCATATGGTGGTGGATGGTCTTCATGGGATGGACCAGTACCGCCACCAAGGAAATTCTGCAGCTGTTGTTGGGCTTCCCCACTACTGAAACGCTCCTTGAGGCCGGAGAAGAGCCCACGGGTGCGTTTCGGTACTGGCGAGGCTGGAGGGGAATCGGCCTCAAAAGCTCCTGGCATGGACGGTTCTTTTGACCTCGGACGCTCTTCCTTTGCAGCTGCCGGAACAAGTTGGCTCTCTTTCTTCCACGCCTCTTCCTGTTCCTTCAGATGTCTTTGCTCTTCCTCCATTTGTTTCCGACGTTGCTCTTCAGCAACGCGCTGCTCCGCAGCTTTCTGGCGCAAGATACGTTCGACATTATATCCACGAGCTCGAAGCTGGATCAAATTGAGAGTCAAAAGCGTCTCGAACGATAAGAGTGCTTGTTGCGTTGGGCGAAGGAGCAGTATCTTGCAGACTGCTTGACTGACTTGGTAGGTGTCAACTCCTTCTGCTGCAATGTAAAGAATGCAGCCTTTTTGCCTGTCGTATGAGGTGGCAGCGGATCTGTTCTCCTTATGCGTAACGCTTCGACCGCGCAGAGACCGGCGAAGGGAAATCGCAGTCACGGCCTCGACCTTCAGATTTTTCTCTAACCATTTCCCGTCGTAGCGAATGAGATTCGGTGGCAATTCGTGGAGGAAGAGTTTTGATCTCTCAAGAATTTGATTTTGCAAAATTGTAGCTTGCTTCTGCTTGTTGCTTGGAGCTCCAATACGCAAGTCTTCCTCAACAAGGTTCCCTAGTGCCGAAGAACCAAGAGCAAGATAGAAATCCTCTAAAGTCTCCTCTTCTGGTGCGCAGACTAGTTTGTCTTTGAATAGTCGAAATGCGCCATAGTCATCAACCTACTTATGGTTAGCGATTCATAAATCCTCCAGCAGTGGACGAACATACCACAATAATGTTATTTGGGTACTCAAGCTCATATGTCTTGATTGGTGCTTCTTCTTCTTCAACTTCTTCGTCTTCAAGTCCAGTCTTCTCTGAAGATGCGGCTTGTTTCGGGACCGAGATCTGCTTCCAAGCAATGAGACACTTTGAGGTCTTCAGCTGGTTCCATAGCTGCTTGTCTTTCCTGATGATTGATGCATCATCCGCAAGAGTCCTCAAAACATGAATGTATTTCTCGGGCGTAGCGAGGATGCCGAGCAGTCTCGCAGGTTCCCGAGCAACAAGCGCTGCAATTTCCAATTTAGTAGGCTCATTCTTCGACCCGCATGTGGTCAAAAATGCGTTTGCTTCCATTCCAAAATCGACAAAATCGAAAATGTCACCATATGTTGAGGAATTCCCTAGATAGCACTGGCGAGGTGTAAGAAGTCTGACCTCTTTGGAACTCTCGTCCTTTGGCTTAACGGGAACAATGTGGCAGTCGCTAAGTTTCTTAGCAAAAGCTGGCCCAATTTCTCCAAGTCTACTTGAGAAGTAGGTGTACAATGGAATTGCATCTCGTCGCGATTGGGGTGGCTTATTGACAAGTCTATTGATACATTCGTTGATAGGAGGATTTGGGCGAACTCCAAATTTCTGATACGAGGATTAGTATTTTGGATAACATAAATGAACGTATCAACTTACGTCAGCATGTAAATGCAAGTCCTTTTTCAAGATGTCGAACCCAAGAAGAGCACACTTTTCGTTAGTGAAGCATTCGACTGGGGATACCAAGCGAGCTCCATCTCCCTGAAGTGGCAGAAACCGAGCTGCGATTGTGCCAATGGGGAAGGATGCGTAGCCATTGTTGTGGTGGTGGCCTATAAAGTATGTTGTGGCCTTTTGTCGTAAATTCACATCATCAGATGCCATCAAGGCTACAAGCTCTTGCACTGATGGACAAGCCCTGAGGCCAAGGAGGGATAGAAATCTGCCTTCTGCACTACTGGCACGATAACTTCCAGGAGGACCTGGCCACTGAAGTATAGGCAACCCCAAGTCACGGAGCTCTGACTTTGGCTCGAAGAGCTCGGAAACCTGGAAAAGCTTAGGAGTGCCTTGCATTGATTCAGCGCCCTTTGGACCAGCTTCAGCTGGACAAATTCTGGATCCTTTCAGTCGTTTCATATCCTCAGCAGGAATCTCTTCTCTGACCGAGGTGAGATATTTTATCAGTTCCATATGCCCATTACGTTTATTAACAGGCATCTCGCTCTGCTCTTTTCCGTCTCCAGAAACTAGCAGGCGGCTGAAAATTGTCTCGAGATCGACTGTCTTTCGTACCCCAATAGCAGCAAAGAACTTTTCTTTAACCCCTTGACACCCTGTGACGATAGGCAAATCATCGAAAAGCTTGACACTTGCGAAGAAAGCCTCGCCGGGCTTCTTCATGCCAAATTTGGTAGGGATGATTGTGATCGGATTGAACAGGTTCTGCACTGTAGCCCTCGACGTTTGACTCATGCTATCCCACTGTTTGGAAACGATCAACAATACCTGAGCTGCAAATTTTGGTGACTTTGTTAAGTTAATCTCGTCAGGACTACTCGAAGCTGATTCGATCAAGAAACGCAACCACGGGACGATATCAAGTGCTTCCCAGCCCAGTGCATAGAGCTCGTCAACAGTTGAAGCTCGTGTGAACTGGAAAGGGATTGTGGTGGGTGGGATAGGCACATCTGCCGGTATCTTGGTAACTTGGAGAAAGTTTTTCACAGTCCCGAGTGTAATAATACCGCCTTGTCCTTGTCCTTCTTCAATGGTCGCAACTGTCACATCGAGCAAGGAGTGCAGCGTGTTCACATCCATCTCGCCCCTCACAGCTTTGCGGCCAGCCCAACCGATGAATTGAATGAGTTGAGCCTGGTTTAGGGCTTTTGCTTCCAGTTCTTTTTTGACATCACTGACCGTGATCTCAGTAAGTAAACCCCAGTCCTTAAGTTTGTTCACAAATGTGACATTTGTCAACTCTTTGGGTACAACAGGAATACCTTCAACAAAACCACTTAGGTCGTCAATGGCTAACCGTACTTTGGTTGTAGGTAGAACACCGCGGCTGCTATACATTTCTATGGATGGCTTCTTATATGCAGTCCAGAAAGCTTCCTCAATGATTTGTGAAACTTGCGAGCTGGGCGTAGATTCATCAAAAGTAAAGGTCTTTAATGTATGCAGTGCTTCTGGCATAAACTGTGCAATCTCTTCTTTGGAAACTTTAGTACCATGGCCCGCTTGCTCTGCAGCCCGGATAATCTTTTCAGAAAGATCAGACATTTCATTGGCAAAAGCCAAACGTGAAATGATTCCTGCAACTCGAAGCATTTCGATATTCCAGGTCCTGACCCATCTTGCATTTAGATCAATTGACTCTCGCTCAACTGTGGGAATGACGGATGGTGCAGATAAATGGAGGCCCGCGCCAGTAGTTTGGTGAGTTGGAAAACCAATAAAAATACGACCGCCCGGTTTCTTGCTCGGTAGCACCGACGCAAATATATTTACGCTTTGAGCTACTGTATTTGCCTTTGTCGATGCTTCAGTCTCGTCATATGAGGATGTGAGAATGGACAGCTTGGTGGTTTTGGGAGGAGGCTTCTTTGTTGCACGTTCAAGCTCTGCAGCTACAGATGTCTTTATAGCAGTTTTTACTTGAGCAGTTGTTACTCTGAGGAATACGTTTGCTGTGGTTATTGTCGTCAAATCCTCAAGTATGATCTCTTGCATAGCCTTTTCCTCTTTCAATGCTTTGTTCTTCTGCTGGGATTGGGCAGTGCTAGTCAACCTGGAGAAGAAAGATCGTAACGAAGGGACTTCAGTAGAATTACCATAAGCACCCTCTGCGTTCCCAGATTTTGCCACTGCTGCTGAAGGCTTCCACCCCACAACATTCATGAAAGCTGCATCCATCTGCACATTCTCTCGGTCAAGACTCTGTACAGACATCCAGCCTTCCTTTGTTCTTGTCTCAACATCCTTCGCAATCGGAACTTGTATGCTTGGGGCGACTTTCTTTTGCAGCGATATGATCTTCCAATCATCCACCCATAATTCAAGATTTTGTAATGCCACAAATGTCAGACTGGTTGCTAAGAACTGAGCTATCGAGAGAAGATTTGGCATGGGAGTAGTTGTATTTCGATAGTCCAGAACGAAGCTGGTATTTGGATTTGCCTCCGCAGGAGGCAGCTGAAGCCTTTTGGTGAATAGCGAGTTGCCTTTCCAATAAAATGCCATGGCTTCATTCCCCGAACTAACAAAAGGGTCCTCGCAATCTGCGAATACACTGTAGAATCCAACACCAAATGCTCCGATTTTTGTTTCGTCCGGATTTCCTTCAGCGATCCTCTTCAACCGTGCCCAGTCGTTGGTCCCAAATGCCTGACCATTATTGGTAACCACAAGTCTCTTTAACGTGTGATGTAGCAACACATGCTTCAGGATTTCCGACTGATTTGTAGTATTCGGTACGGGTATCTGCGCAGAAGGAAGAGTCTCAAATTTGATTGTGACAGTTGTCGCCTGAGCATCGGCGGCATTCTGGATTAACTCTCGCAGAGTCGTCCATTCTCCAGAATATCGAGCGAGGACTTTGTCAATCAGAGCTCGGGTGTTGACAGTGACAGCCTCTTCATCGTCGCCATTCTCCAGAGCTGCTGCTCTGAGCTTTGAGAAATCCATGGTTGTGGCGACGCCTCTACCTCACCCGCCACGACCTCGATGAACCTTCACCAGTATGTAGCGATCCAAGGCTAGAGAAATCTATATCATGATCCAGATGTATTCAGTATGTTTTAATATATCCTTGGATATTTGCGACGACTTTGTGGAGATTTGGAGGGAAGTTCGAGTGATGTGAGCTGCGACTAGGGAAGGCTGAGTGGAAGGCTGTAAGACTTCAATAGTGATGTTGCTAGAAGATGGTGGAAATATCCTTACGCTAAGGCGAATTCGCTTCTGACCCAGCAGAGCGGCAAATGATCTAACTAGCTAGAAAAATGACAGGCCGAGACACTTGTGAGGCAAAAGACCCTGATGAGGATGTTGTCGATGTTAACACAGGTTCAGGTTCAGGTTCAGGTACGGGATCGTGCTCGTGCCTACCAAACGACAGGGATGGTGTGTCGAATGTACTGCTTACCTTATGCATCGGAATTATGGAATAAATCCGGTGAGTAGTACTTCCGAGCCGAAGTAGCCACAACTTCCACCACAGACTGTCCGAGCAAGGCGGACAATCGCTACTAGTAGTATTGGGTTGTCTCCTGATACCTAGAGACGTCTAGGGGCGTGGGTTAGTGGATTTAGATGACCTTCCAGTGAGAATTCTAGGGGTCTAAGCTTACGTTTCTTACAAGTATCGACAAATTTTGGCTCGAAAATCACGATTGCTGTAAGTTATATTTTGTTACCTATAACTTACCAAAAACATGTTCATCTAATATAGCAAGGCAAAATACATGACACGGTCGGCTCGATCTAGCCAAGAACCATTGCCGATTTTCTACCTTTCACTAATTTCCATCGTATCCTTTAAAGACTTACTGCTATATTCCTAACTTATACTTTGCAGTTTTAAAGCCTGAATCACTTGTTACTTATTGCCCATACTCTCAACTCTCCCTCAAAGTTCACAGTCGATGCCAAGCTGAATATTTGGAACTTTCTTCTAGGTATTGCGAAGGTGGAAATATCCTATTGCCTAAATAGAATAAATACCAGCATGCTTAGGAGATCAATATTAGCAAGTGATCAAGAATTCTAAGCTGCTTGAGTATTTCTGCTCACTACTGCGGCTGCAAACCCAACATTCAGTCCTCGCTTATATAGATTCCTGGAGGTCTACCTCACCAGGAAAGAGACTAGACATCGTTCTTTCCTGCTCAGCGCTTACAGACGGAATGCAACATCACAGCTTCGAAAGATTGGTTGTACTCAAAATCAAGACATTCCGTTTCCAATATCCGAGAATTCGGATAAGCCTCAAATCAAAGTATTGATGTTTTGGAAAGTCCCAATACTTTGAGCCTCTCCATATGCTTCAAGCCGTTGTACATGTCCACGAGAAGTTTCTCGTCAGGCTCGGGCTCAAATTTTCAGTTCTTTCAAAAATAGAGAGAAAAAAATGCTATTGAACTCTACATCATTCAATAACTTGGAGACAGCCAGGTTCTCAAGTGAGCTCTAAGCCAGTTACGCAAACTTGGAGAGTTTTGCCTCAAAGTGGCGACCTCAAAGTTACTTTTATAACCGTCTGCTCTACAGAGGTGAATTAAACATGAATAGTCTGGTTTTATAGCATGATGTGTTGGCACTACGGCTGTGCTGATTAAATCGTTGGGCTTTTATAAGTTGCTCTTTTGCTGTACTATATCACCATATCCTACCAGTCCGTGGATTGGTGACATACCAAAGAAATTAAAAGAAAGCATCCATGTATCTACCACGATGATAGGGTATAATCTGAGAGGTAAGTTGTAGACACCTATTTGATTACAGGAACAGAATCAGGTCGCCAGGATTTGGAAAGCAAAAACACAAGATCGTTGATTGGCGCTCTCTTAACCACGTGATGCGGTGATTGCGGAAGCTAGCACAAAAATAATCTCGAAAAAGTTCCCAGGCAATCGCAGCGGGCCTTAGTATTTCTTCATTCTTTTGCAAGGAATAACATCCAACACCTACGAACCACAAAACTTGCGTAACGAAGCCTATTTCGCCCATTATCGAAGAGACGATAATTTAATCTGTGCGACATCAACACTCAGCTTTACCATGTCTTCAGACGAGATCGTCTGGCAGGTGATAAACCAGCAGTTCTGCTCCTTCAAACTCAAGTATATCCACCAATTCCACATACTTACGTAGACACAAACTAATAGCCCCAGGACTACCAAAGAGAAGAACTTTTGCCGTAATGAATACAATGTCACTGGTCTCTGCAATCGTCAATCCTGCCCACTTGCCAACTCCCGCTATGCCACAGTGCGCGCACACCCAGGCTCAGGAACTCTGTACCTGTACATGAAGACGATCGAGCGAGCGCACACACCCGCAAAGCTCTGGGAACGAATCAAGCTGAGCCAGAACTATGCGAAAGCCTTGGAGCAGGTCGACGATCGATTGATCTACTGGCCAAAATTCTTGGTGCATAAGTGCAAGCAGAGATTGACGCGCTTGACACAGGTCGGCATTCGGATGAGGCGATTGGCAGCTGAGGATGAGCGATTGGGTGAGAAGCTTGTACCAAAAATGGCACCTAAGGTCAGGAGGAGAGAAGAAACCAGAGAGAGAAAGGCAGAGGCTGCTGCAAAGGTTGAGAGGGCTATTGAGAGGGAATTGATTGAGAGACTGAGAAGTGGTGCTTATGGAGACCAGCCATTGAACGTCAGTGAATCAATCTGGAAGAAGGTCCTGAAGGGTTTGGAGCGAGGTGGAGAAGGAACGAGAGACGAAGATTTGGATGAGGGCATCGAAGAGGATGAGATGGAAGAGGAGTTTGAGGATGAGGAGGGTGTTGGTGAGGTCGAATATGTCAGTGATCTCGGAGAGGACGAGGAGGACTTGGGTGATCTTGAGGATTGGTTGGGCAGCGAGAATGAGGAGGTCACAGATGAGGATGACGAGGATGACAGCGATAGTGGAAGCAGTGAGGATGAGAAGGATGCACCTGGCAGCAAGAGGAAGAAGGGTCCTGTCACCAAGGCAAAGCCAAAGCCAAAGAAGTTCCCAAGGATGGAAATCGAGTACGAGGAGGAAATGGAGCAAGCCCCAAGACAATTGGCTTCCTGAGTCTAGTGGAATGGTATTGTTGGCGTTGGTGTCTGCTTTTCTTAGGAGTTTCCGGGACTAATCTGGCTTTGAGGCATTGAGCGAGTAAAGAGCTTGCGACAAAAGAATTGAAAGAAAAATACTACACGCGAACGAGACTTTAATGAGAACTGTAGAATGACCATGTCAGAAATAAAGCGATCCTCCCACAGATCCCATCGTGAAATCATGAATTGCAATCCCCCAGGGTATTTTACTAGCAGCTATTAACATTCCAGGGCCACGAGGTGGGGAAATGGAACCCAAAGCTCGGCTGAACCCACAGGGCAGCAAAGCAAATTCCGGTGCCCAAGCCAAGCCAGACGTGGGGTCGGTGCTCTCTCTTTGAGACGGAAGCGGACATGGTACGAAACATGAATTCCTCAACGACGACAATGCAGCAGAGGCCTCTACACATGCACTAAAGAAACAGATCTACAAAACACCCAGCGAGTCCCACACCGTCCCCTTAAGAACAAATAAGACCGCTCTTCTTCCCTACGACAAACCGATCGAAGCACGACCAACTAAGCAATCCAGCAACAACAGGTAGCCTGACAACCATAGCTACTACGAGAGCAAGAGGACAGCGACAACAACAAACAAAGAGGCAGCCACCAAGGCTTAAATCCCCCCACAGGAGAAGACAGCAAACATGACTTCCTACCTCTCCTCCCTCCTCACAACCACAACCTCGCGCGTGGCCTCAATCCGCCAGAACCTACTCCCGACCGAAGACGACGGCGCCACAGAAGACGACACACATCTCTGCCGCGTGCTTCGAGCATACTACACCGAGAAAGGGCGACAATTCCCCGGCTGGCTACCACCCGATCCCAAAGCACCAGCACCAGCCGTCGTACAGCCAGTGGTTACCCAACCCAGCGTAGGATCGCGATATGGCGGAGCCAACATGCAAGCGGGGCCAGGAGGAGCTGCCGCAGCTGGGCAAGGTGGTGGATTGAGCAGTTTATGGAATAAGAGCGAAGCTGGTGCCCCGAATGCTGGCGGCAGCTTGAGGGCTGGGAGAGCGCAAGCTGCTGCTGCTGGGGGCCCGTCGCCATACCAGCGCGAGGCGGTCCAGGCGCGCCCGTTGCCGAGCCAAAGGGAGGGCAGCTATCAATCTGCGAGTCCGTTTGCTGGTCGTGAGAGCCCAGCGGCGGGCAGTGCAAGCAACCGGTTGAAGGATCGCTTCCGGTCTGGTGCGAGGAGTGCGAGTCCTGCTTCAGGCATGTCGGGTCCGAGGGGTGGCGGTGGTAGCTATGATACTGCTTCGGGTGGGGCTTATGATAGCAAGTATGTACACATTCTCCCTGTCACGGGGAAGAATTTTTTGGATTGGTGTGCTAATTCAGTTCTTTTACAGCTACGAAGATTCATTCATGCCTCGAGATAGCGGGGCTAGCAGTGGGGGATATTCTGCACCACCACCCCGAGCTGCTGTAGGGCTACCGAGCGGACCACGAGCTGGTAGGGGACCTGGACTACCATCTGGGCCGAGGGGAATGAGATAAGGTCATTGCAAGTAAGGGGTGGACGTTTTTAGGGGGGTTTGTTACTTTGGCGGTATGTTGCGTTGCTGTGGTCTGGTATGCATTGCGAGGCGTCTCAAGGAGTTTGACAACGATCTTGTCAGTTAGTGATTTTGTACCGAAATATTCATCCCTCGGAATATGGGGCAAGTTGATATCGAGGACTCTAGAATGGAATGAGATAAGATACCTTTATATCGTGTTCTAAATTGGTATATCAAGTGCCCTATATACAGATGGGGTTTGGGCTTTCCGGTCCGAAGGAATCAACCGTGGCGTCATATACAAAGCCTTTAACCACCTTCTCATCACAGACTCTACTCAAACAACATAATCAGTTCCCACTAACTTTCCCCCTTCTAACAAATTTCAAGGGAATCCCTTTTCCTTTCAACTGCACTGTAATGACCAGTTTTAAATCAGTTCTCAAAACTCTCCAAGCCTCGTCCACAGCCTCCACTCTTTTCTCCTCCTTTTCTTCCTCTCCCTCTCCAGCAGAAATACTCGGACACAGCTCCACGCTGTATTTCGAGAGTATGACCGCCAAACAAGCCAGGATCTCAACTTGCGCAAATCGTCGACCGAGACATGCTCGTTGGCCGTCCGAGAAAGGGATGTAAGATCCTTTAGGTGGCGTGTAAAGTGATTCTGTTGAGCGAGGTGATGAAGGTGACGAAGGTGAAGACGATGAAGTGGGTGATGAAGGCGATGAAGGTGACGAAGGCGAAGCAGGCGAAGAAGGCGAAGAAGGGGATACGAGCCAGCGATCTGGGCGGAATGATGCAAGGTCTTCTCGCTGTGCTTCTTGTAAGGTTTCATCTTGTAGTGGTTTGTTGCCATGGTCCTCGTCAGAAACGGAGAGTTGGGGCCAGAATTTGGGGTTCTGATGCACCGAAGGAATACATAACCGGATCATTGTCCCGCCTGGAATTTGCACCTCTCGTCCGTCTACCACTAGGTTTTGTGAAAATGAGGCGGGATCAACGATCTTTGGAACCGTAATGGTAGGTGGGATAAGACGTAGCTCTTCGTTTAAGACAGCGCCTAGCATGGAGTTTAACAACTTTGGCAAGTCGTGCTCATAATCCCAGAGCGAAGGGTCATCCAGTCTAGATGATAAGATCTGTGAAAGCGAGTTTTGGACATTGCGTTGAATATCCGGGTGCATGGCTAGAAGGAGAAGACTAAAGTGAATACTAGAGGCAGAAGTTTCATGGCCTGCGAATATAAGAACGAACAGATTCCCAAGAAGCTCAGGAGATGTAAATGTTGGCTGAGATGTGTCTAGAATGGGTCAGTATAGTTACAAAACAAATGGTCGTCAGTTAGAGGAGTATGTTCTCCGAGTCTGAAATGGCCAATCAGCCTCACTTACTCTCTTCTTGTCCTTTAACAAGCTGGCCAATGATATCTACAGTAGAAGTTGATTGAGAAAATTGCACTTCCGCCTCTTTCTCTGCGAAGATCTCTTCCATATAAGCTGCCCACTCGTAATATGCCTTATAGGCCTTTCTCCATCTGGAGAAAGGTGCTCGTTCTGTACGGTCAAAGCAGTTAGCTCTGAAAATGATCAAGTATATTGCAGGATGTCGTACTCAAAATCCACTTTGGCAGTACCATCACGTAGTATACGTTCCTTAGGAGGTAATGCAAAGAATAACTAAAACTCATCCTGTGGCCTTCTCCAAGCTTTGATGCACCATCCTCAACTTCACTAGGCCACCGCATCTTCCTCCCAAGGCCAGCTTTACTAATGACGTTGAGACTCAGGATCTTGGTATCATTATCCACTTTCCTAACTATACTCTTGGTTTCCCAAACCTTCAACATTTCCTGCGTCTGTTCCAGGGTCTCTTTCCAAACCAGATGGTTATTACATTCCGAAAAACTCGGCGCAACCAGCTTGCGATGTCGTTTCCAGACAGAACCTTCTGAGGAAACAATATTCTTGCCATAGATGTCTACGGGTTTGTACAGATGCGTGGGTTTGGGGAAATCAACCCCACGTGAGGTGATTTGGTGGATAACATTCGCATCGGCTGTATTGAGGATCATTCCACCAGGAGCGACGGTTAAGAAGGTATCACTTCCCAAGACATCAAACGGGGCGTAGTGAACTTTCCATGGCCAGTTGGAAGAAATGAGTCGTCGCCATGAAGTCGGCTCAGGATCTGGGAGAAGGGCATTGAAAAACCGGAGCACTGTGCGTGAGAGCAGTAGTGCGGTAAATCGATTGTACCCATACCAAGGTACTACGACATATTCTAAGCCTGAAGCCTTAGCGACCTTGATATTCCGATGTAAAGGTAACAAGACATTTAGGACAAGCCAGGTGAGTCCAATAAGCACCGCCCCGGTAGTGAGACCGAGAACAGACATGGGGCTTAAACCCGTGGACAATGACCTGCAGGCGCAGAGAGAAGAAACACGGCTCGAAGCTGGCGATGGTTTCCATCAGCGTTTGGACACTGGTTTTTGCGTCTAAGAGAAAGATTGAGAAGGATTATATGATAGGCCTTGAGATGAAGAGAAATGAGATGAAGTATGAGTTAACCATATGCACGAAGAAGCCAACAGCAACGAGTAACAATTCCTACCTTGCGCGTCTGCTACGACTAGGAAACGCCACACGGGACACTTATCGTCTCAGCCATGGTGGGCAGCTTTAGCAGCAACGATTGACTTGTCTCGTGGTCTTGACTTCAAGATCGAGAGGCGTAGCCTTACAGAGGTGGAGAATAGCATAGTGCGTGACGGTTGTTGATGGATGTCAGGAAGATGCGAAAGTGAGATACGAGATGCGAGGCGTTTGTGTGGTGCTGCGGTTTAAGGTTAACCTCGTAAGCTTCCACGAGACAGGTTCAGGCCTGGCCCCCAAATTCTGGTTCTAGAGGCGACACGTGATCGGCGCAAGCACCGAATCGAGAATGGCTCTGAAGCCTGAACAAGCCTTATCGGGGTACAAGGTTTGAAGGCTTGTTCAGGCTTGTTACAGACTGCCTGGACCTCCGGATCTCCCATACCTGCAAATGGTCATTTGCCGTCTTTGGATCTAAACATCTCGGAATCCCCGTGTGCAGCCGTTTCTGCATGCAGCCCGATAGCATGCATGGGCGGAAGCAAAGCATGGGTAACGCATGGCTGGTCCGGATTCAACTGCCGAATCATTCATGGTGATGGAGATATGCAGCCGAGAAATTTGTGGTCACAAGCCGTTTGATTTCCCATTCCACCTCTACCATCCCCCAACAAGCTTTCACCTATATACACGCTTATATATACTTTACAAATCTACTGAATCCTTATTCATAGCTCGTCGTGACTGGCCTTGAATTCACCATTGCTGAGATCTGGCATGCCCATAATCTTAACAATCAAGCTTGTCCATCCCGTGAAGTGCTGCGTGCGCTGTCCCTTGCCTGTCTCGGGGTTGTATTGCTCCCAAGCAAAGCCGGTCTCGGCCCAGCTCTCATAGACCGTCTTGACCAGGTTCAAGCGCAGTCGTGTGTACAGGTCCTTAGCCTTCTCTTGATACGGTCCTGGGGTTTGTGCGTAGTTCTAGAGTAGTGGGTTAGTCACAGTAGTATGGATTGTCAGCGCAGCACTTACCAGGAGTTGAGAGAGAGCCAGATAATTCATGTTCATCCAGATTGGACTTCTCCAGTAGTTTTCACCGGAACCATACAATGGGTCGCTCTTGCTTAGACTTCGGATTCCATGTTCACTCCAGAGTTCGTGCTCATCACCAAGCAGATTAAGGATGTGGCCCAGCTTCTCATCCTTGGCGTCCATCAAACCCAGAAGGAATGGAAACAGGGAAATATAACCCTTGTGGCAAACCAGCGTAGCTTCCTCGTATTCATCAATCGTGGAGTCGCAATAGCACTTTTCTTTCTTACTCCAATGAAGGTCATCGATATTACGCAAAATAGCCGTCTCGATTGTTGTGAGTTCAGTAACTTCATCTTCTAGCTCCAAAATCGAAGCAATGTTCTTCAATGACTTAGTCATCATTCCCATCCAAGAGATCAAGTCGACGTGGAGCTCTCCTGGGTGTGGCGGCTGAGCTCGAGGGTAGTCATCAAGACCGCTGGTGAGGATGTGCATTGGAGTTCGGCCGCGCCATCTGTATCCTTCTTTGGTGCTGAAGGCCTCACGATCGTAAGACTTAAGATCGCCAATCTGGGTCTTGCGGAACCAATTAAACTGTTTCTTCAACAAGGGATAAAGGTTGGATAGATATTTCATAGCAACTTCCTTGTTCTCCAGATGTGTGGAATAGATCGAGGCTTCAGAGCCAAGCTTCTCGGATGATGGAGGAGCAGTTCCATTCTTATTGGTGAGCTTGCTGATGAAGTTGTCGATGACGAAAAACAAAGTGGGAGGATTGGCGTAGTGAGGATATTGCGTTTGGAACTCTGCTGGAACTTTGCTGCGGGCCTCGGCTCCCAGGATCTGTTCACGGCCAATCCATCCGTCGGCATCCATGAGGTTAAACCAGCTCTTAACAACCTCCAAAACCAAATCCATATCCCAGTCGGCAATTGGCAGCAGGTGGAATCCTTCATCCCAGAGGAATCCACGTGGGAAGAAAGGTCTGGATGGAACCGTAGTGAAGAGCTCTGATGGTCCCTCCAGCTTCTCCAGGCGGCGACCTCGAGCAGCTGCAGTCTCGTCCCAAAATCCTTCATTCTCCTCATCATATTCGGGGGCATAGGAACGATCGACGACAGAGTCGCCATAAAAGTAGCCGAGGCCACCGATCAAGTTAGAGAACATATTGCTCGAGAATCTTTGAAGGCTTTCAATGTTGAATGGTTCCTTAGGAGCAAAGGTATCAATAAATTTGGCCCAGAATGCCTTTTGGTTGTCACCAATGTGCTTTGATACCTCCTGGCTCGTGATCTGGTGTCCAGCAGAACCACTGTTGAAGATAACGTCGAACTCAAATGAACCCTCGAACACCTTCTGGACCATGTGCAGATTGCCTTCTCCAACATCGTTGGAGAAAGTATAGAGCTGTTCTGGTGGTGGTGGATTTTGTTCTCCGTAAGCGGCAACGTATCTGTCAACCTCTTCCTTCACTTCCTTAAAGTACAGAGCCTTCGTTTGCCACATGACTTCCTGTGGAACCTGGAAAGAGTGAACCATGGTTCGATCCAGGGGCTTTTCCTCGTATGCTGGATGAGAGGGTGGTGGGTGCGAACCTCTGCCCTTTGTGACAGTCAACTTGAATTCGCCCAAACCCTCTGATTCGCCCTTAAAGTCGACCTGTCCCTCATAACCCAGTGGGTCCTCCTCATTCTGTATTTCCAGGGTTCCAAAACCTTCCAAACCAGCATAGAAGACAACGGCAGTCTTAAGTTTCTCGGGAGCATCTTCTCTTGGGACACCTCTCACTCTCACAGCCCAGCTCCCGCCGTTGGTTCCGCCAGGGACCTTAACGAAGAAAGTCTTGATGTCAATAAAGTTGCCCAAATCGTGAATAGTTTGTTGACCACCAGTTCTAGCGTCGTATTCGTCCCATCCATAGCCTTTCATTCCTTCATGCTGTTCGCAAGTGTGTCTGAAATCTAGAGATATTCAATTAGCTCCGAGGAATATTAAAGGGCTTCAGAGAGCGCGGGTGTAGCAGAGCTTACTGTGCTGTACATCTTGGAAATTGTCCACTTTCACCCACATCAGACCTCCCATGAAACTCTTAGGAATTCTAGGTCGGACACCGAAGTATACGTTTGGGCGATAAGGACCCCAAAGCAGGCTTTGGTTACTTGCTCTGCCAATCTCATTCAATAAGATAGAAGCATCACTCTCTTCAGCCTTCGCGAGGCCAGATAGAAAAAGAACGCTCAAGAGAGCTACAAAAGCCATTGGCAGGCGCAAAATTGAGGGCGCCATCTTCAAAGTAGTGAAGATGTGTATCCAGAGCTCCAAGGACTGAGGGGAGCTCGGGATCTATATGGGTTTGAGAAAATCTGGAGAAAGAGGATCTAGAGGACAACGTTGCGCGTTTGGCGAGCGGACTTGTGGAGTGAGTTGCGTATAGCGAGGCTGTAACACAAGGCTGGGAGCGCCTGTCACTTTTATTGGGCTTGAGATTCTGGCTGAAGTCTGGATGAATTCCATTTATATTAAAACTGACAATCAATGGACTGTCATTGAGATCAGGACACTTTGCATAGCATTTGTGGTGCTATCATTCTGTGCAGCAGTTTGCTTCAGCAATTTTCTTTGCTTTCTAAATCATACACTAGCTTGCCAGCTGTGATAGCCTTGCCTTGCCGTTCCGAGAGAGCATCAGAACATATGTTTCTGATTCTCTTGATTTGAAGCTGTTTCGATATACCAGATTCAAGAATATCAGACTCCAGAGTAATGTCCTGTCATTACACCCATTATATCTCATCCAAAGGTCTGTTGAATCCTCCAACACGGTTCATGTACTGCCTGTACTCAGTCTTCTTCTCCTTTCTGACCGCAGATATGTCGTTTCCAGCAACTTTCTTTTGATGCGTGGTTCCAAACCCTCCAAAACCCATCATTGCTTGCATAGCAACTAATCCATCATCTTCGACCACAATATCATCCTCGTCCTCACTTGGAGGGTCAACTATCTGTTTTCGTTTCGACGACGACTTTTTTATAGGCTCGTCCATCTCCATCCGATCATGGTCTTGACCCGGCTTCATAGATCCCTCATCCTTTGCGCTTCCCCCAACCTTGAAACTGACTGGGGGAGTTGCAGTCCGGCTCTTTGTTAATTCTTCGTCCTTTTGAATATCAAAAGCACCCCTCTTTGCTCCCCCCTCGCGCTCGTAGTCTATGCCACCTCTTGGACTGCGACTTCTTGATGTCCTGTCTCTTCTCCTGTCCTCTCTGGATCTGTCTCGCTCATGGTCTCGAGGCTTATCCCTAGAATCTCGATTTCTCCCATTCTCTATTGAAGAGTTAGCTCTGGACCTAGTCCGAATGACAAACAGCATATCATTAACAGAGCTCGAGTTATCGGCGGAAAAATCACCTCTATCGTAGCGTCCCCTATCACCAGCTCTGCGATCATCCCCTCTATCATCTCGTCTGTCTCTTCCATCTCTAAAGTCTCTGGGATCGTCCCTACGTGAGCCTCGTTCGCGATCACGTCCTCCTCTAGAGTCTCTATAACCTCTCGGAGATCTGCTTCTATATCTGCGATTACGGTCTCGATCGTCGCGTCGGTCGTCCCTTCGATCTCTAGGTTCTTCTCGTTCACGGCCTGAAGCGCGTCTCTCGCTTTCATCCCACATTTGCTTGCTATCGGGTCGGCGATTCCGCCTATTAGAATCTGCCATTTTACAGACTGTATGGTTGCTGTGTATGAAGGAGCTCAATCGGCAGACAATTGTTGTTTTTGTTGAGGTCAACAGCTGGTCAAGACTAATAAGAAACTGGGGAAAGGCTGGCGACTTTTCTGCCCTGCGCGCCCTCACACGTGACTAAATAATTATATGCCTTTTCCCTGACCCACTATTGAGCAAAGCTATACTTCCTCCAGCCGCCACGTTCAAGAAAGATAGAAGTATCTTTGTTTTCAATGGCCAACATTCATTCTTTGGGGCCCGGTTTCTGTTGAGTAGTCACATTCAGGCGTTAAAGTTGCAATACCTGAAAGAAAGAAGAATGCGATTGGGAGATGCATGCTTCCCGTCATTAGTCGTTCTGCTAGAGTAGTTCTTTTTTGCGTGAGATAGAGCTACGTAAGACAAGAAGCTCGAGTTGCTACAGGCGGGGGCGTCTTTATTTGACTACTTGTGGGCATCTTTTCACCACTTTCACATGAAAATTCCCGTTCCGTCCTTTTTGGCACATTGGGTCGCGCAATAAGACCCGTGGCAGTCTTGCTATAAGCAGTATTTAAACAGCCACAGCCGTTGTCAGATTTGTCCCGAACGAGTGGAACTGCAGCCGTACTAATAGTAGGGAGAAGGCTGGAATTGTGGGGTTGGTCACCGCCGTTAATGAAGCTTTTGTGACAGTAATATAATGACGTTATACTTTGAGCTCTACCCTCTTGCGATACGTATTCCTTGAATCACCCTCGCCCCATAAAGCTCTGGTCCATTTCTCTCCTCTATTAATTAAGTATGTGCAAATAATCAAAGATAGCAAGTGCAGGATCGTTGCTTCTTTGCAATCTTCTCACTCGCTCACTCTTATCTCCATTCACGGCTATCAGCACCGCCTTGTCTACTTCTCTCATTCCACCGCTAACAAAATAAAATGTTTTGGTTCAAAAGTTTCTACGAAGCTATTAGCTTGGGTAAAGTCGGAGACAACAGGCCAGTCAAGCACCTCTTCAATTGGCTCCGACAAACTAACATTTCCACAGTCCTCCCATCCACCCAGCAACAATCCATTTCCCAATTGCATTCCTAACTTTAGCCAACGGAGCCAGGCTTGTTTACGGAATCACACTGAATTTCAACGTTCCATTTACCGCAGACAGTCAGAATCTCTTCACAATATCAAGCATCAGCTATGCTTCCAACATCCTCGGGCTCGTCACGGTGATACCAGCTCTCCTGACTGGCTTTGTCGAAGCCTATGCCATGATATCGGCCAATGGCCTCTATGAGACAACATCCAGTGGGAAGAAGCAACTAATTCCGAAAGTCAAAATGACTTTGTTGCATGTAAGTGTTGCTTGACGACTTTCATTTGAAAACTAGCGAGGGTTCTGATTACCTACACAGGCGGGAATAAACGACCTTGCAGTTGGCATAGCTGCTTACAACTGGCTGAAGGAGAGAAATGCAGTGGATTTCAGGCCCGAAGGCCATCAGATTGTACTGAGTGGTCTTGCATTGCTTGCAACATTATATGCAGCTTTCTTGGGCGGTGATCTGATATACACGCATGGTGTTGGCGTGCAGCGGCAGGGCAAGGGCTTGGAAGAAAAGAAGAAAAAAGATGGCTGAGATCAGGAAATCAAAGTGAGCATTGGAATTGCTTTTTACACTGGTTCGTAGATATTGGGTATTGTTGAAAAATCATGCTCGAGCCAAGGGCTCGTTAAAATCAAGATCATTGCCGTTCACGCTTCGTGAATCAGATCTCGTCCTCCTCGTCATCGAAATCCTCCTTATCTTCTTCTCCCATCTCGTATAAAATCCTTCCTCCCTCGCCTGGTCCACTCAGTCCTCCATCCCGCTGCGCATCGAAATAAGGCAGAACAACACCATCCCTATCCCGTTTTTGTTTCTCCGTCAGCCCCAGACTAAACGTACTTTCCACCTCATCGTCTCCTTGTTCATGCCCACTACCACTTTCAGCCATAGCAGGCGTCTTAATCTCTGAGTGATCATCTAACAATGAGATTGCCCCGACTTTGAACTGCAGGGTAGCGCTAGGGGAAAGTATGAAAGTCTCAATAACTCCCCTTCCACTCTTCCGTCGAAGTTCCATCTCAATCACAACATCACCTTTTCCAGCAAGATTAGAAGACCCAGTTAAACCCACGAGGATTCCTTCTCTACGTTCCGCTACGCCAAAATGCGGTTCTTGCAGACTGCGGTCGCGAGCTTTCTTGCGCTTAATAACCTGCGAGAGGTTTCTGGTACTGAGAATAGCAGTAGAGAGATATGTGAGAGTTGTAAGGGGATCTGGTTGGTATTGGTTTTCTGGCTGGATTAGGAGCGGGATGTCCAGGTGGTAGGTCGCTAGAAGCGAGATGGTGGGTGCAATAAGAAGGGACGAGAGGAAGGTTGAGAGATGCTGAGCATATTTGTTTGATAGTGGATTGAGAGAATCAATCACTATTAGAGTTTCTGTATGATTGTTAGTTTTATTGTGCTGTAGCTATGTGCATATGAGACTTACTGGGAGATGTCGGTGATGGTTCTGGAAGGTGCGAGAGAATTTCTGATCGCAGACTCGAGAGAGATTTACCACGAGCGGTAATAAAGATATCGATATCTAATGGTTTTTTCAATGTAGTGAAAGAGATGAAGACGACCTTGGACTTTGCGACCTATTTCGAATATCAGTAACGGTCTCTTTCTACAGAATTCACGTGATGCAGTATCAGAGAACTTTCTCTTCTCTCAAACTTTGGACCCAACAATATGATGGAATATAGAAATCATCCGCAATAAATTTTTGCCTCGAATTGTGCTACTAGGTGAAAGGCTTCTTACCTTGGCCCTTCCCACGAACTCCCGAATAACCACGGCTCCCCCTTGCTCAAGTGAGTCTAGCACCAAAGTAAAAGGGCTGGCTCCATCTCTCAAATTAAGCAGTTTTTGGAGAAGTAATGTGTTATGTGTTCTTCGATGTTGAAGTGGTGTTGGTGCCATTTTGTACAGTGCTTGTGAGGTGAGTGCAAAGTCTGGATCTTTGGTCTCGACGATTTTTTGTGATGAGTTTGAAATCACGTGACTATACTAAGGTGGTGTCTAATAAAGTATACTTTTGGGATTTGAAGAGACTAGCTAGCATTACATTCATATTACAATATCACTCAGACTTTTTAACTTTGGTAAATGAGTCAAAAACTAGCTTATGTTGAGAGTATGGCTAGATAATCTGGACATTGCATCATTCTTCGTGGAAATTGCTTTCCTCATCTCTAGAAGTCTTTACTTCCTGCTTCAGCTCTTTATTGTCGTTGCTCGGTTCTCCATTCGACACATTACATGCTTCCATCGCGGGATTACTCAATTCATCTTCGGAGTTTTCCAGTTTCAGCCATTCCTGCTCAAACCTTTCTTGGTGATATGCATCAAAATCACCTGCAGCCCTTCTCTCAGAAGCTTCCAGAGCCTGTCGCTGCCACTCAGGATCATGACGACCCAAGCTTCCATCTTCCTTGAACATTGCTGCAGCTGTAGCAAATTCTGGAAGCTGGTAAATGTTGGGATCAAGACCAGCAGCACGCAGAACTTCTTGTGCTTTTGGGTGTGAGAGTACAGCCTACGGATATTAACAAATGGTACAGATACTGCGCACGGAACATACCTTTAGATTGACCTCATCCTTGAAAATTGGGGAGTCTTCGTTTTCAAGGGCGGCTTGAGGGTCATCGAGGATCTTCGCAAACTTGGTGCGTTTTGGAGCCCGACTCGCAGGACGCGTAGTGGCCCGTTTGATACCCACCGATTTCTTGCGTCGGCCAACCATGGTGTGGTTAATAGACTTGTAGAGAAGCTGCAGAAGTTGATATCCAGGTAGGAATTTAATCCGTAAGTGCGTGATCTAAAGGCGATAGTAATTAAACACAGTTGGAGAACGAAGAGATGTCTGGACTTGACGTCGCAGATTACAGCTGCCCCGGTGTTTTGTCAAGAACTTGTATGTGTTAGCTAGGTCATATGTAAGAGATTATACAGACCTCACTTTTTATTTCAAAAGACAATATGAATATTAGAAAATGAGACAAACTCATGGAGATAAAAGCCTCCAACATAGGCATACGGAAAGCGAAGGAAGTGAACTCGTGGACTTACATTTCTTGATAGTTCTAGATTCTTGCCCTTGGCACTGAACTAATTCCCACTCAAACTTGCCTTACCATCAACAAAGCCTTTATTTTCCCACCTGGATCAACACTTGTCCTCTTGTATGTATCGTTCATTCATGACTTTGCCAAATATGCATAGAGTTTTGAATTGGAGATTTTGGGGGGGAAAATGCCCAACAGCACCAAATGTAAGAGTGATATTATATGGATGGTTCAGCTTGGTGACCTGCCTCAAATATGATCAATCGTTGTTTGCAGCATGTTGTTACAGTACTTGATGTCATGAAGGGGCCTGCTGAGTTGAGAGGAAGCGCTCAGGTAAGGAGTTCGGATTAGTCAGTCGGCTACACTCTCTCGGATCAACTAAACTCCACGTCATATCGCGATTCCTCAGAAAGTCCAGGACAAGGTGTCACAAAAGGGGGAGCTTTTAACAACGTATATCCAAATTCTTTGGGATCTTCTCCATTTTGCGTACGTCTGAAAGTACTGGAAGATTGTATCACCGAGTCCGAATCGCCATTGCATCACTCTTGACCATCTGCGATCGTTATTTCGCTACTTCGAGCAGGTCGCGAACAAGATGATTAAGTCTACGCAAATCGCAAGGCTAGATGGTATATTGCACCGGATATCAGCATGGCGCTCGTATCTAACATTTCGCAGGCCTCATGCTGTGTGCTTCGGTTGACGATCAGCAGGTCAGAGACTATTTCCGCTTTTTCAAACCTTCAAGCTAAATCTTAAGTTAGACGGAGTCCTCCTTGTCTGAGATCAAGTCGCAAGTGAAGATGGTTCTACGAAGATTGAACAGGAATTCTGAACCGCAAGCTACCATCGAGAGTGGGCCCTATACCTTGCAGTAGGTCCCCAAGATTCCGGAGGGGCAAAGATTGGAAAGGAAATGAGTTGCGACGAAGTACTTACAGATACCTCCAGTTACCTGATAGCGAATGACATCGTATACCTTTGCATCAGCGAGCGATCATATCCCCGCAAACTCGCATTCACATACCTTTCTGATCTGTCTACCGAGTTCAGCACCACCTACCCAGCATCACAGACACAGTCTCCATCACTGCGGCCCTATGCCTTTATGGAATTCGACACCTTCATCTCCCGCACAAAGTCTACCTACTCCGACACCCGAGCGACACAGAATCTGGACAAGCTAAATGACGAGTTGAGAGATGTTACGAAGGTTATGACAAAGAATATTGAGGATCTTTTGTATCGCGGTGACAGCCTGGAGCGTATGGGGGAGGTCAGCTCAAGGTTAAGGGAAGATAGTAAGAAATATCGTAAAGCGGCTGTGCGGATCAACTGGGAACTCCTTTTGAAGCAATATGGCCCGATAGGTGGACTTGGGCTTTTTATCATTATCTTCCTTTGGTGGAGGTTTTTCTGAAGCGATCATCTGGCGTTGGTTGCATCTTGGTGTTTATCGGCAAAGGTAGACTTGCGTCGGCCATCTGTAGCTTTACAATCTGTACAACGATTCCTGCTAATTTTTACCATTTAAACACCTTCAAAATGGTGTATGGTATGGTTGCCCGTGATTTGCATAGATCATGAGTTGCACCCGCTGGACTGCTCGGCCGTTTATCACTGTTCTAGGTTTAACACGCCGTGGGTATTAAAATTTAAGGAACGGCTTCATGTTTACCTTAACTTCTGCCTTACAGTGGAATCATGCAAAGCATCGAAACCCGTTTCCCTTTGAAGTAATCTATTGTATACCTACATGAAAAGTGGAAATGTATGTCCTCGGACGGTAAGTATGAGATCTCGGCTAATTCAGGGGTAACATAAAGTACCATAACGAGCAGGTGCAAGTGTTCAGGGACATGATTAAGACAAGATTAAGCTCACCAACCTCACAGAGCAATTGGTTTGTTATAAAGTACAAATTTTTCCCATCCAAAAAATTAACGAGAAGGTCTACTTTCTCTTTGTCGCATTACCTTTCTTCGCACTTCCAGTTACTTTTCCAGCAACATCATCCGCCTTCTTCGCACCGTCAGTGCCAACGGAGACACTTGTATCTGCACCGGCAATAGACTTGAGGGGTTTATTGGCAATCTTCTCCTCAAGCTCCTCTTCGTCACCACCTTGGCCAAACTCATTGACACGGGTGTAGTCGACCTTGTACTTGTAGCTCTGGTACAAGTACACGAAGAAAATAACATCGTCTCGAAGAGTAGCCAGCCTATGAAGTAAGGGCATCTTGATGGTGAAAGCGAAAAGATCATCAATGAAAGTGTTCAAGAATTTGTAAGTCATGGCCTTGGCTGGCATGTGAGCAACTGACTTCAGACGGTAATTGATATACAATGATGGGACCATCATCAAGAAGCCATAGGCGTAGACACTTCCAACAAGAGTCGCAATGATGAAGGAGTACCAGGACTTATGAGTGTCGTATACAACAGAATAGCCAGCGTATGCGAGCAGGAGAGGAACAGCGACCATGTACAAGTACTTGAAAGCCACCTCATCGTACTCCTTAGTCTTTTGCTCGGTCTCGGAGAGCTCATGCTTATCCTCAAAAGCGATGCGGTATGGAATGAAAGATCCTGGTGCTTCCCGGACCCGAACATTAACCACAGTAGTGATCTTCCAGAACTCGAGCAGGATACCCATTCCTTGACTGAAGAGAATCATCCAACTGGTATTCTCATTGTTATCGAGAAGGTACAAGAAGATGACGGCTTGCATGAAGACGTTGGCAAGGATCGAGCGGACAGAAATACCGACGTTATTCTTCTTGTTGCGGAAATGGCTGATATCAGACTTGAACGCGAGCATTTCGAAGATCATGTGGAAGATGCTGACTACTACAGTCGTACCGAGGAGATAAATATTGGTGTCGAGGAGAACCTCTTTGATCATTTCAAACTCGGAACCATCTCCGCCGCCAGGATTGGAGCCACCTAGTCTAGTTAGTCAAATAGTACTGGTACATTGCACAACAAGGATTAAATACCGGCGGCAGCATTTCTTGCGCTTTGCTTAGCCCCCTCGTCAACGCTGGCGAGAATGCTAAACTTCCAGTTGGCAAAATTGTTCAAGTCAACATGGAAAGGAAGTCGGGTGACGGTCGAATTTAATGTCGTCATGTGAGATCTGAGTTGCCAAAAGGTGTTGACAAACAAAACTGGGTAATACCATCCGTTCTGTCCAGTTGCATCACGGGCCCCTGAGGTTTCCATGTGGATATACTGTCGGGCGGCTGGCTGCACAGTTGGGTACTGCATTACACCAGTGTCTGGAACAAAAGACATCGTGAAATTAGGGTGGTAATGAGAAGTAATTACTCGGCCAGTAGGAATTTCTTCCTCGGGCTATGCACTGTGTCAGCATTTCAAACGGAATGGCGCAAGACATGCATACCTCTTCTGTCTCATCCGAAGCTGCCAAAAGGTTCTTCGTCTTTATTTGCTTCTTCTGAAGGATGTACTGAGTCAAAGGATGAACGAAGTGGTATGCCCTGGAAGGGTCATATCCAGGGGTGACGGGGTCGAGCTTGCTTCCACTGATCCCAATATAAAAGTGGCCCCAGAGAGTACCATTATTCTGGACCTCTCTTGGGACAGCAAAGGTGGTGTCGATGATCCGCTTCTCGTCGAAATTGCCCAGAACGAAGCCCACCTCATCTACAACAATCGCTTCCCTATCAACTTTTGCAAGAGGAGTATGGACAAAGGTCGGTGAAACCACGATGGTGATGTCCATTGGTGTATTCTCTGGCCATATTGGCGCAATGCGCTGAGGAATAGGATTGTATACAGCGCCTTCGTTCAGTGAGTCTGGTCGCGCGTGGAAAGGAGGAATGTCGCCAGTATTCGGGGCCATTGTGACAACGGCTCCGGAAGCATCTGTTGTCGTGGTGGTCTTAGCCTTGTTGCCGCCAGTGAATTGAGACATTAGCATTTGCATGCCAACAAAGATGGCGATGCCCTGGAGCGCCGACTTCATCATGCCCTGAATGCCATGATTAGTACGCTTGCAGCTAATGGGTGCAAGCAAAATAACTTACGCCTTGCCCACCACCTTGTGCTTGCGCACCGGCAGCAGCTGGAGCTGGTGCAGTAGACATGTCGAATGCTGAGCTCTCAATCACCGTCTACTGAGGTTTGGAGAAGACAGCCAGAAGTGGAGGAAGGACAACGTCGATATTCTCGAGGCTGTATTCTAGATCGCCGACAGCCGAGCAAGGTATTACCCAATCACCAGCCAATGAGAAGCCATGCTGTTAGGCGTGGAGTTCCCCAAGCCCGAGCTCCGAAGCGACCGACTACTTAACAGGGCAACTCGGGCAGGTCACAGGTTCTGAATGGACTCAGCATACAGTCAGTCACAGCGGTGTAGTCTCTGAGTCACTAAGTGCTTCTGTTCAAATTGTATATATAAACGGCAAAGCCCTACCTAGCCAAGGCTCGCAACAAACCACCAGTTATCAGAAATTCTGGAACCGCCTTGTAAGATCTCCCAGCTCAATCTATTTATCTGCCTTTACGCAACGCAACGTTCTGCCGCCGGTTGAGCAATCACATCAACTAAGAAGTTTCTTTTTCGAATCGATCACGAACGAACCCCTTTACTCAACCTATTTATTGTGCTCCTGTCCATCATGTTGCCCAAAGACGCTCGCAGCAAACTTCTGACTCTGTACAGATCGCTTTCTCCGACTTGCGTTACCTCAGGATCTACCCCCGGTGACACTCGGTGACACTCGATCTTAACTGGCACCAAACTCACCCTATAAGGCCTCCCCTGTTCCTGGAGAATTGTTCAACGCCGTCCTGATTCAAAGTTAATCTCCTCTGAAGATGGCTTCCGGAGGCGTCTCCCCATTTGTTAAGCCAGTTGCAGGCGACGATATTGTCATGACTTCCAACGGCGACATCATGACCAAGACTAGCGGAGCGTTGAGCTCTAACGGTGGCCTAATCATGTCAAACGGCAGTGCACAAGTCAAGCTTACTGATAAGCCAGGAAGTCAAGTAAAGGTGTGCGTCTTCATGGGTGCCTCTCCAGGAAAGTCAGAAGCACATCTTGCTGCTGCAAGAGCCCTTGCTCAAGCGATGGCGGACCAAGACATTGGTAAGTACAAGTATTCATTTGACGGCACGCGAGGAGATCCCTTATCTGGCGAGATTTTTGCTTCGTGCTTGCTTTTTTTTCTTCTCGTTCCTTTTTATCGGACGTAAGCACTTCCCGAGTAAGATCTGACGTACTGCAGCGCTTGTATACGGAGGCGGTACAGTCGGACTTATGGGCGAGCTTGCTCGCACTTTAGTTTCACTCAAAGGCCCGTCTTATGTCCATGGAATCATTCCTCTTCCCCTCGTCAAGTATGAGCGAAGTAGCGAATCTGAGGATGCATCCAAGAATGAAGGCATTGAGGGTGTGCCCAAATATGATAACTATGGCAAGACCACTGTTGTTAAGGACATGCACACTCGAAAGCAACTTATGACTTCGGAAGTCCTCTCTGGCGCCAAGGGATCTGGATTCATAGCACTGAGTGGTGGCTATGGTACTATGGAAGAGTTGATGGAGGTCGTCACGTGGAACCAACTGGGCATCCATGATCGAGGTATCTGTCTTTACAATGTTGAAGGCTTCTGGGATGGAATATTGAAGTGGGTGAATGGAGCTGTTGATGCTGGATTCATCTCTACAGGAAGTAGAACCATCATCAAATCCTCAGACACAGCTGAAGGAGCTCTTCAAGCCCTTCGTGATTACGAGCCGAGCACTGGACGCTTCAAGCTCGAGTGGGGCAATGTCTGCCAGACCTAGAAGCACTTATGATGAATGATTGATGTAGATGGATTGAAGGGTGGCACTGTTCTCTCAATTTTGTATCGTCATTTATTGCGGGCGCAGGGACTTGGTTGAGCAGGTCACAAGTGGGCTGGGTGTTGCATCAGATTGGCTGGTCAAAAACATACAGCGCATAGACAGGTTTACGTTAAAGTGAAATGGGAGATGTTTGATGATTTCTTTTCTAAACTGGTGGTGTTGGACTGGTGGGCTGAGTTGACATGTAGACATATATTTCAACTGCCATTGCTGCAAACATGGCAACCAATGCAATTTTGAATGAAAGGCAAAAAGAAACTTCAAAAAAAGTTGTGTCACCGCTTTCTATGAGAGCAGAGTTGAGACTTTATCAGTCAACCCTAAGTCTCTACAGAAGAAATTTGCCAGTCCAAATTATGCCTACAGTCATGTATTTGCATGAGTAACTTCGGTACTAGATTTCCACACCAGATAGCTTTCTACCCTTTGCTCAGCTCACTCACCAGAGATGCCGTCTTGTAAGAGACCTGTATTAATGCAAAAGAATAGAGGTTCGACCATTACATGCTTGCGTAACATACAATGCAAAAGTAAATACATGTCATATTGCAGCATCTGTGTACAGCATCAAATAAATGCAACTATGAACTCAAGCGAGGCTCAATGTCAGACCCACATGATGAGATGTTACACCCGGTTTCCACACATAAGTCTAGTGTAACCGTACTGCCCATATTTAATGAATCAAGGTTTTAAGTAAGGTACTTTATGACTGACTACACGGGATTGAATTATAGGTTAAGGTCGGGAGACGCGAGGGCTACATGTAAGTTTTCTTGATCTAGTACTGATACATGTCTGGCAGAATGCAGAAACTACTGCATGCTGATTTTACCAGTTAGGCAATGTATTGAGATCTGAAGACCCAGTACATTTTAGTTTTTAGGCCCTGCTGAGCTTGCTGTCTACTCTTTCTTTAGAAGATGGGCGGTACTCAGGTCTTATTCGTTAAAAACAAAGGGAGAGAAAGATTTCAGCAATGACAGGCCTGCAATACTGTGCCATTGATCTATCATATAATTGTACAAGGTCATGAAGTCAGATTTGGAGAAATATCGACGACTATGTGTCAACCTCCATGGTCTCTCCGCCTTCACCACCTTCTCCCTCCGTGCCGTCAGCCACCAAGTCAACCCACTGTCTGACGTCTTGTCCATCGTACAGCTTGAATGGCTCCAGAACTTCGTCCTTGCCCAAGCCAACAACGCCAACACTGCAGTTCTCAACAGTCAGCTCCTTATCTTGTGCCAAACTCTCCTTCAACGCCCTCAATCCATGCTTGATCAGATCCTCTTTCCCACATGCCATGAATTCATCCAGATTTCGCTCGAGGTATGTTCTAGCCATCTGACTTCGAGCACCAATAGCACATGCGACCATCTCTTGTGTCATACCACTAGGTTGGAATTCGAAAAGATGCGGGCCAGTCTCATCAACGCCTGCAACGAGGAGACCAACACCGTAAGGTCGCTTTCCGTAGTGTTGGGTATTTGTTTGTGCGCGGTCACCGATGGCAGATACCAGTCGCTCGAGGGGAATGGCGCGGCCATAGGTAAGGCGTGAGGAAAGGGATTGTTGTTTCATGAAGTTGGAAAGAACGCGGGCGTCTGAGGCGAGACCAGCGATTGAGAGACCAAGATGCTCATCAATCGCGAAGACTTTCTTCTGGTATGAGGATAACTCTTCTGCATTGCGCTGCGTGGAAGATATGCGTTAGCTAGTAGGTATATGCATTAAGCACATAGAACAATACCTTTAATGCTACCAGAACGGCATGTGTCTTGCTAACTATTCCCACAACCACTGATCCCTGCTTTACTGCCTCAGATGCGTACTCGACTTGGAATATCCGTCCTTGTGGTGAACTAGGGGAGTTATTAGCAAGCATTCATACCGCGCGAGCTTCCAGAACAACGTACAAGGTAACAGAGTCGTTGTCATAGTTATTTCTGAACATCTTGTTGAGCTTACAGCTGAAGCTGTAAAAGAAGTCTTGGGAAGTGAAGGTTGAAAGGATTAGGATGAGTGTATGCTCGAAAGAAGGTGGATTGTCTGCTCTTGAGGGAGAGGCAGAGGCAGACACGCTGACGAGCTTCCCCAAGCTACGGATGGCATGGAAAAACTTAAACCCGAATGCCAAGACCCTTGGAGCCTCATGACAAGCTGCAGCTGGTTACGACAGCAGCCTCGAAACCATAACCATACTCATTATCTCACTTTGCGCATTCACAACAGTACATCCTATTTTCAATTATTGTCGCCGGTTGAAGGGTTTCAATAAACTCGTTTCTGAATACTGTTACAACGTGCAGAATCACTTCTTACCTAGCCGCGGGCACACGACCACCCACCTTCCGACCACCATACATAACATTCAAGATGACAGCCGGCCTCAAGACTATAATCTCCCTCTCCTTCGTAGGTGCTCTTCTTATGCGGTTGGATGATTGCTAACAATCTGCGATAACCAGGTCCTCGCCATCGGCTTCCTCCTCGTAATCCTTTCCTGCGCACTCTTCCACCAATACCTGCCACTCCTCGTTGTAGCTACCTATGTGCTTGCACCGCTACCAAACTTCATCTGCTCCCGATGCGCCAGCCCTGATGACTTTGTTGAGAGTTCCGGAAATGCGGTTATCGATTTCGGACGTTTCTGTACTGGATTTTTGGTCGTGATGGGTATTGGTATGTATAGCTTCCATTCCGATCTTCCATGAACGATACTTGAAGGCTTCGCATCCCGGTATACTAGCAAATGGCCATACTGACTTTATATTTGTATAGCTCTTCCCGCTGTTCTTGCACATTCTCACATCATTCAATTCCCAGCCATGGTCATGTCGATTATCGGAGGTGTTCTGATTTATGGAACGATTATCAGTTTCGGGATGTTCTTCCAAGAGGAGCAAGAATTCTAGGCAATCGTGAAAAGACGAAGATGGAGTGGTTCGTGTCAATTAGGCGGATTTTGGCCAGTGTAATCATATCAGCGCGGTTAAATCTTATCTGGGATCGTCACAAGCAAATTAAGCACTTGTAAAGCATTAACATCTTCTATTTCCTAACTAACTCTATATTGGGTATCGTTGAGTATGGTAATGGTACCTCCCGATTCTATTGATCCAACGCCATAACAAACTCCCACTGAGGATACGTTGAGTATCATGATTCTGCTCTATTTCAAAACCAAAAGCCCCATGCAAAGCGCGCCCCCAAGCATCGTACACCATAAGAAACCTGAACTAGCAATCGAAAACGCCCAGGGTACTGCTTAATTTCGTGATCATCTCTTCTCTTTCCCCAATGGGTGTACTCAAGGCTGTTACAGCACCTCCCGCTCCAATATGCCAGAGCTCGTTCTTATCATCTTCTTCATCATCCCAGCGGAACATACATCTAATATTCACACTGAAATCACCTCTGCCACCAATGTCCATGTATCCTACTACCCCGGAGTATAGACTTCTGTCTCTGCTGCCTTCAAGCACGCGAAGGATCTCGCAACTGCGTTTCTTGGGTGCACCAGTCATGCTTCCAGGTGGAAGGGATGCGGCCAGCACATCTAGTCCTGTATATCGTGTCTGGTGTGCTTCCTTGGAAAATGTGTCTAGGTTTGTGTTTCCTTTGAAGGGGACCGTAGGTGGGTAGTGCCCTTCAACAACTGATATCATTTGGAAGACGGATGCATATTCTTCAACGACCATCAATCTAGGAACATGAACATTCCCGCTTCCCAAAACGCTATGGAGATCATGGCGTACCAAATCAACAATCATCAAATTCTCTGCTTCCTCTTTAGGAACGTGCAAGAGAGAATTAGCTTGTGCAAGGGTCGATACCAATGGCGACTTCTTGACAGTGCCTTTCATTGGACGCAAAGAGCATTTTCCAGTAGTGTCGTCCCATGTGATGAAGCGTTCCGGGGATGCAGAGATGAAAGTAGCGCTGCCAAGTCGGAGGTAAGAAGCAAACGGAGCTGGTTGACGTTGTCGCAAAGTCCTGTAGAGGGACCAGGAAAGTGGAACATCTCCGGATTTAGTGCCCACTCCGTCGAGAGTCTCCAACTTGGGCACTGTGACAAGTGTTTGATCCGTCAGGCATAGTTCATAAGAGTCGCCGCTTCGGATGTATGTCTGGCAATCCTGGACTTTCTTCTCGTACTCGTCATGATTAGGTGGCTTTATGACTACATCGGAGAAGCGATGACGGATATAATCCGTACTCTGCTTCAACAGCAGTGAGTCAAGAAACTGGCTAACTTCTTCAAACCAGACCTGAGTTTGGGATTTGCTGTGGAGGCAGGTTTCGTCCTCAAGTATTTGGATATGCATCAAGTTTTTCAGATGGTCTACCACAATACTTTGCGTAACCCAAGCAAAGCAAAGATCTGCGCGTGAGAAAGGCCTGTCCCCAGATTCCACATTGATAGTCTCCAGACCCAGCTCGTATGTCGTATAACCCATAAACCCACCCCAGAAAGGAGATTCGGGGTTTGCATTCGTCATTGCCCGTTGTTCAACATAGTGGCTCAAGTATTGCCAGATTCCACCATACGGGGTAAGACTTATTTGCTCAACTTTGGTGGTTCCAGTAAAAGCCGAAAGAAAATTGTTACCCACAGTATACTCTATCCTAGGGCAGTCATCGATATTCATCCCGACAAGGCTGTATCTCCCCTTCACATCCGGGGCTCCCATTTTGACATGTGCGTTGGTGGATTCCAGTATGATATTCTGTTTGTTGAATTTACTCTGACTTTCGAGGAAATTCGCGAGACAAAAGGCAGCCGGAAGCTTGATCGTTTGGCATTTGTACCGACGATGAAGACCATGGTTCGTAAACACATCATTTTGCTTGCTATCCGTTTGTGATAACAAACTCTGTCGAGTTGCAATGTCTCCTTTGACATCCCCTTGGCGAATAATACTGTAGCCTCGTCGCGTCCGATTCCACCATTGCGCATGTTTGAACCAATTTCTGATGACCTTTTGGCTTCCTACATCGGTGCATATCGATTCGGGATGGTACTGTAGACCCCAGAATGGCTTCGATCTGTGTTTGACTGCAACCAAGATACGTTCGTCTTCTGGCCAACCTTCCTCCGCTTCAACCCAGGCTAGAGGAACTAAATTTGGTGCAAGCTGCGGAGCATTATATCTTGAGCTCTCCCACACACGTGGGATGATATCATCCTGCCCAATATCTACGCATAGACTATGGTAGAGCGTGGTTCGAATGCTACCCAAGCCGTCAAAGATAGTATCCTTCCCACGTCCAGTCTCACCAATATGCCTCACATTTCTAACAATGCCATGCATGGGGCTACGCAACCTCCGTATTCGACCACCGAACTCCAGACATAAACTCTGGAAGCCTAAGCATACACCCAAGACCGGTATCGTCTCCTCTTCGCACAGCCTCCATATTCTCCTCATGATGCCTACATCCTTCTCATCGGCGGGATGCCCCGGCCCAGGGCCACATACTACGGCCGCATAGTGTCTCAGCTCTGCATGTAAAAGAGCGTCTGTAGAAAGGGAATGGTTGTCGATTCGTACGGTTCGGACTGTGCAGGCTAGGGTAGTTTCGAGTAAGGAGATGATGTTACTAGAAAAAGAATCGTAGGCGTCGATAAACAAGATTAGAGGCTTTGGAATGATCATATTGGAAATTATCGGTTGTTTATAGAGAGTATAACATGGAAGTCGGGCGACCTGGACATTTAGCCCTGCGAAAGAGAGTCCCCGGGCTAGAAATAAAGAGTCATGGAGATTCGCAAGGACAAGAACGGGCTGTACGGAGATTTTAGTTTTCGGCTCGAGAAATACGATAGACTGTCGTAGCCTTGCATAGCCCCTCCTTAACCCGTATCTACCCCGCTACCAATCACATTCTGTTGCAATTGCCGTTGTCAGCCTCGTCGAGCTCAACTACCGACAGCATCTTAACATGCTGAGAGCCTCGAGTACCATGATAATGCACAGGTGATACATACGAAATGGCCGAACGGAAGATGTCAGAAGCAGGGGCTGGGAAAGAAGCCAAAGTTCCTATCCCGCCGGCTTCCTTCCGTACGTTTTCATCCCTCCTTCGAATACCCCAATTTTGACAGCTCCAACAGCAACGCATAATTCGCCACGAGTATGGTTTATGACCTCAGCTCTGTCGCCGCTTATCGTGAGATTGATTCGGCTTCTACTAGCCCATGGTGACTACGTGGCAGCAGGGTTACCTCCTGCGGAAATCGAGGATGAGGATCGAAGTGCGGAGTTTAGAGAGTTGATCAACGAGTGCAAGAGTGACAGGAAGGATAGAGATGGTTGGAAGGACAGAATCCGGGGGATTCGATGTGACGGAAGAATAATGGGACATTGTGGTGCTGCGGTCGCCGAGGCTGTTGCGACATTCGGCAGAATTGATATTCTGCTTTGCTGCACATCAGAAGGTCGGTGAGCCGAAATTTTGACGCTCGAGAACTTTCCATTGACATATTTCTAGCTGTCGTTGGATCAGTAGAAGAACTTTCGACAAGCGCTGCTACTCAGAATCTAGTTCGCGACCAGTTTGAGACGATCTTCTTCAGCCAAGTAAACTTCATCAAAGCAACACTACCACTGCTTCGTGAAAAGCGCACTGGACACATCATTATAATGACAGGGATTACTGGGCATATAGGTACACCAGGTATGCCAATGTACTGTGCATCGACTTGGGCACTGGAAGGGTATTGCGATTCGTTGGCTTACGAGGTTGCACCATTCAACATCAAAATGACAATCGTGCAGCCAAACAAGGAAATTCCTGTACTTTCAAACAAGATCATATTCGCACCGCAGTTACCACAATATGATAGCGCAAACAACCCTGCGCCAGGTCTCCGAGATATTTTGAGTAATGTCGTAAATCTCCATCCCGACACTCACAACGAGGATTCGAAAACTAAACACAATAAACAACGGAAGATAGTATCAAGATACCCAATATTAACAAATGATGCAAAAGACAGACTAGTGTTAGAAACTGTCCATGCCTTGACCGCAATTGGCGGCCACGAGAATCCACCAGCAAGACATATCGTGGGATATGAAGGGGTTGCAAGCGTGAAGGAGAAGCTGAAGACAGTGAGCGAGGAATTGGAAGACTTTGTAGAAGTCAGTTGCGCCGTCGACATATTCAAAAGTGACGTCGGAAGAGCAGCTCTAGCAAATGCAAATAAGGGCATTGGAAATACCCCGGGGACTACAGGCACGGCGGATTCGTGACAGCATATCGCGTAAAACGCATTCTTGCTGAAATCAAAAGTTCAGTATTCTCATCCGGTCATCTCGGCTTCGTGTGTGAGGATTGGGCCGTCAAGGTTTAGGGATTTAAGCTTGGTTTTCACCTGTTGGGCGTCAATCGCATTCCAAGGTACCTTGATCCACATGTAGAGTATTCACTGGGATCTATGCGAGATAGTGAATGAGGTTGACACCTCATATAGCAAAATACTGCTGGCCAGATAATTTAGGATCTAGCAGTAATAATTCTACCTTTCTCTTGAGGCAAAGTGGCTCCCTTTGTAAACTAGGGTGAGTATTTGTTTTAAAAATATTTTGGACACTTTTTTATTCCGTAAGACAGGTGGGTAGTTTCGGGGTGTTTTACCGTTGAACTTTCTGACCGGACCATTTCATGCCCCTGATAGTGTATGGTTTGATTTTATTCTTGTGAGGCTGTCATATGAGGTACAATTTACGGATAAAGCAGTTCGCGTGTGGCTTCGAATCCACATCTGTTCCACCGTTGAAGTGCTCGCTTATAACCGAGTATGCCAGAACCTTGGGGCTTGATGTGCAATCAATGGCTTCGGAATTACATGGGGATTGCCTTATTTGTTTTACAATACTATTGTACATCACTGGCCTGTGGCGGCCTTGATTAACGAAATATTGATTTATTTCTTTGGTATCGCAATCGCATGCTAACATCCTTCAAGGCCCGAGGTTCTATTCAGTCTCATTGGGTTTGTTCAAGGAAATGTGCGATGTATGATCTCTTGCTCCAGGAAGAGAAAAATGAAGAGTTACTAAATAGCCTTATGACGATCCACTGATTAACGAGATCTCCCGAAGGGCCAATCTCGAAATCATCCAGAAAGTATGTTACAAGTGAAACCAGTTTGAAAAGGCAATGTTGTGCAATAGCTATCTAGACTGCGAATTCAATGAACCCCAAACCACACCAATGCCACCTTCCTACCCTAGACTTCATGTAAAAGAGCGATCCAATCGTATCTAGTGCCATCATTATCCTGAGCTTGGTTCCCGACCTCAATACCAACGCCTATCTATCGCCCAAACCTCGGAATTTCCCAGTTGCAAAGCATATTAATGAAGATCATAGGAATCAACACAGGAGTATAACTAGAATGACAATACGGCTTAAAGCCCTCGCTGTCTCAAAACGTCTTTCAGCAGCTTTTGGAATGATGAAACATTAGGCGGGCTGATCAAATTTCGGTGCCCACCTTCAACCTTGTGGAAGGTGATGTTCTGAGCAAAATTCTTCCACTTGCTGATGTAGCCATCGAACCACTCATCAAGAGTCTTAGCTTCGACAGTTGGCAGGGGGTTGACATAGAAGACATCCATGTTTGAAATCATGCCCTCAGGGTCATAATCGCGTCCGATGATCTTCAGCTTGTATGCCAGACCCACCCAAACCATGAAATGCTCCTTATCTAATCCAAGTTCATGCAAGCGCTCGGCTGGAGCGACCTCGAAGATGTGATCCACGACATCCTGATGTGCAATGCCATCTTCTCGAAAGTCATTCAAGTTGTAGAAAGCGTAGCGTTCGTCGACCAAAGCCAAGAACAATGCAAGTGTATATGCAACCTCATACCAGTCATACCCTTGTGCGCGCTTCTTGAAGTGGGGTGGTTGGTCAAGCACACCAGCAAACTTGACTTCATCGCCTGCTGCCTCAAGACGCTTGGTAATCTCGAACGTCAAAATGGATCCAAATGAGTAACCGCAGATGCAGTAAGGTCCTTGAGGTTGAACTCGCTTGATAGCTGTCATGTATGTCTCGATCATCTCTTCCATGTTAGCGAAATAAGGTTCACCATCGAATCCTCGAGCACGAAGTGCATAGACAGGTCTGTCTGTTATGTAGCGAGCAATATTGACGAATATCAAAACTTCACCGACTCCAGGATGAATAAAGAAAATTGGTGTCCTGGTACCCTGTGGTTGGAGAATAACAACTGGGTCGAAATTGATCTTAATTTTCGGAATATTCTCGATAGCCCGCGCAAGATCACGAACAATGGGATTACTGAAGAATGTCGTGATTGGGACATCAATATTGATTTTGCTTTGTAGCTGCTGCCGGAATTGCAAAATATCGACTGAGCTGACTCCGAAATCAAAAAGATTACTATTCGCGCCAACATTAGTATTGTCGCTTACAAAAAGATTTTGCAGAACGGCTACGATTGTCAGCTCGGTCTGAGATGATGGAGCCTCATAGATTGCCGCACGGTATTCTCGGAAAACCATTTCATCCTTTTTCTTGTACTTTTGGTAAAGACCTGATTCGAAAGCCTTGCGAACCTTGGTCCGGGAAAGCTTGCCCAATGATGACTTGACGAGGAGTGCTGACTCAAGTGGGAGGATCACATATGGTCGAACACCGCAACAGGTGACACAAATTTTGCTAATTGCCAATGAAGTATTAATTTGAGCTTTGTTGTCGTTGGTGACATATGTCGGAAGGTAGATGATGCAAGGTAGTTCAGTGGGGGAGTCCTTGGGGCGATGCGGGAACACGATGGTGTAAGACGGAGCTGCACCACTAATCGATGCTCCTTCAATTGCTGCCTCAATTACTTGGGGATAATAATTGATTCCATTGATGATCAAAGTCTCCTTATTTCGGCCAATAATATGAAATACACCTGTTTCATCCATGCGCGCGAGATCTCCTGTATTGAACCAAGCATCAAGCGTGAAAGCTTCAAAAGTGGCCGCTTTGTTATTGTAGTAGCCTTGAAAGACGATATCACCCCGGACGCGTAGTGTACCAATTTCGTTGACGCCTGCAAATGTTTCGTTCTGACGGAAAATACGTGCAGAAATACCTGGAATGCAGACTCCAATCGAGGCAAACTTCATGTTACCATGCTGGTCATATTTAGGACATTGTTTGGAATAGATGCTTCCACCACAAGTCTCTGTCATGCCAAATCCTGGCCGGATGAAAGAGGCTGGAGCACCATACTTTTGTAGCAGCTGGGTGAGGGTGGTGCAAGTCTCAACAACATTTGATTCACCACCAGAGACCAAAATCTTAAGCGATGAAAGATCCCTTGAAACTTCAGTTGTTCGATTTGTGTTGTGTATGCTAGGACGGTTTTCTACCAAACTGCAAACGATAGCGGCGAGGAAGAAGTTAGGCGCAAATGTGTACGAGACTTTATGCTTCTCGATAGTGTCGAGAAAGGCTAATGGCTGAGCAACAATATCTTTGGGAAGGTGAATTTGCTCAGCAGCGAGACTCATGGAATGTAAATGAATCTCTGTCAAGTTGGCAACGTGGTCAAAACCAACCCAATTTAAGAAGATGTCTGATGCATTTGTGTCATGGAAAAGTGATTTGCATAGAACTGCTTTCAGGATCTGTCCATGTTGAAGAGTTACTGCTTTAGCATCGCCAGTTGAGCCAGATGTAAGCATAAGCACTGCTAGGTCATCAAGGCTCTTTTCACGAGCAGTGCGTGGAGATGACGGAGTCTCTGTGTTGAGGAACGCGCTTTCAAAACCAGTATAGACAGGAGCGTCATTTGAGACTTCGTTAGAACAAGCGGAGCCATCCGAACTGTGGGCCGTTTCCAACTCATCGTCTACGACTCTGGCAGCCGGGTATAGTCTACACGACAGATTGACAGCTGCCATAGCATCAGACAGGGTCGATGAGTGCTTAAATTCTATGGTTGGAACAGCATCCAAGACGTCCTCAATGGTAAAAATGTTGGCATCGTGAGTGCCAGAAAACTCGGCCAGAAGATTGGTGGATGTTACAATCAAGGGACTTCTAAGCAAATGTTGGAGGTGACAGATGTGCTTATGTTGTTGATCAGCGTCCTTGGGAAATGGTGTAGAAACACAAGGGATACATCCGGCAACAACGATCGTCCAGAACCAGATTATGTTATCAAGTTGGTTGTCAAGATGGAGGAGAATTACTGATCCTGACTTTAAGTGTTTTCTGCCAACGAGGTACTGCGATCTCTTCTCAGCTGCGTCAAGAAGCTGCTTGTAGGTCAATCTGATTACTGGTCCTTCTTTTTCAAGTGTATCATAGACTATGATGCCACGGTCTGGGCCATTGACAATTGCATGTTGTAGCAATTCAAAGAGATTATTGAACGGCATGTTGCAGAATATGTCACCCCAGAACGGGAAAGGCCGCAGAGCAGAAGCCATGACTGGCAAAGAAAGAAGATGTGCAGCCAAGTATGCGCTAAGGTGGTGTTGCAATAAGAGAGATGGAGATGAAGGGGAGAGATGCCAGTGCTGTTGTGCAAGTAAATAAGGTGAAAAGGGTTTGAAAGAAGGTTGAAATATGACGGAGTGTTACGTGAATTTGCAATAACTATGTGAATAAATTAGGTGAGTAAGTGATTTTGTGCTACGCACCAAAATTAGAAGCGCATTCGAACCTCACCTTCAGTAAACAGCAGGTAAAATGCACACGTGGGCAACTCTTGAGACGAACTTACTCCTTCAATTTCGGCCATTCATAAGTATTACTTGTCTCATCTTACATGTCTAATATGTTGCTCAAAGGTCCTGCAGCAGTGCCAAGCGGGACAAATGACAACAACTTCTCTTGAACTCATAGGTGCTTCCAAAGTTAACACCATAAGCAACACATTTTTAAACATTTACGTGCAATTTACCTCTTGGGAGATAAGTAAAATTATCTAACCCAAGAAAACTAATCTAACATCCACCCATTGCCGCCTTATGCTTTAGGTATGCTTAGGTGCATCTATATCACTGTGAGACGGCCCAACGCGCAACGAAACCATAGAGAATGACAGGAAAGATAAATCACGCTCTCTATGCACTTGAGAAAGTGTAGTCTTGTTTAGAGGTTTGTAGCAACGATACGAATAGACAATTTTCAGAAATGGAAACCAATCCGTAACAGAATCTACAAGCATTTTCAACAAACTAGCTCGTTGCTGGCTGTTCTATATACACAAGAGCCAAGTGAGCAAAGAACCAGTTGTGCCAAAACAACAAAATCCAATATTAAACCCAGGGGTTCATAAAACCATGAGCAACTTTCTCAAGAACAATGAGCTACAACTACAGCTCATATCAACCCCAAATCCCAAGCCCACACGAGATGAAAGAAGTTGAACCTAGCTTCCGCATTGTTCTATATATCTAACTCTTTATCCTTAAACCTTCTTGTAAAAAGTTAAGAGGATTTTTTTGCTGTAGCTTGAGGAGTGCAACTGAACTGGATTTCCCGTTGAGGCCTGAAGATGTGCTTCAAACGCATTCTGCAAATTTCGGTTTTGAGTGGCAAATACTAGTGATTGGACGCCCAATATCACCGACTTAAGTCATCAAAGCATTAAGAGGTGGCCGTGCCACTTCTAACGAAGCTATGGAAGTGTTGTCAGATCGCCTCGGCTCGCTAAAACTTTATGCCGAAGGGGCCTATTACCGTACCTGAGATCGAAGGGGACACAAGCGCACACGACGGATTGTAAAGCTGCGAGCTTCTTTTGTAACACCTACCTGGACGTAAATGCGTTTCGAACATCTCGGTGCCCTTATCGTGGAGCGATGAATCTATTCAACATATATTAAAAACCTCTTTGCTATCCTTGGAAACGCTCAATACTCTGGCGCATCCCAAATGTTGTCGACATGCTCGACCAGCTTTCGCCCGTTGCACCTGCAAGAGTACGAGTAGTACTCTTGCCAATTGGGCAAATCAAGCGCGCAAGATTCTTGTCCTTTGCGGAAAGACTACAACCTGAGCATGTAGTCCGCCTTGGTGACATCAGTCCTGATGGAAGACCAAATAGAAGTGAGAACAGCTAAAACCGCCAAATGGCTGGGAGCTTGTATTGACAGAATTTTGTACTGATTCCACCTAGATATGTTTTCTCCCTTAGCCTTTCCAACCGGCCTAATTGTGTACGACTTGACCACCTTTTATCCACCGCCGACCCACGTCGCACTATCTCCCTTCGAGCTATACAGGGAGCCACTGGTCATTTTGTGTCTCGCAGACTCTAAGGAACTCGACCATGTATCATATAAGAGGAGGTCAGGGCTGGGAATTGGAGCTGAACAAAATAAAAGAGAACAAAACCTACGAGCACTACATCAAGATCTCGAAGACGTCAGAGATAGATACCCAAAGGCACTGGTGCATCAATTGTTGGTGTTTGACCATTTACAGTCTCCAGCTGATAATCCACTTCCCGATGGCCTCATTGCTATTCCCCCACCCGCCGATTGCAAGCGAACTACGATGAAGACCGTTATGTGCGATATATCTTCAATCTTGTTGGCTGAGATGACAACACTAGCAAAGTCACTGCAAGCTCTCAGCACACTGGATTCTCCAGCTGCTGCGGTGGGTCAGAAACCAGTGAATGGTACATCATGGGGATCTGCAGATGGTGGAGGGCCTTCACGGCGCAATTCTCAATACTCTCTACCTGAACATGACTCTAGATCAGGATCGCCTGCTGGATCCTTAGACCGAGGTCATGTTCGGATGTCAATGCCTGCCCAATTTAGGCCAGGACAGCACAGATCAGATTCGAGTAGCTCTATTCCTTCAGCGCGTCCATCCACACCTCAAAATTCTACCACTTTCGACCAGATTGTTGGCCCTAGTAATTCTAGTAGTCCAGATCGAAACGGCCTCTCACGTTTTTCCAGTGCCGAGACTATCAGAGACAGCAGTCGAGATCGTGTGTCTGTCCAAGGTTTTGGATCTGGTAGTGTGAGTGAACGGTCAAGAAATAAAGGGAAAGGCCGCATTGGAGTTGCCATTGCGTCCCTCTACCAGGCTGCTGGAAGGTGGGCTGACGCTCTTCGGGAATCAGTGGAAAGCGCAGCAACAGCAAGCAAGAATTTCGATCATCTCTGGCATGCGAAAGCCTTAGATAATATACTTGTGAGCATGTTAATGTTGGCATGGAATGGCCATGACTTTCAGATCCCACAAATATGCTATGCCTCCGCAGATAAGGGAACTACCTCGTCAAACTCGAGTGAGCCTAGAAGCCCAGCAAGCAACCGTTTAGTGTCACTACAAAATCTCGTAGTTCTGCTACCAGAACTTCTCGACAGAATCCTCAATTTGTATACAAGGGCAGGTAATGTCGCTGGAGAAGCATTACCTCAGTACCCGTTCTCAGAGACAGTTCTTCGATTCTCAAAATTAATGTCTACCATTCATCTTGCAGGGGGCAGCATCACCGACGAGGCCCTTCAGCTTTTAGTATTAGGGACACCATTCCCAACACAACCTAATTTATCAACTCCGCGATTGAACATTCAGCCAACTCGGATGGAAGTCGTCACATTTCTGTCTCGCGCTTTCCCCACATCTTCAAGCGCAGACACACTTTCTCTAGTTGACAAGTCTGTAATACTAAGTGGCATAGCGTCTCTGCTAGGCTTTTTGGGATATCATAGGAAGAGAGGTATGGTTATTCGCGAGCTTGTATCCGTCCTTATACCCGGTCTAGTCCAAGCACGCAAACTCGGTGCTGCAGAGATGGGTGTTCACCCAGCGGCAGGTCTTGCAGCTGTCAAGTCTGCCAATGGCAGTATATCTGGCGCTGGAGCCTTGAACATGGGAGAAGGCGACGTAGAGAAGGGTGTAGATACCTTCCTGGAGCTACTCAATCGTACCTATGGTGTTATTAGTTCAGATATGTCCTCGCGAGGCACAATCGATGATTCTGATGACGCTGTCATTGCCAGAATTATACAAGACGCGACACTCCGAGACTTCGGTGGCGCATTCTTGAAGATGGATATTCTTCGCTCCTGTATCGACATTTCTGAAGCCTTACCCGACTTTCATGGCGTTCTGAAATTCACTGCCGATCTTTTGCGCACAGCAGGTAGTGGGATTGCACCAGGCCCGCGTAGTGAAGATGCATCACCCACAATGAGTAGGGAAGAACAGATAAGAATGGCCTCAAATATCTCAAGGACAGTCAATGCGGCAGTGAAAATTGGCCTAAAGAATGTTGAAGCTGAGTACTGGGACGAATTCCTTGTTCGCGGTGTTGAATTGGACGCGCCACCTCCCTCGAGAACGCCAATTCCACATAAGAAAGCTGAACTTCCAGGCTCAGTATCAGCTTCTGCAGGTCCTGTAAACCCCTTCATCTACAATCCATTCCTACGTGCACCAGACGCGACTGCAGTGGATCATCTCTTGGTTGCCGGTGAAAGCGCAATCTTCAAAATAACGCTACAAAATCCATATGAGTTTGATGTGGATGTAGAGAGTATCAAGCTGGAGTCTGAAGGGGCAGATTTCACTTCGTATGAGCAAAGGACGGTTATCGGACCGTACCGGACACAGATTCTTACTGTTTCCGGGCTGCCCAATATTTCTGGATTCATGAAAATCACCGGATGTAGGATCAAGGTTAGAGGCTGCCGTGAACGCCGATTTCCTATATTTCATGAGCCATGGAGTCCCCAGTCGGAAGTTAAGATCAAAGCGACTGGACTTGATGTTGTATCAAGACAAGAAGCTTCAACTATTCCCAGTGGTCCAGGACAGGTCACCAAGTTTACAAGGATGGATCCACCAAAGACCACAACTCTTGGCTTGACAGTGATTGAGAAGCAACCTATTGTTGCTGTAAAGTCATGCACGCTGTCTCAATCAGCAATCATGATACTGGAAGGAGAACGCCAAAGATTTTCCATCACAGTACAGAACATGTCGCGGGATACCCCTGTCGATTTGCTGTTGTTCTCCTTTAAGGACTCAACTCAGCCCGGTCTTCAGCAAGCGCTGAGTAACCGGGACGCAACGCCAGCAGAGCTCTACGAATACGAAGTGATATTTGCACGAAAGCAAGTCCTACGCTGGGTCCAGACTTCTGATGAAAAACCATACATCAAACCTGGTGAAACAGCAACCTTTGAGATGGAGATTCTTGGTCAACCAGGCCTAACAAGTGCTTCTATTCAGATTGATTATGCCTATTTAGGGGAGACCGAGGTGCAAGAGAAATTCTATACCCGACAAGTAACCATGCCACTTACCGTTACTGTCAACGCCAGTATCGAACTCATTCGCATGGATGTACTGCCACTCTTCGGCAGTATCCCAAGCTCTTTGTGGTCTGTTGTAGATGCGCAGGAAAACGAAAATCGAGAACTCTCCTCAGATGACTATTGTCTACTTCTACTGGATCTCCTCAATAAGTGGCCAAGCGATCTTCACGTTCGTATCGATATTAAAAATGAGGGCATGGTCGAAGAGGAAATACTCCCTGGTAATATGTCACGAATAGTCTTCCCTGTACGACGCATCTTTCTAGAGAATCCATCAGCTTCCATACCGACGCTTGATCCATCGAGACAGCGTCAGTTTGTAGTAAGTACTGGAAGAATCACTGCCGAAACAGAAAGAATCACGAGAGAAATCTTCTGGTACAGAGAAGAAATTCTCAAGATGTTACACGGAACGTGGAACACAACATCATCTCCGCGACGCACTGGTGAAATTGAGCTGCGAGGCATGCGCCCAACTCCACGTGTCATTGAGGCCATCAAGGTAGCGGATATTGATATATCCTTATCTGTAACTGAGCCCAACTCTGGAGTTGACAAAGTCACGAAGTCAATCACGACCGACACCTTCACGAGCCTCACTGTCTCCATTACTAATCGTTCTGCCAAAGAAATCTTCCCTGTACTCAGAGTTCAGCCTTCGTTACGAAATCAACCGCATAACCTATCACTTGACCTCTCAAAGAAGTTCATTTGCAATGGAATATTGCAGCAGGCTTTGCCACTTCTCCCAGCACATGAGTCCACTCAGATAACTCTTGGAATCACCCCTCTTTGTCGTGGCGAATTCGAAATAAATGCGTCAGTAGAAGAAGCACGTTTAGATGAGGTACCTAAAGAAGTAGAGAAATCCACTAGAAAACGAGCCAACACAAAGACCCTCATGGACAGTGTTGTTGGAATGGAAGAGAGACGAATTTGGCACTCAAGAGAGCCTTGCATCTTGGTCGTTGTAGATGAAGACAGTAGCGATGAGGAGGACGATGACCGTAGCGACAATAATAATGTGGACGAATAACTACCACACTTTGGCGAAGACGGAGACTTAGTCCTGAATAGAATCATGCATGATACTTGGTGTTGGGTGTAAGGTGGCATAGCGATGGTTTTCACCGAGTTTTATGGCATTGCCAGTCCTGTAGATATATCTGAAGCGATTATCATAATTCCACAGTTCCACAGAAAGATTTATGAGACAATGATTTTCAGACTACTCCCTTGATATTTCGAAATGGGTACAGGAATCCTGCAAATGCCGTTTCAGCGTCTTTGCACCCCTCTTACATCATTCTATCTCTAGCTAATACCAAATACCGATTCGTGATAATACTTAATCTCGTACGATTCGACAATGATTCCGCGACACTTTTCTATTCAGGCTATTTGCGTTCCGGTTGGGCCCCAACCCCACAGCGTTGCATCCTCGGATTACCGCATTTGCCGAACTACAATACTGTATGCATATAACGAGAGTGCAATTTCAGTACATAACATTGGTGTTTATTTTTGGTATTCATCTCACAATTTACTGTTTCATTTAATTACTGCTAATTGCCGATTCAGAAGATGGCCACCAAGCAAACTACTACAGAACACTTGGTCCTTGGCTACGATTCAATCCACCCTTTCTCTCAAATAGAAATTACAGACAGAGCCTCAGTACAAGGACTTCTCAAAAATCTTCTTGACCCCTTAAAGCCTCACTTCTCACCTTTACGAGCTCGAGTCAGAGTTCCTGGTGGTACTGCTGTGCGATTTGACAATGCTGCTGCAGAAGTCGAAGGAATATGTCGACCTATGTGGGGCCTTGGGAGCTTGCTTGCCGGCGGGGGCTCATACGATGGTACTGAGTTCTGGATCCAGGGATTGAAGGCTGGTACTGATCCGGAATCTCCTGAATATTGGGGTACTCCGAGAGATAATGATCAGAGAATGGTAGAAATGTGTCCTCTGGGATTCATGCTAGCTGTGGCGCCCGTCTTTTGGGAGTCTCTGAGTGAAAAGGAGAAAGGGAATGTTGAGACTTGGTTGGGCAATTCTATTAACTCAAAAAAGTGTGTGCATACAAAATCGTTATAGGATCCAAACATACTGATATTTGCAGCATGCCAAACACGAATTGGCTTTGGTTTAGAGTGTTCGCGAATCTTGGTCTGAAAAAGAACGGAGCCAAGTATTCTCAAGAACGAATCGATCAAGATATCATACATCTAAACTCCTTCTTCCGGGGCGAAGGTTGGTCCAATGATGGTCCACAAGGTATCTGGCAGCAAGATTACTACAGTGGAAGCTTTGCTATTCAATTCCTTCAACTGCTCTATGCTAAGCTCGCTGGTGAGGATGATCCCAAGAAGTCTGCAGAGTTCAAGAAACGAGCACAAGACTATGCACTTGACTTTGTACATTATTTTGACGAAGAAGGTAAGCCACAGTCAACCAAAAAGTTTCGTACACGTTACTTACGAAGTATGTAGGTCGAGCTGTGCCATTTGGCCGCAGTGTTGGATATCGATTTGCAATGGCAGGCTTTTGGGGTGCTATTGCTTACGCCGATATTGATTTGCCAAGTCCTTTAACGTGGGGTATGGTGAAAGGGTTGCTTCTAAGAAATCTACGATATTGGCAGACCCAAAAGCAGATTTGGAGCTCAACAGGCACCCTGACCATTGGATACTGCTTTCCAAATATGTATGTAAGTACCTTATGTCCCCCCACCCCAATTTTCGTAGATGAGCTAGCTGAATTACGACAGATGGCGGAAAATTACAATTCTCCGCAAAGTCCATATTGGGCATGTCTAGCTTTTATCTGTTTAGCAGTTCCTGCAGAGCATCCGTTCTGGACTTCTGAAGAGGAGCCTTATCCAACAACTCTGTTACCAGCCATCAAATCTCTGAAGCACCCGGGTCATATAATTAGCTACCTCGGCGATCACCGCATGATCCTATCGTCAGGTCAAGCGTGTAGCTATCCAATGAAGGGAATGCATGCAAAGTACGGTTCTTTTGCTTACAGCAGTGCATTTGGCTATTCTGTGCCAACTGGCTGTTTCACACTCGAGCAATTCGCTCTGGCCTCGCAACTAGGTCTTTCCGACGATGATGGAGAGATTTGGAAGACCCGACGGCTTTGTGAGGAAGCTGTAATTGAGACATATGAAAAGACGCCAGTTCTAAGATCGCTCTGGAAACCATTTCCTGATGTCAAAATCACCACCTTTCTTATCCCTCCAGATCACGAGACACCGAACTGGCATCTTCGAGCTCATAAGATAGAAGCAGGTAGAGAAATCATGACCGCAGACGGGTCTTTTGCTATTTGCAACGAAGCAAAACAGACCGGAAGGGCCCTTGATCTTTATGATGCACAGAGCTGCGAAGGCACACTGCCAAAAATCATCGGCAACTATGATTTTAAAACGCCAGAAGGTAGTTCTTATGATGGCGTGGGTTCCTTCGCCGTCTCGAAAGGAGCCGTAGGCATTGTGGATCTATCGCCCAAAATTGAAAGGACAGCAATGCTCGTGAATGCTGATCCGAACTCGAATCTGGTTGAAAGTAGAACTGTCATTCCAACTTTGCAGCATACTATTGCCAAGGGCATGACGGTCTGGTACGTCGCTGGGATTTACGCAAAGCCTGCCAAAGAAGGGATGGTCCCTGCGGCGTATTTGGAGGGCTGGGAGCATAGGCCAGCCATACCTAGATGGTTGGAAGACACAACTAGCAAATGAGTGGTACGGTTTAGTATTCTATATTGCTCAATATCTGTCTATTTAGGCAAAATGCTCAAACTTAACTTTGAGCTTGGACTACACCCTGAAGTCCGAATTAAGCGACGAGGTGTAGCAAGGTACATACGTCCGTTTTATATCGTAAATGCAGTAGAGCTATCTTGAAAAGGTCTCTTTAACCGTGTTCATCCCAAGACCACCAAATCAGCCAAGGTAGATGCTCATTTGTGCAGTATTGAATATCCGTCTTGGAAGTCAGCCTCGTAACAAGCCTCTTGGCATCTGAGACCACAAGCAACCACAGCTCTTCAGATATCGACCCCCAGTGTGCCCCCACCACCCGAGGATGGTCCCACCTGGAGATATGCCAATCTATCCAGCTGCGCACCCGTTGATCTAACAGGCGTTTACCCCGCTCATCGTCCACAGCTCTCGTCTCCCATTTCGGTTAAATTTCTGGCATCCCTTCCCCGGACTGCGGGGCATGGGGGATCTACTGGAGCCAAGCCGCATCAGGTTCAAGGTAAACGGAATTTCAGCATGACCTGTCTGGCAACCGTAGACCAGGATCCTATGGTGTCATTCCAGGATCTGTGTTTGACCAAGACATTGGCTGTAGCTGGCTCATGTCACAGGTGCGATATCTTCATTCAGTAAAGCTTATGTCTTGCTGGAAGGGATCAGCTCTGGAGCGTTTGACAGCTACATCAATGAACTGCACCTTCACCACGAACTTCTTTCGAACTGTTTCTGTGCTATTGAAGCTCGTTCTGGTGTCGACACTCGTCTCAGGAATTCCTCATACAGCTATAGTTGATATCTCCAATTCGTAGCCTATCGAAATCGGCAAGATGGGAGCAGGTGCAAGATTCTTGCAATGGGTGGTCAAGAATGATGCTATGAAGAAGTATGGAGTATCATTATAACAAGAGGTTACTGGCTAATTGATTGTGATATAGTGATCCGTAAGAACCAGCTTCTAAACTTGGGCGGACAACCCACCCTATATTAACACAACTCAGACCGGAGATCTACGGATGGCGGGTCTTTATGCTTGCATGTTCTGGTGAATATTTCTGCTCGCAGACTTTGTGTTGTTTTCGTACTGACTGCGGTAGCTTGCTTCGGTGGAATGTTATTTGGCTGGGGTAAGTCGCGAAGATCGCCCAAGTCTTCAAAGTAGCAGCTGACATAGTGCAGATATTGGGTCGATTGGAGGAATCATCGTTATGCCTGCTTTCAAAAAGTAAGATTCCAAGATTTACATATTGCTGGAGGACCTTCATTCTAACTTGATAAGGGAATATGGCATAACCGGTCTTAGTCCTAAAGCTGCTGCTGCACTTTCTGCGAACAGTATGTGGAACCTCTACGATTAAACCGGAATCGATACGATACTATCATCTGCTTGGGCAGAAAAATAAAATACTGACATTTGATAGTTGTTAGCACTCTACAAGCAGGGTGTTTCTTTGGAGCACTCGCTGCAGTAAGTGTGCCAATAGGGATTTCAATCCTAACATAACTAATTTATGGGTCGTAGTACTGGGTCGCAGATCGTTTCGGGCGCAAACCTGCTTTACTTGCCGCAGCATTGGTCACGACTCTTGGTGTTGTATTTCAAGCCGCATCTTCGGGACATATTGCTGTACTCTATATCGGAAGAATGGTAGCTGGTCTCGGGTAAGTGCTGAAGCATGGTACGATGCCAGAAATAGTGCTGAAATGGACCGTAGTGTTGGAGCAGCTAGTATGCTTACGCCACTTTATGTGTCTGAGAATGCCCCAAGAGGTACTTGAGCAATCGTTGTATTTGAAGAATGCTGGCTAATTATCCATAGCTATTCGAGGAGGATTGACCGGTCTCTATCAATTATTCATTGCAACTGGTGATACCCCAATAGAATTTGTTGGCTTGGAATAATCGATGTTGACATTACCCAGGAACTATGCTTAGCTTTTGGGTCAATTATGTAAGTAGACTTCTCGGCACCTTTGATTCACGAACTGACTGCCGCAAAACAGGGATCTTTGACCCACTTTAAAGATAATACTGTTTGGATCGTGCCACTAGTTCTTCAGATGTTGCCAGCCATGTAGGTCTTACTTTCAAAGAGTCATTGACGTAAACTAATCGCAAGCTATAGTTGTCTATTTGCTGGTATTGCCTTGTGCAACGAATCACCTCGATGGCTAGCTAGGAATGATAACTGGGAGAAAGCTACTAAAGTCCTCTCAATCGTTAGCAAGTAGGTTATTACTTTATAAACAAAAAGCCGGAATTACTAACAGTTGATAGCCTTCCGCCAGATCATCCTTATATCCAAATGGAGCTTGCAGAGGTATATTTTCCGCATATGGAGTTCCGCTCATTTGCTTACAATAGGTATATAGATGAGACAACAACTTGACAATGAGGTATACTCAACTACCTAGTTATGAGATTCATCCTTCTAACCAGTCCAGGCACTTCTAATTGGTGGTGCTGGCTTCAAAGACCTCATGCGTGAGATGTGGACAATTAAGGGAAACAGAAACCGAGCTTTGATATCCATTGGACTCATGATCTGCCAACAAGTAAGTATCAGTATCAGCTCTGTATCTCCTCTTTCTGTAAATGTACACTAATACAAGACTAGATGACTGGAACGTAAGAATTAGCATTCTAATCTTCAACGGTAACAGAATTACTAACTTCACAGAAACGCCATCAATTACTACGCGCCACAAATTTTCCAGAATCTCGGGATAGCAGTGCGTCCTTACCCAAGCCATTCCATAAGAACTAGGAGACTAATCAGAACACAAATTATAGAAAGCGCAAACCGGCTTGTTCGCAACGGGAATCTACGGGCTCGTGAAAATGATTACCTGTGCAGCATTTCTGCTCTTCGCCGCCGATTCTCTAGGAAGACGTACGGGCTTCCGCATACTCCCCAGAAACAAATCTTAACGAATATTTTCTAGGTCGCTCACTCCTCTGGACATCCATAGCCCAAGGCTGCGCCATGTTCGTGATCGGATTCTACGGTACCCCCCCTCCCCCCCTCTTCATAATCCCAGCCTCCATCTCAAAATCATGTTCACAACTAACAAAATGCGCAATCTCCAGTACGATTCCTACCTCCTGTAGCCGGAGTCAACATCCCACCAGTCGGTTATTTCGCACTGACCTGCATTTTCCTCTTCGCAGCATTCTTCCAGTTCGGCTGGGGACCCGTATGCTGGATTTTGGTATCTGAGATCCCGACCGCACGCCTCAGAGCACTGAATGTGGCCATCGCAGCGGCAACACAATGGCTGTTTAATTTTGTAGTTGCTAGAGCGGTGCTTACCATGCTTGTTACCGTGGGGGAGAATGGGTATGGAACGTACTTTGTGAGTGTCATCCGCTTTTAAAATCCTGCGGTGATGTTTCTGAAGAGGGATAAAGTTTTCGAGTAGTGAGGGGTACTAACTTAATGTCCACAGATTTTCGGATCCTTTTGCTTCTCCATGTTCTTCTTTGTCTGGTTTTTGATTCCTGAGACGAAGGGATTGAGTCTTGAACGGTACGTCCCCGAAGGCTCCAAAGATTAAACTGGTGCCTATCAATACTGACTCCAATATGACAGCATGGATGATCTCTTCGGTGTCACAGAGCTTGCAAAGACCATGAACGATGAGGAGATCGGTGACCGTATTACAAGTATCGATGCTGCTAGTGGGAAGAATCCCATTAGCACAACTACCGAGCATGGGTCGGAAGCCAAGAAGGACTAACAAGTTGGATTATGGTGGATACTAGAATGCAAATGCGGAGGTTAATTGTTTTCAGGGTTGTTGTGTAATCGGAGTAGATTATCAAGGATAGCTTATTGTTTGAAGAAAGTCGTGACGCAAAGACTTTCATGTTGACGTGACTACCGTGAATTTTCTGGTGCAGAAACAATACATACCTTACCTACACAGGTGCATGTTCAAACTCGGTTGATCATTATCATAACCATTGAATGGCTTCAATATCAAATCTATCTCTAATTCCTAAATTTATCCACTGCAAGAACAAATTATTCTACTTTGGGAAACTTTGAGTATTTCCCATAGCCGGAAATTGTAATCATTGATAGGGCAACTCAGCGCATTTTTAGACATCCCAGCATTAAAACCTTCTTTGAAAGTTCGAGTAGCTCCTGAGTCCTCTCGCTCTTAGGTAAGCTTGCGTACAATATATTACTTTATCTAGGCGCAGTAAGCATAGGAGAACGATCTACACTGCTGCAAATTATTGAAGTCGCTTATCCAATGTCGCTCCTCGATTTCGGTCTCGGTCTCGGTTTCGCTTATTCTAAGCGCTACAGCTGGCCGAAGTTTCGCTCTCGCTGGATTCTGGTGGGCTTCCGAGATATCGGTGTCGCTATCGCTAATAATGTGACGATCTGCAGATTCTTTGGTATGGACAGGAACAGATGTCTTAATATATATAGAAGGAAGTCTGGCCCCTCTTGTTCAACCATTCTCCTCAGACATCAAAGCTTCAAACACCTCCAAGACCATAATACCTCACTCAATTTCGTTCTCGAATTGACAACCATTTCCTGTCCGATTATCGCAGCAAATACTACAATACTTCCCTCCCACCTCAACATCAACAATATGGGATTGATCTCTAAAGCCATGCTTATCGGTGGAGCTTGTTACGTCGTGAATAAGATCAAGGAGTGAGTCTTTAAATCCTCAAGTACTATGAGAACGATCACTAACATTATTAAGTTCCGACGAGAAGCGGGAGAATAGAAAGGCCATGGATGCGGCGCAGCAGTATACACAAGGCTATCCATCTCCATACCCACAATACAACTCTCATCCACACGGAAACCAATATCCAGCTGCATATCCACAACAAGAATCCAACTCCTATCCACACGGAAACCAATATCCAGCTGCATACCCACAACAAGAATACAACTCCTATCCAAATGCAAACCAGTGCCCGCCCCCATACCGTCAACAGCAACATAACGGTCATTCAAACGGATACCCATTCTCAGCTCAACAAGTCAGAGAGGCGCCACGAAGCTTTCAGGAGGCGCGGTCTGCTTGGTCTTCATCTGCAATAGATAGCAAGCCAGGAAAGCAGTAGGGCAAGGCAGGTGTTTCGGAACGTTTTGTTATGTGTAACTAGTGGTGTGGGCATCATCGTTTGGTGTTTGGGCTTTGGACGGTTTGGCGGTGATTCTTGGTCCTTGGGAATCCGGTTTACGATATCTTTGGGAATTAAATTAAAATCCTAGACCGTGGTATAGAGACGTTCGGATAGAAGTCAAAATTTTGCCGCAGATTTCGTATCCGTCCTATTACCGCATGCTTCCAGTGCAGATTGAACTGGGCGAATCCGAAGTTCACTACTGATCAAACAGCTCAGACTCTGCCAAGTAACTTCAGGGGCCCGGCGGCGGTGCAGCCCTCGACGCATACAATGCAAGCTTCGCCAATGGCCAAGACATTGCCCACTGCCAGACCTCTGGGAGGATGCTTTGGATGCCAAAAACCTCACGTTCTGCAATGCCTCGCATCCACCAAACGCCATCAGCAGCTTTGATGAGAGAGAAATAGTGTGCAAGGATCACTAAAGCTCGAGGATTGTGCTCTTTTATTCTGTCGACGAACACATGTTCAGTCAAGACAGGAAAGCTATAAAGAATACGACGCAATACATATGCGTTCTCATTTTGTTCAATATAGTGTAGAATGCAGCCAATATGGCTAAGGGCAAGTTCATAAGCTTTTTGGCTTTCTTCGTCTATTTCTTCATTAGGAGCTCGCCATTTTAGCAGGGTTTCGAACGGTTGGCGGTAATGTTCTTTTTGTGCTTCTAGCCTGAATTCGATCATATTTGGCTTCGCAGAGACGACACGGTGTACCATGCTGTCGCGTGCTAGAAGGGGAAGTCCTTTTCTATACACAGGAACACTGCCCCTTAAGAGGTAGAAAACTTGTAGTGGAGGAGAATATCTCGTGACTACATTATTTTGCAGAAGAACAAAGATTGGTAACGAAACAAGAGTATTTGCAATGCAGACTGCCTCGGCATTCTCAGAGCTTATGTCGTTGAGGGCAATTCGATGCTGCTTTATAGCTGCGTTGAAGTACAGTCGATGTGTGTCAGCCATATCCTCGCGATCAGGCTCGATTTTTGTAATGTGCAGGGCAGCTATAGATATTATCATATTTAAGAGGAAATTGTGCTTGAATCCAAGCTTTGGCGCAGTTTCCGTCCACATGGAATAGACGCCTTCGTCATGAACAGAAAGAAAGTCCTTGGTGACCGTTTGCGTTGCAAAGTGATGCACGAGCTTCATCTCTAGCAGACGCCGTTCACTGGACTCAATAGAGAGTGCACTCTCGAAATCCTGGAAGGCTGGGTAAGGTGCCGGTGGTGAGGGCGATTGCTTTGGCAGTACTGAAGGTGACACTTCAGTATCCTCATGTAAAAGCTTCCGCTTTTTCTCAACGCTATATTCGCAATCTATGTCACGGCGCAAGCATGCAGCACATGATGGGCGAGCTTCATCACACTGCTCATCATCAGAGACGGTTGGTTATCGAACTGGCATGCCAAGCCATGCATGATAAGATTGGAACATACCTTGACTTTCCGAAGTTTGCACATCTTGCAGCCACCCTTTGATTTGTTGTGAGGCCTCAACGCTCTTCCATGGTGGTCTGCCATCTTGCTATTATATAATCCTGGCCTTCGCTCAATAATATCAAGATGTTAACAGGATGGCAGCAAATTCATCTTCAGAGCGGGAAAGATTAAAACAGAATAAGGCTTTGATATATTATCCGAAGATATAACTGTTACCCGCGGTTCGGAGGTTTGTCAGACGCGTCAGAGCTCGACCGACTCTCCTCAACGCCACGCGATAAAGGCGGTGTATGCTACAAGTCATGTGACTATATTATACTCCAATCTTGACACACATATAAGTCAAGGAATATCCGTTTTTTAAGCTGGATAGTCGTATGGAACCCGAAGTATGATATCAAAAATAACAAAATACTTATGGTGGTCGGTTAAACAATCATTTGAACCGTTGTGTTTTACCATATTCATTATCAAGAAATATCATATCAGAGACTCATCGCTAGATGATGTTTTAACGAAATCAGTAGAATAAGGAAAGTTCATTAGCTATCTTTTATAAGTTGCTACTGAAATTCGATTATCAACTCCACAGAAGCTCTGAGCCATGTACCTGGTTCTCTTCCTTTACTCAGATATTTTCCAAACCAATCTTTCGCCGCTAACTTCCTTTCTCCTTAACATATTCATAGCAGCTTGCGCTCTGTCAAGAAGGGTCTCTCCTTCTACAATCTTGATATTGTTGGGCTTCACAATTCCTTCCGCCAACAAAGTTGGCATAATCTCTGGTTGCAATTTCTCCTTGAAAAACACGTCCTTGTGAAATCGTCAGTACAGTATTCACAAATACGCTTTGTTAAAGACGATGATAAACAAATCTCCATGCTAATTAAAGCATAAGAAGTGTACAGGTTCACATAAAAGAGGATAATAAGGTAATCGAAGCCAGAACATACCTGAAGATAGAAATGTGTCCGCACTCCTCTAACCACAACACCATCCTTCCAATCGGCGGCTGCAGAGACATCCATCTCATAAACAGGCTTATCATATTCGGTCGCATCCTGGATGATGACAGGCAAGAGAATAGCAGCTTTGTTTCCCTTTGCAACGATCTTCGAAATTGGCGTTAAACTTCCATACTTGGATCCAATGCAATCCAGTACATATGGCACGTGTCCATCAGCAGCCTTCAGAATAGATTCCACTACATCCGAATTTCTGTAATCAAAGACGTGCTTCGCGCCAAACGATTGCAGGAGTTTATGATGTTGAGTAGATGAGGTGGCAAGTAAATTGGTATATCCCCAATGTCGGAGAATCTGGAGGGCGAATTGCCCCACAGATGAGGAGCCACCCCAGATTAAAATAGGAGAATCTGCGTTCTCTGGATGGTAATTTTGAGGAATTGGCCATGGGAGTGGGAGTTCTAGATCTTTGGTTATAGAATGAAAACAGGTTACAAAGTTGTTGGGCAGTGTAACAGCTTCTTGTGGTGTACAGTTTGCGGGAACCTGGGAGGTCACATTAGTTAAAAAGAAACAACCAGGAATAAGAAGATAATTTACCTTTCCAAATAAATATTCTGGTGCCGTAACAAACTCTTGGTGAGCCTTCTCCTTCTGCTCCCTCCAGCAGAATCCAAAGACTGAATCACCAACTTTCAATCCCTTAACTTCTGGACCAATTTCCACAACAGTCCCAGCTACACCATCACCGAGTACTTGTGGATGGGTGACCAATAATCCGCCATCATTCTGGTGTAAATCCAATGGGGTTGATGCAGTCCAGTTGACACGGACACGAACCTCGCCTGGACCTGGAGTAACAGTTGGAACTTGTCTCGTCTCCAGTAGACCTCGAATTGCGGCAGTAACCACGGCTGTGTGCTGTTTTTGACTCATGTTGGATATAAACTTGATTAGTTAGGAGCTTTTATAAGTCTACGATTGACCAGAGTAGTTTGAAACCGAAGATGAGATGTAAAGTATAATAATAAAAGAAGAGGAAGGATTTGAAAAGAACCCATCTTTATACTTATCAGACTGACTTACTTCAGACTATTTCTATCTTGCTTTCTCATTCTATGATGCAAAACGTCAAGAGCAAGCCATCTTAGTAATAACAAGGCGCATCCGCTTCTTACCGTCCTTGACACGTGATATATCCAACTTCTTTGCCGCCTCGATTCGGATAAGCCGCACGGGAGCGAAAAAAAGCGAAACATCGGCTTTGAAATGGCGTCAAAGCATGGGCATCTTTGGCTTACACGTCATTTCTCATCTTGAGAGACATAGGAAAGGTGTAAGGGCGATAGCCGGAAGAGAATAACTCAAGCAGCTCGCTTGTCTGTCGGCCTTTCCGAGCGCAAGCAATTATTTGATGAGATTGAATTTATTTATCATCAGTACGTGTTAGCACCGAAACTGCTGGAAGAATTGTGGTGGTATTCTTAATTGCTATACTTGATCAAGAAATTCCAGAACCTGAGTTACTCTTTAGTAGATATCAATAAGTTAGTGGCTAAACCTCAAGAGTCTTCATCCCGCCACTATATCTTCCTATATTCTTTTCTCTAGAAGTGGTGGCTTATGATAGCACAAAGTTCTTAGAGATAGTCCGCTACCATCTTATTATCCGTCGTTATTTTGCATTGCATATTGGAATGCTTCACTATAGCTGTGTCGAATACAAATTCCTGTCCTTAAGCTTAATACTTGGTCTTTTTCGTTCGGAAGATCATGCAGGCAAGTATTGTTCTCGATTAGTAAGATTATCTAAGATACATACTATATTACTGTTGACTGAGTGAATGACTAAGTCTGTTTGAGGACTGCTGCGTGGAGAGTAACCTGGCATAAATTAACACGGTCCGCAGATCTTGACGCGAACTAATACGTTCAGCGGCTGAAGGCAGCATCCGAAAGTGAAGCATTGGCCAATGGTGTCGCTCAGCGATACCGAAACCGGGACCGAGAGCGAAGTTGTGCTGTGCCTCAACCATGCGGCACAGCACTTGCAAATCAGACTCGCTACGCATTCTCATCACCGCTGTTCAAAAGCGCCTTGCAGATATTGACGTATACAGCTTTCTTTCAGCCTGGCATTGATCTGCGTTTTTTTAAGTATGTGTTCGCTTTGCAGCACTGCTCTGTGGGCGAAGCTCACTCGGTCTCGGTTGACCCACCGAAATTATTATCTTTCAGCTGTGGTGTAGGAAGTGAAATCTTGGTGGCTATGGCATTCATCGAAATATATAAGACTCGCAAAAGTTCTGCAAGTTCTGGAGCAGAAACAATCATACAAGGCAACATTCTCCAGCTTTCCAATTCATAACAAGCCACAATTCTCTTTAACAACACCATTTCTAGATATTCTTCAATCCCCATATAAAATCATAACGATGTTGCATAGCGAAGCTGGCCAGTTGGCTGCGGCAGAATTGGCGATTTACCTCATACTTATCCTTCCCGCAACCTTTAGCCTTTTCAAGCACTCTTGGCAAGGGGCCATGGGTTGGGGATACCTATTCGCCTTTTGCTCACTTCGAATCGTCGGCTCTGCTCTACAGTTGCGCGACGACTCTAATGGGGTTATAAGCACAAGCTCAAGTATCATTAGCGGTATTGGCTTATCACCACTGATACTTTCTTTCATTGGGATTTTGCACGAATCGTAAGTTGAGATTCTATTCATTCAAACTTCTTAACGTTGAGCATCCACTAACTACCCTTTAGGAACAACTATATTCGTGGCTCAAAACCATTCCTATTAACAACTATACCCACTTTGATATTTCATATCACCGCTGTTGGTGCTATGGTTTTGATTATCATCGGTTACCAGTCAAATAAAGCCAATGGACCAGCACTCCAGAAAGTTGGATATATACTCTTCGTCATCATATTTTCCGCCGTAGTCTTTCTTACAGGCTTGTCATGGCGAATTACAAATATTGGCAATTCGCCCAAAAAGGTAAGCCTATATCTCACATTTTAAGTGCCCGTACTAACCAGAGTAGCTTTTGTTAGCTGTAACTATTGCTCTACCTTTCCTTGGTGTCAGGGTTTTTTACTCTCTTGCCTCTGCTTTCGACAAAGAGATTAACGCTTATACTGGACCCATCGTCTACCGAATTTGTCTGGCAGTTCTGATGGAGTTTTTCATGGTTATTATTTTTGGCGGTTTCGGGGTAATGACAAGAAATATTCGTGCTGAGGAACAACTCTATGTTGCTCCAGGTGAAGGCGGAAGCGAACACGGCGCCGAACTATTACCTCCAGGAGGAAATAGAAAGCGATGGCTTGAGGCCAGAAGAGTTTGATTTATGAAGGCGGCATGGTAGAGGCACCTTGAAAGCAGTTTGAATTATCTCATACAGAATATGTCTTGGCATCTCGTAATATATTTTATTGCATGTGAATTCAGAAAATGTCTTTCATCTACATCATCTGGTCGGTGTCACGGTTAGTGCTAACCGCCATCGAGCAACCTTCCAGAAATACAGCTTCAAATTTTCCGTCCTAGTGGTAGAAGTATGCATACATTTGGTATATTTTCGACAGCTCCTAGATGATATATTTGTTATATCAGTCCATTGAGGCTGTATGGGCGTCGGACTAGGTAGTTATTTACCAAGCCATGCCATGTGATCAAACGGACACATGACTCTCCCAACTCTGGTGGCTTGCCGATTTCATGGTTGCTTTGTAACGTCCATCTCTGTGTGCCGAAAAACCGGTGTGCCGAAAAAATTATGGTTCGAGGTCTCAAACTTTCACCATAGATACATATAAAGCTAGAATCTGTTTGCTATTGTTCTTTAGCTATATCTCTATAAGGGCTTGACTTATAGTTAGAAATATTAAAGTTTGGGTATACTGTCGATTGTTCTATTGAGAGCGTCAAAAGCTACAACTGTAAGAACCTGACCTGCTCAGAATAGACAATTGGATAATCCAGACATATGTCATATGACCCCAAGAACAGTATAATAAGCGAGTATAAGTACAGTCGGAGGGGTTTCGGACCTAGGAAGCATATAAAGGAGGTATAACATAGAATTTGATTTCTTTTCTTCTGTTTCTTCTTATCTTTTTTGTATCCTTCATACGAGACCTATAGGATTCAGTCAATATAAGGTTGTTATACTCTCAAACACCTCTATCCTACTATTGATCAAACCTGTGTCCTTACACCGGGGATGTTAAGACTACGAAGAGTCAAGGCTTTACTTTAAGATGAACCTCTTTCTAATTTAATACTGGCTAGGTTTATCTATTGACTTCACGACTCGATTCGTAGGTTCGAATGAAAAGCTAGTCACATTTAGTATAAACTAAAATACCAAAGACTTCGTCTTTTTCGTTAATGAAAGAAAATAAGTAATATCCTTAGAGCGCATTAGTATTAATGATACTTGCTAATAATATTTGATGTATTTGCAAAATATTCTATAACGTATTTTCCAATGAACTACTATCCTAATCGAGTCACCACCTTAAAACACCAAACGTGTCAATCTATAGTGCAAGACAGAAATTAAAAGTTAGATATCAAAAAGCTTTTAATTTAGGCGCAAACCACGTCAATTATATGGGAAGTACAGAAGCCGTAATGATTATCTTAATAGCAACTAGCCCTGCTTACAGCCGAGATAGGTTTTGATGGTTCATATCTCTCTCGCAGACGAACGAGGGAGGAATGCGAGCAACAAAAGTTGGGGATCGCATACGAGGCTGGAGCCTGGGACGTGCTATGCCGAATAAAGATTAGTTAGCACGTGCCGATTGGTCTCGCCGATAACCGCCGCTTAGCGCCGACCACTTGAGTACTTGAGTAATCCGGAGCTCAATTTGCAGAGGACCAGAAAGAGCAAACGATCACGTGTTCAAGTATTCAATCTTCTTGTTCTAATTCTGGCCTTCGGCACTATATTTCTAAGCGTCAAAGTAAGTTGATCCCTCTTTTATACCTCAAAATATCTCCTAGTGAACAATATCCCGTACTAAAGACTAGTGTAGGACTGTCCATTCGGGTTTAGTTCGGCAGATCAATGAGTGGCTCGACCTTCTGGGGCCAAGATTTCAACGTCCGTCAGCTTGGAGAGCCCAGGCTTGTGCGAGACACTCAGAGATTATGGACTCCCAGAAGCATCGGAAGAGGTCGAAATGGCTATCGAAGGTCTTTGGGAAGGAAGAGAGTTCGCAACCAGGTCAAACCTCGAAGCTAGTAGCAGTGAGGCCCAGTTCCAGCCCAGCTTTCCCGCACGGGACGACCCGCCAGGTGAAGGAAGCGACTGCGACGTCCGAGCCTCCTCCCCCGCCTTACACCAAATCTCATGACAATACTACTCAGAGTGCGACGATAGTCCAGAAAACTGAGACGGCAGATATATCCCAGAGCTTAAAGCTCAAAGATGGGGCCCACTCAGGCCTGCCTGAGGAGAAGTCTGAGGATCCACAGGCTTCAGATGTGAAGGATGCTTCCCTCTCTGATATCAAGGACTCTGAGCAGCCTAAACCTGGACGGATGACTGGTTTCCAAGCGCCTGCTAAGAAAAAAGAAGACCCAAAAGCGCCAACTGTTGCAATTCTGTCTGCACCAGCGGTCGACACTCGCAAGACAGCGAAAGGATCCTCTCGTACTCAAAAGGCAGAATTCAAAGATGAAGAAGCCGTGCCCCGAATTCTTGACCCTAAGGTATCAATGTACAGTGCTGGGCTTTGGGAGAAGACGTATACGCTAATGTCTAACGATGAGAAGCACAAGGAGCTTTTCATTCAGTACGAAGCTATCTTAGACGAAAACTCTCCCAGCAAAGCAAAGAATGCAAGCTTCCCTCAGAGAATGGAAGCAAATGTACAGAAACAGATTGGTGTCATGAAACAAAAGCAATGGGTCCTGCAATGGGATAAGAAAAACATTGTCATCCGCGACCAAGCAGAGAGAATTGTGAAGTTCGTGCAAACTTTCTCGGCTTTGGGGGGTGCAATTGCGCAGATTGATCCTATTCAGTTAGTATATTATCCCCTTGATTTGCGAATTCAAGAGCCGAGCTCTTGCAACATGTCTTGATAGCTCGGCTCCTTGGCCTTTGAATTCCCAGTCGAGAATATATACTAATAAGCGGACAGCGTTGGGATCCCTTGGGCGGGAGTTTGTGCAATTCTTACGCTCATTCTAAATGACTCGACGCAGCATCAGGATGTCCTTAATGGGGTTGAGGATATCTCTACTGTTGTTGGGAAGTACATTGCCATTGAGGATGTTTATGTGCAGAGCTGTGAAGTAAGTCCTGGCTCGGAGAGTAATGTCGCCTTTGAGAGGTGCATTACCAATTTATATTCGAGTGTGCTACTCTTCCAGGTCAAAGCTGCTCTCCATTTTCACAGGCCAACGGTGGCGAGAACGGTATCGAACATTGTCAAATCCGTCGATTGGACGGAGCTATTCTCGAAAATAAAGAAATGCGACGCAGAATGTCTAGCCATGGCGTCAATGGCAGGAACGTCGAATATGACAAGCGGAATCAGCTCTATCAACGAGAATATCTTGGACATCCAGCAGAAATGGAAAGAGATCGAGGACATTGGTGCGATCGTCAAGAAGCTTGAAGCTGGCTGGGAGAAGAAACAGAAAGACATCAAAGCCATGATCGAATGGATATCAGAGGTTCAAGTTGGGATAGAGCATGAGCGAGCACGAGCCAGTCTGGGAGAAAGATATTGGAATTCAGGCCAGTGGTTCTTGCATGGCTCGGATTTTAGGAGCTGGATAGCTTCGGTTCATGGGAGCTTCTGGTTGCAAGGCTCTGTTGGAACTGGCAAAACGAGTCTTGCTTCTGTGGTCATCAATGAGTTGATTAAGTCGGGTGAGAATCCAAGCGTTGGGTTCTTCTATTGCCGCGCAACGGGAGAAGTGCCGAATAATCCAACAGCCATCTTCCGAAGTCTTGTGGCTCAATTGGCTTCCACTATTGATGGCGATGATGTGTATCCTGTCATCAGAGACTGGTATCAGAGAGAAGCCAAGCACTATGTCACTGGCAGTCGGCTCACTATCAGCCAGTGTGAGGATTTATTGGTAAAATTAATGACACTACGAGGGAAGACCCTCATTGTAATTGACGGAATTGATGAATGCAGCGCTCCTATGGAGCTGCTGAAATCTCTCCATGACGTTTGGAAGAATTTTCCCAAACTCAAAGTCTTCTTGACAAGTCGACTAGACGTTGAAGTATCAAGTGTCTTCCGTGGAATACTAACAGTGCAAAGCGAGGTCTCCAAAACATCAGAGGATATCAGGGAGTACATCACCCAAGAGCTAAATCGAAAGGACAGACGAAACAAGAAAGTTATCACAAACGAGCTGGCTGAGCGTATGATCAACATCTTGGCCAAGAGAGCTCAGGGAATGTTCCGTTGGGTCGAACTCCAACTCGACCTTCTAGTCAACTCAGAACGGCGTATCAAATACCGCAAAGACTTCGAAGAGCTCCTCAATCAACTCGAGCATGGCTCCGGCCAAGAAGTCCTCGATTCCCTCCGAGAAACCTACGATCTTATCTACGCCCGCAACACCCAAGGACCACACAGTCGCCGCGTCGCAGAAAAAGCGCTCAAGTGGGTTCTATGTGCTGCTCGACCTCTTAAGATCTGGGAATTGGGTGCTGCGGTCTGTGTTGACGGGGAGGATAAAGTCAAGACGGATTTGATTGTCGGTATTTGTAGTAATTTCTTCACCGTTGATCCGAGAGGCTTTGTGCAGCTTGCGCATTTGTCGGTGAGGGAGTATTTAGAGGCTAAGGAGGTGGATGGGAAGTTGATTTACTCACCGGAGGAGACGCATGCTGCTGCCGCCTATACTTGCTTGCTGTATTTCAAGAACATGGCGAAGCTTATGGCAGAGCAGAGAGAGTATGATGTTGATGTTGAAGAAGTAGAAGCGAGTGATGAGGATGAGGACGAGGAATTCGATGTGGACGATGATACTGGAAAAGAAGAAGCAAGTGATGTTGATGTCGAGGAAGTAGAAGCGAGTGATGAGGATGAGGGCGAGGAGCCCGATGTGGACGATCCAACAGCGAGAAATAATATGAGAGAAAAGGATACGGGAGAAAGAAATTTGTTTCAGGAAGAAGCAGATCGCGCATACCGCGAAATCGTGGGGGCTCGGAAAGTCGCCTCTTCCATACTCAGAAACGAAGAGGATGCGAATGCTAAGACAAGTCGGAGTCCGTACGGCGCTCCCAACGCCGATTACTTTGGCCTCGCAGACGAATACCGGATAGCCGACTCAGCACCCAAACTAGAGCCTAGAGAAGCCATCAAGCGGTTCCAACGCTATGCCTCCATATATTGGGCGACGCACTGCGAAGCCGCGAAGAAATTCCGCACTGATGAGTCTAGCACCCTCAATGAGCTGTTCTGTGAATTTTTAGAAGATGATGGGGAGAACCCTGCGTTTCAGCAGTGGACGACCGCACTGTTTAACGAGTCAAAATTGGCGAGCTTGCCGACCATTGATCCTGCCCCCATGATTTTCATACCGACGACTGCCCATTATCAGCATATTCTTGACGCGGAGCCTATGTATAATCGTTGGGCGGAGATCATTGCGCATGTTGGGGGGTTGCAGCCCTTGAAACCGAGCGTTTCACTGATAGCCTGCTCCTATGGTTTCATTGATGTCCTACAGGAGATCTCGGAAGATGGCTCGGCGCTGGTAACTTGCAATCACCAAGGTATCCCAGGAATCGTGCTCGCTACACGGAATTTATTTAATGAGGTCCTTGATCTCCCGATTCCCCTGGATTTGGATCTTGATATTCCAGACAAAGACGGCCGTACTCCGCTCCACCATGCAGCTTTCAATGGCTCACTGGAGCTAGCGCGGATACTGCTCGGCTACCCTTGTAAGGCTAGCCGTCGACCAAGCAAGAAGGCGCGCCAGCTGCGAGCGGACGTGAATGCGAAAGATTTATGCCAGCGTACACCTCTGCACGTAGCAGCAGAGTATGGACAGCTCGAGGTGCTAAAATTGCTGCTACAAGAAGAAAAGGTGGATGTCCATGTAAGAAACGACTACGGCTATACAGCCTTGGGTATGTGCGCCACTAAGCCAGAACTGGCAGGCTTCTTGAGAGCGGATACGAGATATAAGGTCGAGGATGAGTTTGAATGGGACGGGGTAGGGTTGCCTCATAAGGAAGACAGGGAGTAGGGGGAGAATAACCTGGGCGAGAGCAATCGAGATGGCTATCCTGCGTCCGAGAAGGAAACCAAGACCAAGAGCAGTGGACGGGGTGCTATCGCTGCTGGAATCGCAGGCACAAGTGCTGCAGCTGCCAGCAAGACTTCCGAGAAGCCGGAGAACAAAGAGAATGAAAAACCAGGGGAAGATATTTATGAATACAAAAGGCTGTAGTACCTCTGAAAGAAGAGATTGTTATGGAAGGAGACCAAGGACTTGGTGGGGATAGGATAGTGAGTCCTGTGATCAGGTTGACGAATCATGTGTAACGTGTTGATTTGTCAGGGAGTGGGCAAGGAGGAATGAGAGTCAAGTAATTTGGAAGAATGGAGAACCTGCCCTACTTAGTTGGATTATCCAGTATCAAGTCGCGTGACCCCATGTCCAACATAAGGGAGTATGAACAGGGTCGGAGGGGTTTCGGACCCAGGAAGCATATAAGAGGGACAGGACATAGAAAATGGTTCCTTTCTTCTCTTTTCCTTCTTATCTTTTTCGTGTCCTTCGTACGAGACCTATAGGGTTCGGGTCAATATAAGGTTTTTGTGCTCCCAAATACCTCTATCCTGCCTTTGATTAAACCTGTGTCCCTTACACATACTCGCTTATGTTGGTCATTGGGCCACGTGACTCGATACTAGATAATCCAACTAAGTAGGCTAGGTTCTTACACTTTATTTTATTTGAACCCTTATATACTAGACTGATTCTAAGACAAGTTATCCGTTATTATCAAGATACCGGCTTTTACAGAGTTGAAGAGCAGTAAGATATTATAAATAAATATTTACTAGGATAGGACGGTTATAATATAAGATTATCTGTTGAAAGAAAGGGGTCATGTGATCACGCGACAGGCACCTACATGTAAATAGACCTCCAGGCAGACCTTCATTTTCTTTCTATAATGTCAATGATACCTTCAATCCACCCTCTCTATTGACCTTGCATCGTTGCTCGCAACATTATCTATAGTCGCTAAAAGAAGGACTAAATTATTACTAAGATGTGACGTACCAGGGTTACTATATTATCTCTAGCTGCTTTTGGCCTTCATGCCTAAGGCTTGTAAATAAACTTACAGCGTAAATTATGGGCCGTGTAGAGTCGTTTTCCTCTAGCTCAAATACCGTTAGTTAAGCCACTGCGAAGTACGATCTACGTGGTGATCTTACATGAATCTGTACGCCATAGCCCGCATAAGGCTAAAGACGATTTCCCGTGCTATAGCAAGGTCCCAGAGTACGGATACGACTCCTTTATATATATTAGAAAGACAAAGAGATTAGTGGTAGAGCTATAATACAGGAACTCCATTTCGCTGTAAAAAGAGACTCTTTACAAACTATACGCGAGAGCGACGATATAAATATAATTTTTGAATAAGAGGGCTTTAGGGTATCTGGGAGTGGCCGTAGAGTATGAATGATATTATCATAGGATATATTAAGGTGTGCACAGATTTGGAGATGCTTCAAGCCAAAGTACCTATCATTCTTTTCGACACACCGGTTTTTTCGGCACGCAGGGATGGACGTTAGGGTAATCGACTCTGATTTCACTCTCTTCGGTCTAACTTAACTTGTCTCCTCGTGCTTACCTAATTTCAGGCAGCTCGTCCACGTTTATCACCAGCCCGCGCTATAAAGTATAATTTAACCACTACCATTTCGCCTATCTTCTGATTCCTGGTGCCAAGCACCATGGACTCAAATGCATCGCAGTTCCAGAGGGAAAGCACATCGTCTTCCAAAGATAATCCCGAATCATCACCAAATCCTGCACCAAAACCTCTGAGCTGTAAAAGATGTCGCCAGAGAAAGATCAAGTGCGATCGAGGAGCTCCTTGTGCATCATGTCGTCGTTTCGGAATGGAATGCGCTTATCCGTCTCGCGTTCGAACTCGACGAGATCCACGCAAGCATGAAGAACTACTAGATCGAATAGCTCGACTGGAGAACCTCGTCACTCAGACAGCTGAGAATCGGATCGTGGAATCCTCTATGCAAATGCCTGCGCAGGAAATCCCAATCCAACTAAATCCAGCTTCCTCGTACCACACTCATTCTGGTGAGAAAGAAGGGATCTGGGTAACGGAAAGTGACCGGCCTCTCAACTATGCAAAGCCTGGTCCTCATAAATCCAATGAAATCCATCAGGCTAGCAATCACTTTTGGTCGAGCCTGACATCGGAAGTTGATGGCCTGAAGCAACTGTTAGACGAACCTTCCGAGGACGAGGAAGAAGAAGACAGCCCCAAAGTAACACCACCCGCCCAGCAACGGCCACAACCCATGACAACCGTTCTTTTCAATGAACCTCCCGATTTAGTAGATTTGAGAGCCTTCCATCCATCTGTTGCTCACGTTAGTACATTATGCGACGTCTACTTCTTTCGAGTAGACCCAATCTGCAAAATATTGCACAAGCCTACGATCAGATCTATTATTCTTGCTCGAGCCCATGATATCGATACCCTTGCCCAAGAACGGAGTCTTGAAGCCCTCATGTTTGCAGTATACTTCGTAGCAGTTTGCAGCTTGTCTAATCAGGAATGTATCAAGTACTTTGGACAGTCCAAAGACGTTCTAAGTGAGCGGTACAGAGTCGCGTCAAGTACGGCACTTAACAATGCCAACTTCCTTGATGATGTAGATTTTGTATCACTACAAGCATTAGTCATATTTTTGGTGCGTATTCTCAGCCTGCTAACCAACAAAACACCACTGATTTGTTTGTAGCTTTGTTTCCGCCATGGAAGTGGAAGTCGAAAAGCATGGACTTTATTGAGCGTTGCAGTACGGATTGCTCAAGCTCTTGGATTACATCGAGAAAGCTCAGGTTCTGTTTTCACACCATTTGAGACTGAAATGCGCCGCCGCTTGTGGTGGCAACTCTGCATACATGATATCTGGCAATCGGAGGATCGGGCATTTGATCCGATTATCACTGAAATTAACTTCACCACTTTACGTCCCGCAAATATCAACGATGAAGATTTGGATCCTAGCGACCTTCGCCCGGTAGTGAGCAGAGAAGGTCCGACGATCATGGCGTTTAGTCTTATTGCATTCGAGGCATATACACTGTATAGCAAATTACACTTCGCTCCGTCGGTGGATCCAGAGCTCAAGATGATCAAGAATGAAGCAAATTCATGGAAGCAAAAGGAGGCTCTCGCAAAGGAATTCTGTGATAACCTAGAGGAGAGAGTGATAAAATACTGCGACACAAGCGATCCTTACTTTTGGATGTGTTCGACGCTTGCAAAGACCATACAGCTCAAAGTCTTCATCGTTCTTCATTTTCCCATGCGAAGCTCGGATATGTCTACGGCGCCACTAGTTAGCAAGGATCTAGTGCTAAGTAACTGCGTCAGGTTCCTCAAGCTTCTTGAAGATCTTACGACTAATCAAAAAACTGTTCCCTGGCAGTGGATGGTGGGCACGTGGAAACAATGGCACCCGCTGGCCGTCACCCTAGCAGAGCTGTGCACTTACAGGCAAGGACCTCTTGCGGAGCTAGGTTGGGAGATTGTCAATATCATATACGAAAAATACGAAGAAAGAGTCTCTGATGCTAAAGGCAGCAGATTATGGCGCCCAATCAAGAAGTTGTATCAGACGGCAAAAAGGAATAGAGAAATGGCAATTTTCGGAAGCTTGCAGTCTCAGGGCCAGCAAATCTCAACCACCAACTCTCAAGATGACATCCAAGGGTACACTGCAAATCTTCAAATTACAGACAACTCCATCTTACAACCAAGAAATATGCTAGCATACGATCCTTCCGGTGTGCCATTAAACTTTGGTTATGGTCAACGATTTTCCCCAAATATTTCATTGAGTCAATTCAATGACCCCATTTTCCCTATGGATACAACAACACTCGATACAAGATCAATGGAACCAATTGATTGGGCGGCGTGGAATCAGTTCCTTGCTGATACCTTAGATGCGGATGGAACCTTATATAACAACCCGAGCTCCATGAATGGTTAACCTGGCGTCTTGTAAAGCAATACCGAATCATGCGAATTATGAGTAGCATCTTGAAGTATAGAGATGCGCTGTAATAATGAAGGGCAAAGACTGCCTATTACGATCTCACTGTCATTCTTACTGTCAATCCCTGGGCTGAATTCTTAAGATAAACACAATTCAAACTTACCTGTAAGTCTAATGGGATTTGTTCAGCCTATTTCAACGAGTCTGCGGTCACGAGCAAATCGGAAATTGCCAGTTCTCTCATTTGAATACTTTCATAGAGCAGGTCTTTAAGGAACTTTGAGATCTCGGGAGTCTCCTAGTGACTTTTGTTCGCACGAATTCAAAGGGAAAGAAGTTGCGAAGCTGGCAAAAAGGACGTTGGCATGGGCCAAAATGCAACGTTGGCGAACTGCCTTTGAATGCAGCAAATGAAGGAGGTGGGGTATACTTCCAATAAAACCTCCGACAAAACCATTAAGTATTTGTTTGGGTTTAATGCTTGAGTAGACCCTGGGTGGTTATCACTCTCATCAGTTTATTAGCTTGGGGATGGTGAAGAAGTCGGTGATTGGCCATGTAAGCCCTGCAAATCCCGATGACGCTAAACAGCCCACCTCAGTTTAAAATCCGGGGTAGAGTATTTTGGCTTGACTCATCAACACCATCACCACTTCACAGCTTCCACTCATCACCACGCACACCTCCATTCGCGACCCAATTGATCCAGCGCAGTGGTTGTATAACGTACGTGTTCTGCCCCCTGCCCTACCTTTTGAGAATCTCTGGAGAGGAATTGCCGGTCCGAATTACCCCTCCGCGAGCGGAGCAAATATTTTCTGTTATGGAGTGCATGCTAACACTATGTGTCATAGGTTCGAACCACTTAACACACTTGATACATATCTACAGTTCCCAAACCAATCTCGCCATATCATCGCGAAGCAAAGAGCCCACGTCACCTATACGACGACATACAGTCGAACTGGTCTTACACACCTCTCGTACGCCTTATTCCTGCCACAATGACACAACGCGAAGAGATCACTTATTTTGGTGCTGGGCCAGCACTACTCCCAACCCCTGTTCTGCAAACGGCTGCGCAGGCTCTGGTGAACTACAATGGTACCGGACTTGGGCTCGCCGAGCACTCTCACAGATCCAAAATTGCTGAAGATGTGCTCAATAACGCAAAGGCGGATCTAGCTACCTACCTGGATATCCCAGATGATTACGAAGTCCTTTTCATGCAGGGAGGTGGCTCTGGAGAGTTTTCTGCGACTGTGTATAATATGGTTGGCATCTGGGTCGAAAAACGAAAACAGAAGATTTTGAAGGAGTTGGGTATAGCCGATGGCAAAGACATTGATGAAGATGTCATCGTAACTGAGTTGCGAAAGGCAGTAGAGGAGGAATTGAAGATCGACTACCTTGTCACCGGATCCTGGTCTCTGAAGGCCAGCCAGGAAGCTGCAAGGTTACTGGGCTCGGAATACGTCAACGTTGCTGCCGATGGCAGAAAGGTCAACGATGGAAAATTTGGCAAGATTCCTGAGGAGAAGTCCTGGAATCTGTCCAAGAACCCAGCAATGGTCTACTACTGTGATAATGAAACTGTGGACGGTGTCGAGTTCCCAGGATTCCCTGAGGTCTTGAAATCAAATGGACAAGGTGAGGAGCCAATTGTTGTTGCGGACATGTCTTCCAACATTCTCTCTCGTCGCATCCCAGTGAAGAACTTCTCGATCATCTTTTTTGGTGCTCAGAAGAATCTTGGATGCACCGGTGTCACAGTTGTTATCATTAAGAAGAGCCTACTTCCACCTACGATTGCAACACCATCTCCATCGTTGATGAGAAAACTTGGTCTTCCAATTGGCCCTATAGTTCTCTCTTACGAGACCATCGCAAAAAACAACAGTCTGTACAACACTTTGAGCATCTTTGAGTAAGTCAAGAAAGTCATTATTAAAGCAGAGAAGCTGATTGTTTCATAGTGTTTATATCGCTGGCCAGGTTCTGAAGAGCCTTCTCAAAACTTTCAGCGACAAAGTTGATGGACAGCAAGCTGTTGCAGAGAAGAAAGCCAGTCTCATTTATGCTGCACTCGATGCACACTCCAGTGTTTACAAGGTAACATCAGATTAAGCGCCCTCCGCGTCACAAACTAATTTATTTTAGATCGTCCCAGATAAGAGTGTTCGCTCAAAAATGAACATCTGTTTCCGTGTGACAAAGGTCCGTACTGTTTCCAGTATTAATATGCGTACATGCTAATCCCATACAACAGTCCGAAGATACTGCTGATTCAGAAAAGCAATTCATTGCTGGCGCTGAAAAGATCGGCCTTACAGGTCTTAAGGGCCATCGTAGTGTCGGCGGCATTCGTGCAAGCAATTACAATTCTATTTCCTTGGAAGGAGCTGAAAAGCTTGCTGCTTACATTAACTCTTTTGCGGAAAGCAAGTAGAGCGAAGTATTAGATAGACATTCGGAAAGAATTTATGACACAAAATTTTCTTTGGACAGGGATGAGTGAGTGCATTTCATGGCGTAGAAAAGGATATTTCAAAAAATAGGCAGCTGCAAAAATTGAAAACACCCTGCTTATATAAATCTAGAAGCTGTTGCGAGTTTCTTGACTTACAAGGCTTTCTGATTAAGGTGACTAATCAAATATAAACTAGAATCCATGTAGCAAGTATACAAAAGTTTTTTCCTATGTCGATATCATATAAGACCTTTATACTAAGTAATCTATAGTAGGTATGCACTCGATCCAAAGGCATTATGGTTAACTTATATTATGCAAACGTGGCACTGTGGTCTCATCGTTGTTGAATTACCGACTGGAAATTTTATCAATGCGCTATTAACTCCTAGGAAAGACTCTCTGAAAATGAATATTACGCACTTGGTCCACTTTTCCCGATGCCAGATGTATGTGTATTTCACCCCTCCGTATCCTTTTCTGCAATTTTGTAAGTACTGACATAGATTCTAGTCCAAATTCGACCTTAGACATCTTGGCCTCTGTGTTCTCATCCTTTTCAGAATCATACTTGAAGTTGAACTTGGTGATTTAGAGGTCTGGATGTTCCCTCCCTTAAGTAGTTTATTGTACGTTGTCAGGAGAATTTTAGAAGCAAGTAGAGTTCTCTTCGAGATCGAATGAATTGGCCCTCTCTCGAAACAGGGGCTTCTTTTAATGGTGGACTTATTGTAAGACAAAGCTCGGTGGTATGGTACAATTTCCAAGTTTCTCCGCGATTAGTCTTCTGGGATCTTGCGCTCTCGGTCTAGAGTGGGGTTCGGAGGCACGATGCGAGTCCTCGGGCGGTACGGTAGGGATCCATCTTCTCTTTAACCCCCTTACCGCTACAAGAGCATGGCCAAGGGTTTTCGATGGCCTTTCCAGATCCACACCAATCTGCCATAACATTTCCCTTCATCTACTTCTCCATTAGTATCGTTCAAGATCGATGTAAAAAATTAATGGCATCGCCCAGTTGTTAGAAGGGGGAGGGGAGGGGGGGGGGTTGGTATAAAAGTGACGCTGATGCTTTGCAACAGGAAGTATCCTTCCGGAGTTGTTGATGAAAGATTGGTTAGAGTCAGTCAGTCTACTGATTTAAGACGCAACTGAAAATATGGGGAAATGATTCGATCGACTCTTGCAATGCAACGTAATGAATCACAAAAAAGGTACCATGACAAAATTTAGAAAACTGGTGAGAAGTTAAGCGACCACCTTTCAAGCGACAGGGTTTCAATTTACAAGCAACATGTACGAGATTCATGAATTTGAGCATTCAGGTCAATCGAATCGGGTATTGACTCTTGGTTGTGTTTTTGTTATGGCATCTATCTTAAGGCTATGCAACATTTCCCCCAAGTTTCCAAGATAATCCCACCGAAAACCCAACGACACAACCCAATCCTTAATCAAAGTATCATTTCTCTCATCCTTAATAATGTCCAATTTCTAATCTTTGCCATGGAAAATTCAGCGCGAAACGATCTCAAGTTAGAAGATTGAGTTACTCCCTAGCCCCAGATTTCGGTGCCACGCACCCTGTACTCATATCTGTCAAGTTTATGAGACGCTATTGTGATATCTAGGTAGTAACGTACCAGTCGACTCATAAGGAATCTTGTAATAACTATACATAAGACTAGATGAAAAGGTAGGCAAGTAAAGGACCAGCTTGAGTTTTCTTAGGAATCTGTTCATTCTAACACCTCCAGGATTTTTTTCATTCAAATATCGGCCTCTGAAGCTGCTCGAGGAATTTTAGCATGGTAAATTTGATAACTAGATATATTTGAAAACTTTTAAGGGTTGCTACACATATTGCGTTATTTCACGGCATTCACGCGAGAGACCAAAACACATCCGAGTCAAAGTCATATCATTTCAGAGAAAAAAAATGGTATATATACTAAATTATTATAAAAGGTCCCCAAAAGCCACTTAAGCCTTGTTGGCAGCAGCAGCCTTAGCACGTTGACCGTAAGCCTTGGTGGCGTAATCTCCGTTGATGACAATAAGATCCTCTGGGCGGTAGTCGTGCTTGCCAGAGAGGTAAGACTGGAGGATAGACTTGGTTCCATCGGCGTATCGCTTCTGGGCGTCCAAGGAGGTTCCGGACATGTGAGGAACCATGGCGTTTCCACCTCCGAATGGGTTCTTTGCGTAGCGGAGAACGTGGTCCTTTGGTGCTGGCTAGAAAACCATTAATCATTTGTTCAAAAAGAGGCTGTTTGAGAGGAAATCTTACCTGAGGGAACCAAACATCACCTCCGTAACCACGGAGGTGTCCAGTCTTGAGGGCCTCGGCAACATCCTCCTTAACAACAATGGCTCCACGAGCAGTGTTGACAAGCCAAGATCCTGTAAGTTATTAGACACTGAAATGTGACGTGTTTTTTGAAATAAAACTCACCTGGCTTCATCTTGGAGATCAACTCCTTGTTGAACATGCCGCGGGTCTTCTCGTGGAGTGGGCAGTTAATGGTAACAACATCACACTGAGCCAACATCTCCTCCAAGTTCTCGACACGTCTGCAGCCAATCTCCTGCTCGACCTCTGGCTTTAATGGTTGGTAATCAAAGTACAGGAGCTCCTTGCAGTCGAATGGCTTAAGACGTCTGAGGACACGCTCTCCGATACGGCCAACAGCGACGGTACCCACAACCTTGCCCTCCAAATCGAACTCGTTCTTGGCAGCGGCGGCAACATCCCACTCACCAGCTTGGATTTGCTCGTGTGCTGGGACAAAGTTGCGGACGAGGACAAGGATGGTCATGACAACGTGCTCAGCAACAGAGACGACGTTGGAACCAGTAACTTCGGCAACGGTGATACCACCGTTGGTCTTGTTGGCAACATTCAAATCAACGTGGTCAGATCCGATACCAGCAGTGATGGCAATCTTTAGCTTCTTTGCCTTGGCGAGACGCTCAGCAGTGAGGTAACCTGGGTGGAAACTAGCAACCATTAGAATTGACACAGGCGCAAGAGGCGAGCTGAACTTACGGAGTAGTAATGATAATTTCGGCGTCAACTAATTCTTGGTCGAACTTGGAGTTCTCTCCCTCCTTGTCGGAGGTAGTAACGAGAGTGTGACCTTGGTCCTCAAGCCACTTTCGGATGCCAAGCTCGTTCTCGGTTGTGCCTAGGAGCTCTGGGACCTGCATTGAAAAAAAGTCAGCCATTGGCTTCCGAAACATAGACAGGAGGATATCATACCTCTTCGGCGTGCTTGCCACCATCGTACAATACAAGAAGTACCTTGACCTTTTCTCGGACTCCAGTCAGCGTTCTGATACTTCCAATTCCATTCTGCAAGCCATTGACCGTCCTTGACTTCAGCGCAGCGATTGGAGACGCTGGAGAAGTCAGGGCCGAAGCTCGAGCTCCACGAGACAAAACGCGAGACGTATTCGACGAGAAGTGTCTCGCCGAAGTGTACAGCGAAGCTCTGCAGAGGGATGCTTGCGGGTGGCTTGCAAGGCGAGTGACGGGGCGAGAGAGTAATACCATTTTGAAAGATGTAGTTTTAAGAAACTGTGATGTTCGAATTGAATTGGAATTCGGAGGCTTTTGTCTGCTGTGCGGGGTAGCTTGTCAGTCTGGAACATCCGCTGGTGACAAAGGGCACACGACGTAATAGCACCATCTCGGGGTTGCCTCGGAGATGCAACGTCGGCAAGTGCTGCACGATCATGCGCAAGGTACAGGAAGGAATAAGAGAAGGTGGCATGTCATACCTTAAAGCGGACAGAGGACGTTGCGTGAGAGGGGTGGATGGCGATCAGAGGAGTGAGTGAGTATGAGGAGAAAGTACACTGGGAAGGGCCAAGGACTGGTATTTATATCAAGAGTGCACGATACGGGGCCCATTGAAGCTTCCCCTCTTTTCCTTGCGTCCTGCTTCCACCAGTATGTGCCACCTCAGAATTCTTACCCAAAATGGTATGAAGAAGGCAGAGGATGTCCAGCCTCCATTACTCCACTTGTCACAGGTGTGGCCCACGTCTGGCCAAGACAGTCAGCCTGCAGTGAGGAAAGGGAGACGGAGTGAGGGAGTGAAGTGAGTGAATCTGCCGGTCTGGATTGGGCTGCTGCTAGCCTGCCGGCCTCACTTGACTTCACTGTGACTAAACTTAATGCAATGAATTCATTTGACCACCCGCCTTACCAAGCCGTTACGCTCTTGCCGCCGCTACTTGTCCGTTGTCGCAGTCGGATGGTGTTCGGAGTGTTCGCCTGTGGGGTTGAAGAGCTTGCAAGATGGTGACCTCAGACATTTTGTCCCGGTCCAGAAGGTAAGGTCCATTGTTTACAGAGCACATCTACACTTCTCAGCCATGCTTGATTCAAGTAGGATCCACTATGATCGGAGTGTTCGTGTTTGGGGCCGGGATGGAGCTCTCCTGGACTAGTTGACGTTATTCCCTCGTAGCCTCAAAGTGCACACACATCATAAATGGCATCACTGCCCCGCATATTCCGTCGGACAATTCTCGGACAGCGTCGGTATGTCAGAGCTACCCCACATATACACACCTCAACCCCTCGCAATTCGGAATCATTACTTGCTCGGTGTGTTTCGGATTTCTATTCTGTACACGAGGCTGGGTGCCAGATTCAGGCACCGCAGGTTACAGTGACAATCCAAAGCCGATGCCCTCAATTCTTTCATTCTACCAGTCCATTGAACAAGGCGGCATGTCGGCAGGGAATACTCGTACAATGCTCCGACCAGGCACAGTCCGGATAGCACTTCTACACCCGCCCAAAGGATGTGTACGACGAGCGATTCCAGAAGAGGGACACGACGAGCAATTATGAACCAACGAACTTCCCTCCAAGACAGCTATCACCGACAGCTAACATGCGAGAGGGAGTCTAGAAGAAAAGCTTCCAAATACACACGCGTTACGAACGAACCAGCACTCGAGTAAGAAAGCATCGAGATGCGGGGTAGCACCAACAAGATCAGCACGAATGGAAGAAGAAAGTGACCAAAAGTGCGACGTTTACGATACGGTTTTGGCAAGGCACGTACCTTACGTAATTCGGACCCGACGAATGGAAGCCATTGTGGGAGAACAACCGGATATACAGCAGAAGATGATGAGCAGAGGGTGTGCAAGCCATGGGAATTGCTCACCTGCATCGTCAATTCATCCACGATGCCAGGTTCTCCTCAATTTGTGTTTTGCGGAGAACGGATCTTTGCCAGTCTTGGCTGTGGGAAGCGAATATATAACAAGCGAGGTAAGACAAGCCATCTCTGGGGAAGCTGTCTAGCCTCAGAGAAAGGCCTTGCGCGTCGGTCAAACTTCTGGAAGAAGACAATGTCTAGCTTCGGGGATCGGTCTTACGGATCGGTCAGACTCCCTGAAGAAGAAGACGCTAACCCATCATCAAACACCGGGAGGGTTGATGATCCGACGAGAAACCAACTCTTGCCCTTAGGTGCCCAGGATACAGTACGTGGTTTCTACCCATGAAGGGTGAGGGCAATACAAGAAAAAAAACCCCTGGAGCTTCTCAGGCGGTGGAGCCGTCAAGGTCATAGAGATGAGAGCCACGGCAAACAGCTCCTATACAACAACTGACGCTCCTCGAAGATGTACGCTCACATACTAAACACCTTTCTAGTCTATATGTACCACTACCTACCTGCTATCACTATCGTGGCAACACAGAAGCCTAGGAGATGTCAACAACCAGGATAAATAAGCAAGGGAACTCTCTCTAAGCGATCAATTCAACGGCTTTCAAGGATTGCCAAGGCGCTTTCCCCGTCAGAACAGATGCTGCAGTGTTGACCGGCTTGTGCAATGCTTCTCTCCATTGGGATCCCCCCCCTCTGGTAGTCCTATTGGTCTCTGTCACTGTGGCGCAATTCGTAAATGAATCCCAGGCAGTCCAGTCCAGTCTCTTGAGACTTTTACCGGTCAACCTTAAGTATCTGCAAGACTCTTGGGGCAGCTCCTCCAGGTAGAAAACAACTCTTCTTGATAAACCAGCCCCAGGAGTTTTTTACTAGATCTGAATTCTCCTATCGCAGCTCTCTTCTAAATTGTGAGTTGTCGTTTTGGGTGGAGGGATTCGGTAGCTGGATGAATATCACGTTCACGTATTTTTCCCCATTGCTCGCTTAATTTCCGCATTCGACTTACTTTATCATCGAATGGGCCATGGACGAACGAGAGGATGTCGGGACACGAAGAAGAGAAGGAAGAGACAAGTGAATATGCACTGGATTGCGCCAAAAAAAAAAAAGAATCAGTCGTGTGATTTCTGTTGGAAGATTACACTTAGTTGTAATTGATCTATAGATCATATGACAATAGGTCACATGACATCCATGACGCGACGCGTCCATTCAAGTAGGATGTTGTTGTTCAGAAGAACCTCAACACCAATATGTTACCTTAATACTCTGAATTTGATATCATCGATGAATTGGACTTTCATGCACCTATAGTAACCCCACGCAATAGGTTATAAGCCCGGATGGGCGCCATACTGTAGGCATTCAATTCATCCTCGTCGCTATCGATACCTTACTGGCGCGTAGGTGTGGAGGTTGATGCTTCAACCTCATAGAACTAGAAGGCTCTATTGTATCGATATTATCATCAGCTGGCGCTCCACGCAGGAGTGTACGGCTAGAAGAGAGGTTCCAGAATCTCTTATTATTATCATCTTCAAAGCTTATGAGCGGAGGTATCTCGTACCTAAAGTTACCACCTTTGGAATCATTAGGGTCACCGCCGCCTCCACTATCACCTTCATTACCATTATCGCCGTTAGTATCCAATTACTACGACGCTAAACCAGATGAACCAGTCACAATGATAGAACAAAATCTACTAGCTCTTTATACTAGCTTGAAGCTGAAAGGCGAAGACAATTGGCCTTATTTCAAGTCGGATTTCCTTAATTTACTCGATACATACGACCTTCTAAAGTACATCGATGCTAAGGTAGTATACCCGGTAGAGGTCGATAAGGATGAGGATCCCGAAGGATACAGAAGATATAGGAAGTAGAAGAGTAGCGATACACGAACTAAACTATGTTTCTCTACTAATGTCAATCAACCTATACTAGGCCTTATTTATAGACGCTCGACTGCAAGAGAGATATAGGTTATATTGACCAAGAACTTCGACGGCTCTAGTTGGGGAGCATAGAACCTAATATAGAATATATACCTCGAATTAAGATACGATAACTATAATAACATTACGAAGTACTCTATTGCATTCCAACAAGCAATTCAACGCCTACGAACACTCGATTTCGACCTAAGCAAATTATTACTAACACTCTATACTATAAAGTATATAAAAGACCTCGAGAACGTATATCCTATATAGATAGATCGATAACGTTCTAAGGTATATAGCGTAATTATACCTAAAACCCTTGATTAGCTTATTAACGATATCACCGATAAAGCTAGAGTTATCGATAATACCTCGTTATCGCTTTATACCAACAAGCCACTAAAGCCTAAGGGCAACTCGAATTCGAATAACAAGAATAAGAACAAGGATGACAAGGATAAAGAGAAGGATAGAAAGAAGGGAAAGAACAACAATAAGGCGAAGAATCAGTACTATAGCAAGTATTATAAAGGAGGTAAAGCTTTATATTGGAAACTCCACCTAGAGCTTAAGGAAAAGGCTATAAAAGAGCGTCGTAAGCATGAAAAGAAAGAGTCAGAAAAGCCTAAGGGCAATAGTAACGAAGAAGGCTATTTCATAGGCCTTATCGTACAACTAGCTCTAAAATCACCATAAGAATATACTATCGATAACCTTATGGTTACTATCAATCTAAATTAGTTTAGAGGATCAAACCGAAGACTTTGGTATACTAACACCGGAGCTACGGTATATATCGTAAACGATACTATAGGAATAGTCAATCTTATTAAATCTAATATATTACCCTCCATTCTTACGGGAAATAGATACATCAAGCCCAAAGGAATAGGAGACGTTATTCTACGACTATAACTTTCAAATAGAAAGCGAGGTTATCTTAAATTAAGTAAAGTATTCTACTTACCTTAGTTCTCAATCAACTTACTATTAGGGGTAAAGTTATACCTAGTAGGAGGCTAGATCAAAGGTAATACTATATATAACTTAAGTAGCAAAGAGCTTACCTAGATCAATATTACAAATCGAGGTATATATCTTATACTTAATAATAAGGCTATCACGAAGTTAAGTGATATAATCCTCCCATTCCTTTAGAGTCTTCCTACTTCAATCGAGAAAGACAAAGTTAATATAGAGCTCATCCATCGACGCCTAGCTTATATTAGAATGACTAATATCAAGAAGACCCTTTAGATTACGAATGGATTCGATATTAAAGATATATAGAAGAACACTATACACATAGATACTAAGCGATTGTATAAGCTATATAAGTTAGCAAAACCATTACGCTTAATACGAAAGCATTATAAAATTCCTCTTTATATATTAGATAAAGTTTACGTCGATCTAATCAAGATTACCCTATACGGCTATAATAACTATATATATACTACTATCTTTATTAACGCCTATACGAAAGCTCGTTAGGTATAGACCTTTGTCGACAAGGGTGGTACGTATGATACATTCTATATATTTATCTTACTAATAAAAACCTAATACAATAAGGTAGTAAAGTGTTTTAGGATCGATAGAGGACCCGAATTTGGTATTACTATATTGATCAATATCTATAAGAAAGTAGACGTTCGTTACGAACCAATAGTACCCTACAATCCGAAGCAAAATAGTATCTTAGAGCGTAGTAATCGTACGATTATAGAGCGTATAAGAGCTATAATGATTGGCTCGAACATTCCAAAAGAGCTATAGCCAAAAGTTCTAAATACCATTATTTATATTACAAACCATACTACTACATCAACCCTCGATAATACCACTCTATATAAAACTTTTATAAACTAGGTATTACTAGGAAAAGATTATAAACTATCAATCGATTACCTATGTATACTCGGATGTAAAGTCTATATTTACGTCGCCAAGGAACATCGTATTATATCAGATAAAATATAAGCTCGTACTAAAGTTAGAACACTCGTTGGTTATAAAGGTAATTATATCTATCGAGTATAGATTCCATCCAAAGGTAGAAAGCTTATAAGAACATTAAATACTCGTTTTGATAAAGGATTATTTGAATCAACGATCTCAAATGAAGTTATCTAGGTCCTATCTCTAGAGGATAAGATTAAAGGAATAAATAATCAAGTAGACGTTACTTCCATCCAAGAGAAAGAACCTAAAAACGAAACATCTAGAAGTTCGGATGAAGCAATTCCTAACTCTATTTCCTAAGGTAGTAACAACCTTGATTCTTAATTACATTCACTTAAGGATTATAGAACTACTAATACTAAGTATAGAAAGCTTATTGTTATCGACGAAATCAGTAGAGATGACATTCAACCAAGGGTGAAGCCGGATATCAAGTCTAAGCCTATACTACCTTTACAACCACCACGTGGACGTAGTAGACCAAAGGGTTTAAAGAATAAACCTAAAATGCCTATATTGTTAGAAGAAGATTCTACTAATTAGTCTACTAATTACTAATATAAATCATTAGTACTCCCTAGAGTCAAATCGAATTACCAATCAGGCCTATTCGTATCTACTCTAAACGATAATTATACGTCTAGTAATTAGTAATTCGTACTCCAATCGGAGGTATTACAACAAGCCTACCTCTTAGTAACTACTATAGAAGAACCCTAGTCGTATCGTAAGGTAATTTAAGGCCCTAATTCTAACCAATAGAAGCTCGCTATAAAGGTTAAGATTATATAGTTAATATATAACAATATATAGAAGCTAGTTCATAAGAACAAGATCAACACTCGCATCCTCGGAGGAAAGTAGGTATTCAAAATCAAGCGTAATAAGGATGGAAACATTATAAGATTCAAAGCTCGCTAGGTTATAAAAGGATACAAGCAACGTTATAGTGTTAATTACGATCAAACATACGCTAGTGTTACTAAGTCAATAACCTAGAAGATCATTATAGCGATAGTAGCTATTAATGATTGGGAGATCGAGGCTATAGATATAGTTACTACATTCCTCTACGACGATATTAACGAAGTAGTTTATACTAAGCTCCCAACTATTCCTAAAGATATACTTAACGAATTTAAGAACTTCATCCAACCTAATCACGTTGCCCTACTAATCAAAGCTCTATATAGGCTTAAGCAGGTACCTCGCCTCTAGCAAACCAAGTTACAAACTAAACTTGGAAAGCTTAGATTCAATCCTATTAAGGTAGATCAATATATATATCGAAAGAACGATATTATCGTCGTCATATACGTTAATAACTTCCTACTAATTAGCCCTAGTAATAAGGCTCTAGATATACTTAAGAACTTACTTCGTTCTATATTTTAGATCTAAGATCTTAGCCTAACTTAATACTTCGTAGGAGTTCGTATTAATAGAGATCGAGTTAATAAGATTATTACTATTAAATAAGACGTCTATTTATATAAGGTTCTTAATCGCTTTAGTCTAACGAATTACAAATCAGTTTCGACTCTAATAGATTCATCCTAGACTGCTAAAATAAAGGTATTCATAGGTTAGGCTACTATAGACGAGAAAGAGGAATATCAATCGATTATAGGCTCTAAGATATATACTTATACTTAAATACGTTCTAACATTAGATTTATACTTTCTACGTTATTATAATTCCTTTAGAATCTATCCCCTACTTATATTGCTATCGTACGTCGATTACTTAGGTATATCGCTAATACTATTGATCTAGGAATTAAGTATAGCGGAAAGGAGGTAAATCACTAACTATATAGTTACTCTAATACTGATTATAGAGGCGATAGAGAGAAGAGACTCTTAATATCTAGCTATATATTCTTCTTTGGCGGAGGTCCTATTTTATAGTCATCAAAGCGTTAAACTTAGTTGGTACTATCGTTAACAAAGGTAGAATACTATATATTGACATATAGTACAAGAGAGGTATACTAGCTTCGTATAGTGTTTAGCTTACTTGGCTATAACACTAAGGATGTATAGAATGTACGACTTTTGGGTGATAACCAGGTATCACTAGCTCTATCAGAGAACCCCGAATTTCATACTCGTACGAAACATATTGAAATCCAATACTACTTCATTCGTAAGTAAGTAGCTCGAAAGCTTATTGACTTATACTTCGTTCCTACTAAGTATATAGTAGCTAATAGCTTTACAAAGGCACTAGATCGAATCAAGCATAAGAGGTATTTGGAACTCCTAAACATAACATAATCAGGTGATAGGGAAAGCGTTAGAACGAGAGGCTCTAATTGGCTGAAAGTCAACTTTGTTAAATTGGAAACAGATGCTAGATTCGAGCGTTTTGAACCTATAATTATACCATATGTAATCAGGGGTGTGTTGGAAGATTACACTTAGTTGTAATTAATCTATAGATCATATGACAATAGGTCATATGACATCCATGACGCGACGCGTCCATTCAAGTAGGATGTTGTTGTTCAGAAGAACCTTAACACCAATATGTTACCTTAATACTCTGAATTTGACATCATCGATGAATTGGACTTTCATGCACCTACAGTGACCCCACGCAATAATTTCAATAGTATAAATTTTGATTTTATTTTTTCCAAAAACCCTATGTGCAGAAGAAAGCCCCAAGAATACTACGATTAAGGGGTTATAAACACATCAAACTCCAATTGGGCATCCAGTCTCATCCCATCCAAGCTAGTTTTCTTCCTTCCAAATAGCAGGAGACACTATTTGCTCTTACAACAACAAGACAGCGAATCCACCGGCCACAACAGCCATGCCAACGCTAAGCTGTGCAGCAGCATTCTTCGTGGCGGATGCAGCCGCACCGGAGCTCGTTGCGGTAGAAGAGCCGGTGGAGGTAGCGGTACCACTCGCAGTCGACGAAGCGACGTTGGACGAGTTGGCGGAGACAGGCTCAACGGCCGCCGCGTAGGCGGTACAGTTCGAATCGGTAAGCGCGACAGGGCAAGTGTCGTCGATGCAGATGGATTGCAGAGCGCTACTTTGCGAGGGGATCACAACAGTGGGTGCCGAGCAGCGGTACCCGAATAGAGTGCTGAGCTGTGCGCCAACTGGTTCCAGATCGTTGGTCGACACGCCGAAGGAGGCGCCAGAGAGGGCGACCTGGGTGATAAAGTAGCCGACCTCGGCGGCGGACAGATCCATGAATTTGTGGACTTCGTACATCGAGTCGTCACCTGCGTAGGCGACGTAGTCGTCTGATTTGCCCTGCATGGAGCAGCCGAGGAGGGTACCAAAGTATTCGTACAAATGGGTGAGAAGAATACTGTTGTGTTCTGTTAGTTTTTGCTTTGCTTTGTTTTAATCCCATTGGTTTTGCTTTTTTATTTATTTTCTTATGAATAAATGTAACAAGGGAGGGCAGGGAAAACGTACTATTGGTTGGATGTTGTGTCGTTGGCGGGCATGTTCAACTTCAATGGAGCGGCTCCACCTCCATCGAGGAAGTTGACGGACATGCCACTGCTGCCACCGGTATTGGTAGATGCAAGCGCACCAGAGAAGTATGGAGCCAAGTCCACATCGGTTCCGTTGAAAGTGCCCGGGGTGAGAATACCCGGGACCATGATGCCAACATTGGGAGTTGTGTCTGAATGCAACAAGTTAGCTCAGAGATATCTGGCCCACGGAGCCGAGAAGGCAGTCGTGCTTACAGTTTCCAATGACGGCTGTGTTCACAACCAGGGTCAGAAGCGTCTTTTGGTTGGCGGCAGTGTTGTTCATTAACAATGCCGTGGTGTAGTAGTCGCAGATGGTCTCGTTTGCTGGACGCTGGGCTACAGCAGAGCCGACAGCGACAGCAGTGAGAGCTAGAGACTTGAACAACATCCTGCCTGGTGTCTTTCGGTGTGATTGCCGTTCTTCAAGAAGGATAGAAGAGGGTATGTATGGAATTGAAGAGCGGGAAAGGGATGAAAGGCAAAATGGTATTGGAGTATGGGGAAAACAAAGGTATGCAGGGCAGGTGAGCAGCTCTTTATGGCAATATTACCTCTACCTCCTCATCACCAAGCATCAAAGGCGACTGCCCAAAGAAGCCTGGGTCGCACAAGGCTGCCCAGAAGCTGGCCCCTCTGCTTCAAGAGAAGACTACTGCAACTCAATCCTAGGTAACATCCAGACTCAGAGGTGTCTATCTCTACTTCTCGGACCCCTCGAGTCCGAAGGACAAAGCCAAAGCAGCACTACAGCACTTAAGCTAGGGCGCAGGCCCATCTAGGGCAAGAGTGTGCACGCTGATCGGCACCCTAGCACTGATGGAAGTCAACGTCGCCGGCACTTGTCAAAGCCTCCCTTTCCCCTATCCTATCACAAGCGCTGGATTTGAGAGGTGACCTTGGTCCAAGCTGTGCAAGACCGTTCTTGAGGAGGAGGGAGAGGTCGGAAAGGCATATCCCGAAGAATAAGATTGGCAAGCTACTGCCTCTTAGACAGGACAGGGATGGGAGCTTTACAGGTACGAGAGTGTGGAGGGCAGTTGCTATGGCCAGCGGTGCTTGGTGGAATGCAACACCACGATGGGCTAAAGATGACGGTGATGCACCTGTCACTTTGAAAGAAGCTCTGAAAACGGAATGGTTCTTGGTCTGATGTAGACTGGGTGATTGGACGGCTGGGTTAAGCTTCTAGGCATCGTAAGTCTAGAAGGGAATGGCTCGCACGAGAAGGTCATCCCTCTCAGCTTTACTTTGTCCTGGATGATGCCGACACTGCTTTGGTTGCGAGACTCAAGGGAGTGGAAAATGCAATTAGCCAGATCTCCTCGCCTCTCTCATTCCTCGCCTCTCACCGCCAACATCATCGCCGTTTCCCCTCAAGCGTTCATACAACAAAGATGAATAATCAGTCCTCAGAAGCCCATCGTCATAGATCTTCCCGTTCCATCTGTGCCTGTCTCCCCTAGTAACCTAGAAACCTATAGCATCCCAAAATATAACAAGAATCCAAAGGCGCGGGGAAGCTTAAAGCCAACTTAGTGCGCCTCCCCCTCCCCTCTTCCCGCGAGACGGATCCGACCAATAGCCACCAGCCTATTTCCACATTCGTCGTTGGCACTGCTTGTCGGATCCTGCCCCAGCCGAGCTGCCATGGAAAGATCTCCCCCTCGTATCTTTCTTGGAGAATGCATTCGGGGAAATAACTAGCATCGACCAGGTTGGCTTTTGGGTTTTCACTCGTACCAGGGCAGTGGGAAAGACACCCAAATACCCTATACAATGGACCGCAGAATAACAATCCGGTCAATTGTGGTGCAATTCCAGGCAAGTTCCAGTCTCAGTCGAAAAAGCCCTATCCGTGAAGTACAGTAGCGAAAGCCTATGGCTTGAGGTGACCCCGATCCCAACTATTAGATAATAAGTCGGGTACATCAAGATCCGAATCGACGGGTTGGATCCCCTGGGTCGTGCATTGGCATAGAAGTCAGGATAGGAGTTGCTATTGTGGGCCCTATTGACCTAGGCTATGGTATAGATGATGTGCACTGCATGGGAAGCGGTTCATGACCGTTCAAGCGGAAATTGGTCACTCGCGTCACATTCTACCGGTTCGAGACTTAAGATTGATCAATAATTTTCATTTCCAACGCCGGCTGGATATATGTCCCTTTTTATACAAGATCCTAACCATACCATCTGCTATCAAAAACCTACAACCCGCCAATCTCTCCCTTAACCCACTTCTCCAAACCGCCACGCGCGATGATCTCCTGTACGTTTGGAGGGAGCTCACCAACTTTTTGACTCCATGACTTTCCATCACCCTCGGTGATGATGACCTTACTCCTCCTCACATCCCAGACGAACTTCCAGCCTGTCCTCCTAGTAAGGACCTTCTCTGCCGTCTGCGTAGCTGGTGGTGGAGAATCTAGAGATTCCTTGTTCAGTGTTGGCTCTGTGACCTGCGATGAAGGGGCTGGCGCAGAAGTAGAGAAAGTCTCGCGAAGACGCTCAACCAGACGTGGGACTTCGACTCCCATCAAGGCGTTGTTAATACTGTTTCTGCTAAAGATGTTTCCGAAGCTGCCTGCAACAACCATGGGGATCTTCTTGGCAAGAATGGCTGTGGCGGCTTGCTCTCTAGAGCTTCCACATCCAAAGTTGAAACCAGTAACAAGGATATCACCTTCTCTGGCAATAGAGCCGAATTCCTTGTCGTAGTTCTCCATGCACACCTCTGCCATCTTCTCAACAGAGACGTTGTCTTGGTAAGTGTACTTGCCGGGATAGATACCATCAGTGTTAATGTTATCTGCATCGCAGAAGACAATCTCTCCCTCCACCTTCTCGGGGAACCCTGGAAGAATATCAGTCAGAGCGCCCTCATCGTCTGCTGCTGCGCTAGACTCTGAAGCCTCTCCAAGAAGTGAAGCTTCAGCACCTGATACGATGGATTCTGCTTCGGCAATGAGCTTGTCGAGACCTTCCATGATGCTCATAGCTTTGTCTTCGTCAGGAAGTCCATTGCCTTCACCGAGAACCACCTTCTCAACACCAACCGGCTTCTCGTACCATCCTGGGCCAGCGATCTTGCCCTGGAGAGCACTTGCCGCAACAACCTCTGGGGAAGCAAGGTATGCCTTGGCATCAGTTGATCCCATGCGTCCCTTGAAATTGCGGTTGCTTGCGCTGACTCCAACCTCGCCTGGCTCCAACAAACCTGTACCGAGACCAATACAAGGTCCACAGCCAGCTGGCAATGGCTTAGCACCAGCCTCCAAAAGTGCTTGCCAGTCACCAGCATCGGTCGCAGCTTCTTGCTCAGGTATCGAGGCTGCCGCAATGTAGAATTCCACACCAGGTGCCACTTGTGGGATCTTGCCGTCGACAGCGGCATCCTTGAACACCTTTGCAGCAGCAGCAAGATCTGAGGCTCGAGAGTTGGTACATGAGACAAGGTAAGCCTTGTTGACTTTGATATCCTGAGCCTCAAGATCACGAAGAGGCGTGGCTACTTTGACTGAGTTTGGTCCGGAAACGTATGGGGAAAGGGTTGAAAGGTTAAGGTAAAGTGATTTGGCATAGGTAGCACCTTTGTCGGCTACAAGTTGGTTCTCAACGAGGTCGTCAATTTTCTCATGTGTAAATCGAGACTTTGCATGATCTGGACCATCGAATAGAGCTGAGGTAGTAGCCTTTGATCTGAGCCAGGCTTGAAGCATAGAATCGATGGGAAAAAGACCACTCAAGGCACCCCACTCCGTAGTCATGTTTGCAATTGCCAATCTATCATCGACTGGCAAACTGCGCATGGTTTGTTCGCTGCCGGTGAACTCAATGGCGTGGTTGAGAACCTCGTCGTTGTTAAAGAGACCACAGAGCGCAACAATCACATCCTTTCCAGTAACACCCTTTGGCATGACTCCAGTGAAAGTGACCTTGGCAATAGGAGGAATCTGCCACCATGTCTTTCCGGTTGCCCATATACTGGCAGCATCCGTTCTGACCATAGCAGTTCCCAAACAGCCAACTCCTCCGTACATATTAGAGTGACTGTCACTAGCAACCGTCACAGTTCCTGGCCAAGCGTATCCTTCTTCAACCATGATCTGATGGCCGATACCTCTGCCAGCAGGATAGAAGTCCACACCTTGCTTCTTGGCGAACTCCTCAATTTGCTTATACTTCTTGAGGTTTGCCTCGCTCTTGTTCTGCACATCGTGGTCGAGGGTCATGACGACCTGCTTGTTATCATGAATCTTGGATGCACCAATAGACATGAACTTCAAGGCTACCGGCCATGAGTTATCGTGCGTCATACAGTGGTGTGGTGAGAGAGTGACATAGTCTCCAGACTTGACGGCCTTGTCTTTGGCCAGTCCTAGAGAATATCGCTGGACGATCTTTTCCGTAAGGGTTTGGGCGACCTTTGGAGGGTTCTTAAGGGAGGAGAGGATGGCAGAAGCGTTTGGGTCTTCGGTTTGGGAGTGAAAGACATCTTGAAATCTTTGCGCAGTCGCAGTGTAGGCTCGAATTGGGGTTCGCAAAGTTCGAAGAGGGAGGAGGCAGCGGGATGGTCTGGCCCGCAGGCCTTGCAGACCGAGTCGTTGCTGCGAGAGATGTTAATTGTGAATGTTGATTCTGCGGGGCAACTACTGACTGATATCATGCTGAGTCCATTGGCATGCGAACGCAGGTATGGGAGGATGGAGATATTTAGCAGGGCACAGGACCGTCTTCCCCAGATATTTTTTTAATGCAGCGATTATTTGCGGCCGCTGTGATTGGCCGAACCAGTTCTCCTTAGCGATTTCGGCGCATGCAAGAGTATTGCTACTGAGTGACACGCCGATCGAGGTTGTTTTAAAAGGCATAATTTACGACCTTAGACATCAAATTATCTTGTTGCGAATAATCTAGACCTTACATTGAACCCTCTTTCGTGACCATGCGGATCGGAAATAATGTATAAAGTCTTAAAGCTTGAGAATCGAGCCATGCTCCGCTTTCAATGTCATCATACCGTTGTTTTCACAGAAAAACATTATAAATTTGACATATATTTCATGCTGAAGATTGCATTATTAAAAGTACAGAACTAAAGTTTTCATCCTCTCGAAACCGCCATTTAGGCCTTACCAGTACCAAACGCTTGGTGGAAGCCAGTAAGAGTAACACGGAATCTAACATCATTGGCCTTGACCTTCTCTACCGCCTCCTTGCAACCCTGTTCAGAAATATCGATTGTCTCAATCATAGGCTTAAGCTTCTTATCAGCTGCCAGCTTCAACATCTCCAAGCACTCCTTCCTGCTGCCAATGTGGGAGCCAGAGATCTTGGCTCCGTTTGGTGCGAAATCTTGAGCCATCATTTGCGGCAGTGGCTTATCTGGGAGACCAACGTTATGGAACTCCCCATTTACAGCTAGAGTGGACATATAAGTTGACAGGTCGAACTCGTTGGTCATATCTGCAGCATTGAGAATAAAGTTGAATGTGAAGGCCAGTGGCTTGGCCCAATCCTTGTTCTTAGTGAGCACAAAGTGATCCGCGCCCAGCTTCTTGGCTGCCTCCTCCTTGTCTGCAGTATGGGAAAGTGCCCAGACCTCTGCACCCATGGCTTTTGCCCACAGAATACCGAAGTGACCCAACCCTCCAATGCCGAGGATGGCAACCTTTTTGCCAGGTCCACAGCCTACCCTAGAAAGAGGTCCGTAAGTGGTCAAACCGGCACACATCATGGGGGCTGCTTCAACCGATGGGATGGAGTCCGGAATGGGAAATACGAAGTATTCGTGGGCTCGGATGTGTGATGAATAGCCTCCTTGAGAAAAAAGCTGCTTGCCATAAGAGTTGAGCATTGGCTTGTCAGAGTGGCCTTCCTGCTGCTTGTATGGAGCATTATAAGTATCTAAGCTCGTTAGATAGTAGCTTAATGCCTTGTGGCTGACATGACTCACCGACTTGGGCCGGGCAATAGTTCTCATTGTCACTCTTGCAGTTCCCACATTCCATACATGACTGGACCTGTGCACCGACACCAACGCGGTCTCCGACCTTGACACCAGTCTTGCAAGCCTTGCCGACCTTGATAACCTTGCCAATGACTTCGTGGCCGACACACAAGGGTGCAGTCGCGAGATCTCCCCACCCACCAGTAATCGTATGGACGTCTGAACCACACACGCCGCAGCATTCACTCTCAATATCTACATCGTGATCTTCAAAGTTTTTTGGCTCAAACTAAAGTTGGTTAGTGGTTAAGTGGCATTAACGGATGATAGAATTGGCTATACCTTCTCCTTATGGAATGTACTCCAGTTCTTGGTGTCGTGGATCATGAATCCATCGAATTGGTCTGGAGTAGACATGATTGCTTGAGCTCTATCAATTAAGGTCGCCAGCTTGACTGATTTAATTTTGGGTCTGTATAGGATGAGGTGTGAGGTGTGAGTTTGACAGGACTAGATTTAAGTTGTCTTGTTTTATACCATGAGAGTGCCCACGGAAGTAGCTCCTATTATTTATATGAGCCAGCCCCTCGTTCATCAGTAGTACATCCAATCGAACAGGTGAGGTCATGGGCGCGGCTGAAAGCACACCAGTGGTGCATGTACCCATTCTAACTAGCTAGGTTATACTACACAGCTGCCTCAGAAACTCAGAGACCTCACCACAAAAGATCCAGGTCTAGAGACCAATCAATCCAGTCCGGATGCCTTAAATCCGCCCAACAGCCTCCCCTTCAGTGATATTCTTGATCGGACTTTACAAACAGAGGACAAAGCTGATATGAATTAAAAGATCGAGTTGTTTCGTAGCAGGAACATGACATCAGTTATGAACATTGAACAGTGACGTCGAGATAATAATGAGGAGTCTCTTGGTTAAGCGAGCGACGGCAAGATTGTCGATCGAAAGGCTACTGCGGTCTATTGGCCCACCTCATCGGTATGGCATTCCGAAAATTGCATCCTACACGAGATTGAGGCAAGAAGTGTTGCCACCTATGTTTGGTTGACGACACTCCTAAAAACAATGATTACATGTAAGAGCAAGATTTAGAACAGGACGGTCTGTGACTGCATTCACACGTTGACGTCTTTAAGATAGACCAAAAAGCCGAATCCTTTCTTGGATTTCAGTGTAAGCAGAAGTTTATTCAGACGAAATACCGAAATATTTTGTGTGCTCAGATAATAAATTTCTCGCATATGGAATCAATGGACGACCCATCCGTGGTCTAAGAGCATCAGACTCATCACTCGAGCAGGACTCGCTGAGCAACTGGCTAGCAGCACCCATGATTAACTTGCAGGAATGTTGATGAGTTCATGATCATGCATGCACTTTGCACGTCGAGAGTTGTGCATGTGAGTTTACATCAGCGGGCAAGTAAAACAAGAAATTATGCAGGCTGTGGAGAGAACTGAAGTAGAGAATACTTCGTCGCATGCTTATGCTCATGCTCATATACGCACGTTAGCTGGCATCGGACAGCGCGATGGTAAGCAAGCGCTCGCTAAAGGTAGAGCGTCACAGCCTTCATCGCTTTCTGCATCTCCTTTTCTCACCCTTATCGGCTCAAGACCAGGTATAAAAGCCACCGCAAGGATTGTCAGGATCCAGAACACCACAAATGAGGAAACCCGGGGTTTTTTATCATTATTATCCTCTGGCGCCCAGCCGTATGAAGATATATCGGGCAGAACAGTGAGCTGACTTGACGGTAGGCCGATGGTCGGCGCGTGAATCGCCACTACTTGGTACCCCTCACGTGTAAATCCGTACTATTTCGGCTATGTTCGGGTATTGATTTCCGTGCAGGCAGCTCGAGTCAGGTTAGGTAAGAATGCCATCCTACATAAGGTACGGTACGACCTTGCTACCCAATTCTTCGATGGCCAGCGCGACTCGTGATGTAAGACACCAATTGCCCTCGTTGTTGATTCGAGGTCGGATTGGCAGCTGACGGAAGAAGGAAGATAAGAGTTGTGGTTGAAAGGAAGAAGTGAAGGAATATCAGTCAGCACTGGGGCTCAGCCCACGATGACCATGGTAGTGAGGGGTTTGTGACGATATCTATTATTTTGTCGTGTCTTGTCTTGCCATGTCTTGTGTCCGGTCGTATCTCCATGCTGTGCAATTCCGCACCCCCTGTTCCGGAACCCCGGACTCGGCAGAAAGCTTTCCCTCGCAAGGGATCTCTCTTCCGAGGGCCTCAAAACACACACTTTACCACCTAGAGTCCTGGATTTTACGGGCATGACGGGCATGACCGGATCCACTTCTCGTTCTCCTCTTTACCTTCATCGATGTTTGCGGATCCGCCATTCCGCGGCTCTCTCTCTCACAGCGGGGTCAGGCTGCAGAGTAGCATTGCTGTCGCTCCAACATCAGGCCGGTAGATGAATGCGAGGAGAGCAGGAATGGGAGACCTGCTGCACTTTTCTGGAGAAGTGGGCTGTATCCCTGCTCATGCCTGGAATGCAAAGTACGCAGTATAGTATCCAGACCCAACATTTCCAATCACTCTAACCCGAAGCGACTCACTCCTGACTTGGTGTGTTTGCTCGCCTTCGCAATGTGATGATAGTGATTGGTCTCGAGAAATGAGCTTGTGGGGGTCGGGAGGACAAATAGTAGAAAGGGTATTGCTCCTTCCAAGTGTCGAGGCCACGCGCCAAGAGAGTCAAAAAAAGTCCTGGGACACCGTAGTCTTCTCTAGCTGGCGCCAACGCTCAACGAAGAAGAGGTGTACCTTGCGGATGAAAACACTACCTTCAGGGCCGGAATAGATCCAGGGGAGAGAAAGGAAGGGAGGGAAGAGTGGTAGCTGGTGTGCCCGACAGATTCGACCGCCAGACGAGACGGCGCAACGGGTTGAGCATTTGAGGGCAGCAAGCCTTGACTCAGGTGGGCCAATTCAGGGCTCGCTAAGGTGGAATACGGTTTCTCTCTGCCACTACGCTTCACATGCTTTACGCTGCTTCACGCAATGCAATGCACAGCGGATGCGAAGGCATGTGGTGGAGGATACAGTGGTACAGTGCCTGTCGGTCCTGAGTAGTATTAGCAAGCATCAACAAAACCCATCCCGGTCGTGTCTCTCCAACGTCGGCCATGTTCCCATGCTCTGCTGTGCCCGACCATGGCACGAATTGGGATTCTTACTAGATTCTCGTTATACCGTGGGAGCGCCACGGAGCGGCCATTTGTCAAGACTTCATCCATCCATCCCGCCGCCCATGCGTGGTGATTTGCCCTCCCCCCGCTATCGCTGTCGCAGCTGCTCACTATTCTTGGCTATCCCCGGACCCTCTTCGTGGACACTTCCCCACAACCCTCACTAACCCGCAAGTGCCCACCCTCTCCATTCTTTTCTCTCCCCTTGTCGTCTTTTCGCCTCTTAGTTTCGACGCTATGGAGCTTAGGAGGCCTCTTCGTCTGCTCTTAAGTACAGCTCTCACCCCTCCGATGAGGATTTTCCGGCCGATTCAATTTACCTTACATGCCCCGTACTTGTAACTTTCGATCCTTCGTCATATAAACACTTCCCTCCAAACATTAGCCCTCGTCTTGCTTGACCAGAGGACTTCCGTTCGTACGAGCAGCGTCGCACTGCATTAATCTACTTTGTTATTGATTTGATTCATGTGTACTCTTCTATGGTCCACTCGCACACTATCCCGTCTCATTGGTTCCGCATCGGTGAATTTTAAGCAGAACCAAAGCAGCTTGTCATCATGACCCCCGAGAAACCAACCACGCCCTCCGACAGAGCCTCCTCGTCGCAATCACCATCCGCCGACCCAGAAACCGCGGCGTCGAAAAAACGCACAAGTTCCACCGCCGCCGTCGACAATGCGGGAAATCCCAAGCCCGTCAAGCGTAGAGCCGCAAAAGCTTGCGCTGCTTGCAGAGCGAGAAAGGTCCGCTGTGATGTTATGCAGAGATATCATATTACCGCTGATGGAGAGGTCACGTGTTCCAATTGTACCATGGACGGCATCAAATGTGTAATTGAGGAGAGTAAACGAAGGAAGTAAGTTGGTGGAAGGGTTGTGGTAGTGAAGAAATTGTTTTTGCTGACTAGACGATGTTCAGAAAGCACTTCATTAATCCCCCGACACAGACCCCAACCACAACCACAACCACCGTAAAACCGCCCGCGAACCCCAATACCCAGTCATGGGGACCAGGTCTCGTCAATCCTACAGAAGTCAGCAATCCTGATGCAAGACGATGGAGCAGCGGTTCAACGGCTGCCTCAATCGATGGCGGAGACGATTTCACGTCTCAGCATGTCCCGCACTCAATTTGTATGTTCTATGGATTTGCTGTTGCGACCACGCTGACGAGAAAGACCAAAACGTGAACAAGCAGATTGACAAAGGCGAGCTTCTGCGACAAGCATACCAAAGACGCCTACAAAATCCCGATCCAAGCTATTCCCTCCTCACAGCTGTCTCCCCTCATGGGGACATGACCTCTGTACGAAGTCGACTACTCTCACCACCCGCTCCGCCAGCGCCCGTCCCGAAATATAAATTCCCCGAATATCTAAAGCCTCTGCCGCAACGGATGACACCTGTAGACATTGACTACCTCTTTGCGAAAGGCGCCTTATCTCTGCCCGACGAGCCCACACGGAATGCACTCTTGCAGAGCTACCTCGAATATGTCCATCCATACATGCCATTGATCGAGCTTCATGAATTCTTAGAGATCGTCAATGATGGAACTGGGCAGTCTGGCAGGATTAGTTTACTGCTTTTCCAAGCTGTGATGTTTGCTGGGACGGCTTTTGTGGACATGGCATATTTGCGAAATGCAGGATTCACGAATAGGAAGGCTGCCCGAAAGGCATTTTTCCAGAAAGCTAGAGTAAGCAGCCGGCTTTTGTAGGAGGGGAGAAATACTGATCAAGATACAGGTTCTTTACGACTTCGATTACGAGGTTGACCGCGTTTCCCTAGTCCAATCCCTTCTCCTCATGACATATTGGTACGAAACTCCCGATGATCAGAAAGATACATGGCATTGGATGGGGGTGGCTATCTCCCTAGCTCATACCATTGGACTACACCGGAATCCCGAAAAGTCAAATATGGAACCTAGTAAGAAGAAACTGTGGAAGCGGATATGGTGGTCCTGCTTTATGCGTGACAGACTAGTAGCGCTAGGGATGCGACGTCCAACCCGAGTAAAAGATGAAGATTATGATGTGCCAATGCTTACAGAGGAGGATTTTGAGCTTGTGTCTCTACCAGACCACGTCACAATCATATCAAGGGGCTGTACAGTTGTTCGAGATGTGGAGGCACAACGAGAATTGGCCCAGATGTGTATTGCAAAGGCTAAGTTGTGTCTTTGCATCAGCCATGTTCTAGGAGCACAATATTCAGTTCTTGTCAAGCACCAAGGTATGCAAGGCCAAGAAGGCAGCACTCGATCCAGCGTGATGCTGTTTCCCAAAAAGCTGGACCAGACGGATGAAGTAAAGCAATGCGATGTTGAGCTGAGCGATTGGATCAATGAGCTCCCACCGGCGTGTCTCTACTCGAATGACATTGCACCAGGAGCTAGTGGTGCACCTTTATTTGTGCAAAGATCTTTGCTACATATGGTATATTTCACGACACTGTCAGCGCTACACCGCCCACAGGTGCTTCCGGCCGCCGAATCAACTCAGCCTGATAAGTGTCGCGAGCTACAAGACATCTCACGGAAGAAAGTCCGAGAAGCTTCAAGAGAAATCACGCGAATTAGCCAGGACCTGCACACCCTTGGACTTGAAAAATACTTGCCAACAACTGGCGTCACTGTGCTACTTCCTGCGATAATTATTCATTTGCTTGATATCAAGTCTTGCAATGATGAGGCTCGCCAAGCGGCCATGGAAGGATTCTGCCAGTGTATGCTAGTACTTGAGAAGCTACGTGATAACTATTCGTCTGCCGACTTCGCTACCCAATTCCTGGAAGCCGCGATCAGGAAGGCTGACATTGATGTTGTAATGGGCCGAGGACAGGAGAAGTTCAGGCAAGCGGAGATGGTTAAAAGACAAGAATTACAGCCCGACAGGAGAACCCCACCACATACTAGCGAAGAGATACCGAGTGTGCAGTATCACAAACCAACAGTCCAGATGGATCCCATCCACAACTCCATCACTGCACGCACGCCTCCAGAGCATGGGGAGGAAACTACTTCTGCTACCCAGGCAGCGATTCATAATGGACTGCCATTAACTCAGGAAATGAACATACTCGATACCAACATCGATCTGAATGATTTCCTGAACTTTGATACTAGCAATGAGATGTGGAACGTCCCATTGGAAGAAGGAGCACATGGAGAAAGCGGCGGATTCATGGGTGACATGAACTGGATTGATCAAGCACCTGGTTGGAGTAGACTCAATAGTCCGATCCCTGAACTGGGCTTGCAAAATGGTGGGATCTGGGCAGCAGAAACTAAGGTTGAGGTTGATTCAGTTGCTTAAAAATATTGGGATGTGAAAGGACGGCGGGGTAGGCTTGGAGTTATTGCATGATAGGGGTGAATGTTATTGATGGCGTTTTAAGGTGCATGAAAGAAGACATGTCAATCATTAAGAGACATTTCAAATCATATTTAGGAGCAGTTTACATTATTCTTGTTATATCTACCATATGTTGACAAAATAAACCAGTTTCGGATCTGCCTACAGCTATCACAGTAACATCCCTTACACAACTCGCTCCTCTTGTGCACCTAACCCCATCAAGGTACACAGCCCGAATCACCCCATCCCCACGGATCATTCGCTCCCCTTCACCACTATATCCACCTCCGTACAGCGCTCCGTACAGCGCTCCGTACAGCGCTCCATACACGCGAGCTTCCCCTGCCTCTCGTGCTGAAACCTCAACAAATCAATCCCCTACGTCTACGCCGAAGCATCATCTGCACCCTGTACCAGTGCCACAGGCCCTTTTCCGTCCGTCCGGGAAATGTAGATTGCGAGATTCTAACGTCGGAGGGTGCGGGGGAGGCGGGCGGCTAGTAAGTAAGTAAAGTCACAGGCTTGACGTAGTGCTTTCTGTGCTTCGGAACTTCCGAGGACTTTGTGGCATTTCTTTGATTTCTGGTGGTCTCCTTTCTGCGTGGTTGCAGTCGGGGCTTTCTCAGGTTATTACTTGACTTGTAGCTTATCTTGTCACGTATGATGAGGGTGTTTCCTGTGAAGTTAGATGAAGATTGGGAAGTTCTAAAATAAATAAGTGCTGTTGGTGACTTGGCCTAGATTGGATTGGTTGATGGGAGACTCTTGACAGCGCCTCTCTCGCTCTAACATACATGTCTTCTATACAATTCTACTCATACAAGCGTACATACTCATACACATATCTACTTCGGGAATCACCCAACCTTTTTCCGGAACCCTAATATCTACAGAACAAAGTTTACAGTCCTGACTCCATCGCCGTCCTTGCCCAGAATAACAATAACTTTTCTCGCTTTTGTAATATCTACTCCATTTCCAGACAATTTCTGGTTTCCCTCTTGAGTAGCAAGAATCTCGTTCCTGACCCAATCTTGTAAAGTTTCCCTTCCCATGCCCTGCTCTGGAATAGGGATATCAACAGCAAACTTGAATTTACCATTGATTTGCACAGCACAGGGTCGAGCTGTAGGAGTCAACATTTCTAATGTGCCATCCAACACAGGAAATGGCTGCTCAAAGATAGAGTTTTCGAATGCTGCTGCTTCCGAGGCCCCAATGATCTGCCAGCACTCTTCTGCAAACGCTGGTGTTATTGGTGCCATCATCCTTAGTAGAACTCGTAAAGCCTCTTCCTGGATAGTAAGAGTAAACTTAGTCATCTTTGAATCGCTAGCAGGTATGATGGAATTTGTGAGTATCATGAGGTCTGAGATGACTGTATTCAAGGAATGCGTCATGCTGTAAGACTCTGTCACTGAGCTGATTGCATTCTGTACAGCCCGCCATGTGGCTTTCTCGGATTCTAGTACCTCTCCCATTATCTGCTTGGCGGCGTCGGGGAGTGATGTTGATTTAGCAAAGGCAATCTTTGTTCCAAAATAGAGTGTTGTATAAAGTGGTTTGTATTCAGCAGGCTGCTTTTTGGCTGTTGCGATCTGGATGGCAAAATTGTGTAGGCGGCGTAACCATCTCGTGATACCTGCTATCTTGTCCTCGTCCCATTCTAGGACTTCTGTCACAGGAGCCTGAAAGAGGATATGGGCACGTGTTGCATCTGCTCCATATTTTGACATGCAGATAGTAGGATCAACACCATTGTATTTCGACTTAGACATCTTCTCAAAGCTTACATTGGCTACAGCCCCAGTTGCGACTACTATCGGCTTGGAAGGAATAGTCAAATCAACTTCATGCGGTTTGAGGAATCGTCCAGTATCGGGATCCGTAAAGGTCTTGCCATGTACCATTCCCTGGGTTAGCAGCTGCTTGAAGGGCTCTGCACGGACGTCTGGGTGCGTTCCAGCGGGCCATAATCCTTGCAGAGCGAGGAATTTGGATATAAACCGAGCATATAGCAGATGTAGAATTGCGTGCTCAACTCCTCCAATATAAAGGTCAACAGGTAAAACCTCATTGGCTATCTGAGCATCGAAAGGCTGATGCTCATTGTGAGGATCTGCAAATCTCATGAAGTACCAGCTGGAATCAACGAATGTGTCCATTGTATCGGTGTCTCTAGTTGCTGGGCCTTTGCATCGGGGGCAAGTGGTCTTCACCCAGTCATGTGCGCTCTCGAGAGGATTTCCAGTCTTTCCATTCAGCCAGTGCCCAGGTACTTCTGGTAGCTTGACCGGGAGCTCGTGATCTGGAACCGAAACAGGACCACATGTGTTGCAATGCACAATCGGAATTGGTGCCCCCCAGTATCTTTGTCGACTGACCAACCAATCTCGAAGTCTCCAAGTTTCAGTGGCATATCCCATGCCGCTTGAGACCAGATCTTTGATGATATTCTCCGTGGCTACTTGTGTAGACTGACCAGAATATGAACCATTGTGGGCGGTAAGAACTCCATGATGGACGAATGGCTCGTCGGCTCCTTTACTAACTCCGGTAGTAGGAGCGACGACATAAAGAATAGGCTCCTCGCCGCGATTATTCTTCCAGAATGCGAAATCTCGACTATCGTGACCTGGTACACCCATTACGGCACCGCTGCCATAGTCACCCAGAACGTAAGGTGCAACATAAACTGGTAGTGGAGCTTTTGTTGCCTCAGGGGTATCTTCAAAATCTGCGAGAGGATTCTTGGCCTGGCAGCCAGTGAGAAGGTAGCCAGCCTTCGATTCAGCTGGTGAATCAGGTATGGCTTTGATGAAGGATTGTAGTTCCGCATCTGTCTCTGCCTCTTTCAGGACTAATGGGTGTGTTGCAGCCAGGGCGATGTACTGAACTCCTAGGAGAGTATCCGGTCTTGTCGTGAAAACCTCAACCTCGGATTCTGGTGCATTTGTGGCGGAGACTGGAAACTTGATTGAAGCTCCGCTGGACCTACCTAACCAATTCTTCTGCTGGGTAAGAACTCTTTCTGGCCACATCCCATTCTTAGAGAGCTGACTCAAATCGTCTAACAGAAGTTCCTCGAACGCGGTAATGCCCAAAAACCATTGCTTTAGCATTTTCTTCTCGACCTTAGCCCCAGATCTCCATGAGCAGCCATTTGCATCCACTTGTTCATTGGCCAGTACCGTCTTGTCTACAGGGTCATAATTGACAAGTGATTCCGCCTGGTACGCTCCGCCATTCTCATAAAGCAAGGTAAAAATACGTTGTGTGTGTTTGTAGAAGCTTGGGTCACACGTTGCAAATTCCTAGGATTATCAGCACCGTCTTCTGAGTAATTGGTACTTGTACCTACCCTTTCCCAATTCCAATCACCGTTCATGCTTTGCAATTGACCCTTCATTTTTGCGATATTTTGTTTTGTCCAGATAGCCGGATCAATACCACGTTCAATCGCAGCATTCTCTGCTGGCAACCCAAATGCGTCCCATCCTATTGGATGTATGACCTTATAGCCTTGCATTGACCAAAACCTAGCTAGTACATCTGAGATGGTGTATACTCGTAAATGCCCCAAATGAAGGTCTCCTGAAGGATATGGAAACATCGCCAATATGTATTTCTTCTCGGCCTCCTTCCGGTTGCGATTCCGGTCCAGGCCTTGAGCCTTCCAATCCTTCCATAATGACTGCCATTTCGAGTCCAAAGCTACCAAATCGAGATCCCTATTCGAGGCTTGGTCCGTAACTGGAGACTTTGAGTCCGCAGAAGGATTCGATTTCGCATGCACTGAAGCATTCCGGCGAGAAGTGCATAGCGTATTTTGGTAGCTACCAAGCGTCCGATGCCGGTATGATTTCAGACACGCGGCCGAGCTGCGAGATCTGCCAATTGCCAACATCATCATGCCAGACCATTGTGCACCAGCCTCATGCAGCCATCTGCGATAGGAGAGGGCGAGTTTTATCACGGTGGTAAAGAGATCTCGTGAAGAATGCTCAATGCTATAGACGTTTGCCCAAGATTTCAAAATGAATACCGAAGAGCCTCAACTTTCCAGAGTGCACGGACCTGTTCGACCTGAAAGCGAGACAGCGCCAAGACATGCCTCGTCACAAAGACAAGCAATCCCAAGGAAACATCCGGCAAACAACAACCACCCCAAACCAACCCCAGCTTTCATCAACATACATATTTGGCCCTTCATTTATCTGTCCTTCTTGTATTACTTCTCTCTTTGTTTACGACCTCGTCACGACCATAGCGGTATTTCATTCATTGAACGGCGTCATCCAGGGGTCCCAAGTTTGGTATCAGAACGCAGCTTCACTTGCGCAAGACGAGAGGACAACACAACCCAAAGGATGCGGATGTGCTGATAAGGACCATTTTATAATGTCGCGCAACTATTCCAATACCCTCCAGCCTAATGCGCGCGATTCGCTAGAACTTGCCAGTCTTGCGTCGAGCTCTCCGGGACTGCGAACCTCAACCTCCTCATCCTCCTCTCGCTCTGGCATCTCCTCTTCCCGCAAGCAGTCTCTTGAACAAGAAGACCCTCTTGATGAACGAAATCCAGCAGCAAGTGGTCGTCCTGGCAGGGCAGACCGCTCCTTCTCCATTAATTCGACCTTCGACTTCGCCTCAACCCTATTCCCACTATCATCCACTGCGGGCAATGGCTACGCCCCAATTGGCGCTCCTATATCGTCAAGCAATGGGCAATCAGCACTTGGCGGTGGGTCATTAGAGAAACACAAAACTCTGACATATCTCAATGGGTTGTCATTGATTGTCGGCTTGATAATTGGCTCTGGCATCTTCTCGTCGCCAAGTCAAGTTAATGTTAATGCCGGTTCTCCAGGCGCATCTCTAATTGTATGGAGCATCGCGGGTATATTGGCATGGACAGGAGGAGCAAGTTATGCAGAACTGGGCGGTGCTATACCTTTGAACGGCGGTGCGCAAGTTTACCTGTCGAAAATATTTGGGGAACTGTTTGGCTTTTTGTTTACATGGTGCGCAGTCATGGTATTGAAGCCTGGATCAACAGCCATTATATCCATTATCATGGGAGAATATCTTGTCCGAGCAGGCGTCGGAGCTGAAGCTGAGCATGTGAGCGCCTGGGTTAATAAAAGCGTGGCGTTGGTTGGCTTGATTGCAGTTACCTTGTTGAATTGCATTTCTACAAAATTGGGCACAAGGATGGGTGATATGTTTATGTTTCTCAAGTTCATTGCACTGCTTGGAGTTACAATAATTGGTATTGTGGTGGCACTTACTGGATTTTCTGCATCGGGAGTGGCGAATCAGGACTGGAAGACGAAGAGCTGGTTTGAAGGCACGAGTACGAGCGCTTCTTCATGGGCAGTGGCTCTGTATGCCGGGTTATGGGCTTTCGACGGTTGGGACAATGTGAGTTTGCTCCAGATCCATCCTACTCCTAGCTAATTTTGCTAACTACCTAGACCAACTACGTGGTTGGCGAATTCCGAAATCCCACAAGAGACCTTCCTCGTGTGATTCACACAGCTATGCCGCTCGTCATTCTTAGCTATATCCTTGCCAACGTAGCTTATTTCTTCGTCCTACCCTTAGAAGCGATCAATTCTTCCAATACGGTTGCAGTGGCATTTGGTAACCAAGTCTTTGGCCCGATTGGATCACTTATTCTGGCGTTGATAGTCAGTGCAAGCTGTTTTGGGGCACTGAATGCCAGCACATTTACTACAGGACGGCTTGTCTACGTCGCAGGCAAAGAGGGCTATCTCCCAGCCATGTTCGGCAAGATTGGCATTGGAGCGGGAGATGAGCCATCAATGAGTACACTCCGAACCAGAAATTGGGCCTCAAAGAAAATGGCTCGCATGTTTGGTGACGAAGAGACAGGGCTGTTCTTCACTCCAGTCAATGCAATGGTTCTGAACGCAATCCTCACAGCCTTTTACATTGTGGTCGGCGAATTCGGAACCCTCCTCACATTCTACGGTGTCGCCGGCTATTCCTTTTACTTTCTCACAGTTCTCGGCCTTATTGTTCTTCGTGTGCGAGAACCGAATTTAGAAAGACCTTATAAAACCTGGATCACGACACCTATAATCTTCTGCTGCGTGAGTATCTTCTTGCTCAGCAGGGCTGCTTTTGCCCAGCCCTTGCAAACCGTTATTGTTATCGGCTTCGTGGTTGCTGGCATACCGGTATTTTATTGGCGTATTCGGGGACGCGATCAGGTGGTTAAGAGGGAGAGAAGCGGCAGTGATGCAGGGCATGGATGGAAATTCTGGAAGAGATTCCAGTCGTAATTCAGTGCTTACAATAGAGACCGAGTGTGCCTTTGTGTATAATTTTGTAATAAACTCTTCTGTATCATCCTTTATTCGAGAAATTGCCGTGACATGAGGGAACCGTATTCCTGGGGACTTACTCGATCGTGGAAAAGGATTTTTGTTGCTCGCAAGTCATATCAGACCTGCCATCATATTCATCCTTGCTCAACTGATTAAAGGCAGTGTCAGTCAAGTACTACAACAATCATTTGATCAGAGGTACTTAGGGAAAGGGTCAAGCCAACGCTCATCGATGCACTTCGAACACCATCAGGCACACTTATCCCACACGCAACCATTTTCGCCACTGTAACTAAAATCAAACAATTCATTTAAAAAGAGCAACAAGATCTTTCCCAGCATAAAATGCCCTGGATGAAAAATGCAAGCAGATCAAACTTACCTCGTGCACATGCAGTTCAAACATTCCTTCTATCCAAAGCCTTCCCTCCTCATTCTTCTTAGTCAAGATATGAATATTGTAAAGCAAGACAAAACATCGAGTGACCGACCTATATGCCCAGTTTCCTACTTGCTTTCGCTAGTGGCATCTCATAGCATTGTACGATAATATGATATTGTTGTCCGATAATTAAGCGACAGATTTCCGGCTTCACACGAAGCGGGGAGGGAAAACGGGGCGGCGTCTCGTCTCTTCTCGTGTTTGCGGCTAAAGACTAGGTTCAGTAGTGACATACTAGTCTCAAAAGACCCTCATTCTCAGACTCCAGAACTTTTTCAATTCGAACATTATTTCTTGGCTATCCTCCGCGCGATTTATGCAGGGCGACGTTTAGCTTTGCCTTGGATCGGTCTATCTTGCTCATGTTTTGGGGATCTTGCGATGATGATGATGCATGCAGCCTGAAGTAAAGTGAGACGAAGGATATCAGACAACAAGAAACAGAACGAATGGACAGATCGCCCCCCGTATACGGCAGATAGAGAAACAGCGTGGGGTGTTAATCAGACGTATGTGTCTCTACATCTCCTATGGATGACAACGTGGAAGTGTGCATGGATATTTTCTGAATAGTCCGAATCCATAGGCTGAGGGTGGAGCCCAGAAGGCTTTACCGGACATTTAATCGTGGGGATCGTCCCAAAGACGTACGAGTCCTATGATAGAATTCTTCTAGCATGTGGTTCAGTGTAATAAGGGAGAAAGGCCCCGGAACGGTTGGTTACAAGTGGAGTATGATATGCGGGTCAAACGTGGAAACGAAAGAGGTCTGATAGTCTGGGCGGTCTCAAGTACGCGCTATCAAGTGAGAGAAAATGAAGTAATACAGGCAAGGGAATCGAAAAGAAAAATGATCGACTGCTATTAGAGGAAAGCTGACATCACAATGGATAGACACAAGAGATCCCAAGCCATTGAAAACATCAGTCAGGTCTCACCAACCCCACATCTCAACTCTTCACATAAAGTTCCCCTCCATAAAAAAGTGGTTGTCTCGATTGCCACCAAACACGCAAGTCCGTGACTTGGGAAGTTCGAAAAGTGGAGGTTGGAGATCCACATACGCGAATGGGAAGCAGGCTCTTGCTTCAAACACTGTTAGAGGCAGACGCGCCGACGGCAGGGCACGCAAGACCGTTTTGCGAACAGCACCCAGCTTTCGGCACCTAGGGTTGTTTCATGCCAAGAACTGCGAATTCGCAGGCTCTGCCCGTTAGAGACCGCGTCGGCTAGTGCTGCGGTGTCCTGTTGGAGAGGCTGGTTGGCTGCAAGGTGGTGTAGCAGGAAGGAGCGTAAGTCTTGTAGTGAGATAGACAGATTGAATAGGCATGTTAGGAGACACTAGATTGAGTGTGAAAGTATTCTTTGATTGGAGAATATGTAAGTGAGGTAAAGGAGGGACAGGGAAATTGCAAGTCACAGGAAAGTGGTAAGATTAGACTGTAATGTTCAATACTGTCTCTATCATTCAACTTCTCATCCCCAGTATTGTCTAGTACACTAGCTATTTACCATGATACTCAGACTATTGGTATCACCGATCATAGCCATCCTTCCCATTCTCCTATTCGTGCCAGCCATACTAGCTGTGCACCCCATCCATGCTCTATAGTTTTGTTTCCTCTCCGTGGTTTCCGAGCCTAAGAAAGATGTAGGCTTCGCTGTATAACAAGGCAAGGAAAGTGTAATAGTGAACAACGCCTCTCAACCGTATGTGAGATATATAACCAACCATTTCCATCATCCAGCCACACAAGACATAAGAAAATAAGACATATAACCACACATATGGAGATATAGAGCGAGCAGGTCCGAGAAAATAAGACCAAAAGGAAACGCATGACAAGTAAAGAAGCCTACACCACCCCGTACTGGAGGATATCATTGTACAGAAACAGGAAATTGAAAAATTGAAACAAATAGAATATACAAGCTGAACCCCTCTCTTGGACTGGTCAATTGACCCCAACTTTTCTGCTGGCCTCGGACCTTTTATCTACGCCAGATTCGTCTAAAACCAGGTCTCCGAGTCATGTTTTGGTGATTTTCATGTTAACAAATAGAGATAAGAAGTGGAGTCGCTTCAGATCCATTCCTTAACTTCTTCTTTCTTAACCGTTCGGCCTGAGTTAGACCTTCCAGGCGGCGGTGGTGAGCGCATACTGCGGTCGCTGCGTGAAGGTGATCGTTGAGCTGTTTGCGGTCGGGTAATAGATGCGACAGAATTATTGCGAAGCGGAGAAGGTTTCTTGCTAGTTTCTGGGCTGTAGACTGTAGGGCTTAGTACTGTCTGAGAGGTACTCAGGCGCTTAATCTCGGGTGCCACGACACGTGGTACAGGTGGCAATGTTTTCATTCTAAGGTCACGCTCTGCTTTGTCAAGAGACGATGGCGATGTTGATTCAGGAGACACTGGCGCCGCAAGAGGACTTCCTTGAGGTCGTAAGGGTGATTTTGGTGGGGGATTCAGCGGCGCGAGATTTTGCGTTTGAATCTGTAGAACAGGTGATGCTGCTCGCTTATATGGAGCGCTGTAAGTTGTTGATGGTAATGGGAGGGGTTCTACATCAGATGGCGATGTCCCTGGGGCGTGAGACAACCGAAGCCCAATCTGTACAGTAGCTGATGAAGCTATCGTGTTCATGGACGAGTCTCTTCGGTGCCTGGAACCACCACTAAAGTGAATAGCTGGTGGTGCTGGGAGATCACCAAGATCACTGATGTCATAGATAGACTCAGCAGGTCTATTTGATTGATTCGGACTTGATATACTTGATGGAAAGATGGTATAGGAAGGTTTTCGGCCATGTGAATGTGGAGATATGGCCGATGATGGTGTAGGGTAAGTCGTTAATGCCTCGGGCATGGAAGAGGATGCTACGGAACTTCCAAAGGCGTTGGAAGCTGAAGTGTTGTATTTTGAAGTCGGAGGCTTGAATTCGGCAGTTTCAATTGGCGCCAAGCTGATAATTCGTCCTTTCTCACTTGCCGAGCTTCTTCTACTCTCTGATCTCGACAATGTTGTCAATCCTCTCCGACTCTCCCCTCTCAGCTCATGAGGTTGTTCAATTGGATTTCGCAGAGCGTGCCCAAAAACAAGCTCATTCGGTCCCCAGATTTTGATCTCATGCTTAGCACGGTCCGTCCATTTGCCTTTGGGACCAAATGCTGAGGCACTCGTATTGGACCGGAGATAGAGTTGAAGGAGGCCTGTCATTAGGCCAGACAGATTTAAGACGACTGTTGCCATCATCGACGTTTTGAGATTACCATTACTGATCGTCTGCGAGACGAAATATGGGATGACGAAGGCCTATTATTGTTAGACGGTGGAAGGACTGCTGCTTTAGGAGTAACTTACGAATGAGACGAGGGCAAGCACCAAGTAGTACACCATCCTTGATGCTGCAATTCGTTGGTCCTCATCGATCATCATAGCCCCCGATAATCTCATAAATATTGTCAACGCACTCAACGCGATGACTCCAGCGCTAAGTGATAATAGTACGAGTCCCAGTTTCCCGTATTTCGAAATGAACCAGACTAGTGATGCAAAGCAACCGTCATCTTCGGGGCTGATGTGTGATGGAATCCAGGTTCCAATGAGCATTAGAAAAACGACGCCAATGCATATCGTGACATCGTATTTTCCTCTGGGTTGGAAAGGCAGACTTCGTAATGATCGTGCAGCGCACTCGATTCCAAAGACCAGCTGTATGTATGGAACAATGAAAAGGGCTATCACTGTCAGCAGTGCAAGAGCACATAGTCTCAACCAACGTACCTGGCCACATGAACTGTGCCACCGTCCCACATCCAGTATCATTATGTAGAGATTTTAATCCAGTGCCCTGCACTCCAGCAAAGACCAGCCCTTGAATAACAATTCCTACTGATAGTACTAGCGGAAAGGTCTCCGCTGGATGGATTCTTGATACGCAAAATTTGCTGAGGACAGTTAGCTATCAAATCATATACAACATAGCAGAATACATACGAAGCCTTGAACTTTGGATTGCATCTCTTAGACGCCCAGTAACAATCGTAGAGAATACTGGCAGCAGTCGTAAAAGATGCCAACACATTAAAAGCAGCTAAAATTATCGTCGAGGTCCTGACCGACTTGCTCTCGGCAAACACAAGCTCTTGAATCAATCCCAAGGTCGCATTCGAGGTGCCCGCAGCAGTAGCAGCAGCTATTGATGGGTCGTAGTTCGATGTCCCATTCAAACCCCGAGGAGCCAACACAAATCTCGCCGAGATCCCCATGGTGCATCCAACCAATCTACTCCAATATGTTGTAGGCAGCGAGCCGTGGCGTTGCCGTACGAAGGATTATTAAGTCATAGAGGTCGAATGGTTGATGTATAGAAGGACGCTGGTGACGGGAGGTGAGTGGAAGAAAGTAAGTGACGTCCAGAGTGCACAGCAAGTAGTAGTAGTATTACAAAAGAGTAGCACGTTCCGATAGGCCAGTCGGTGCAATAGGAGAGATGAAACAATAATCTGAGCCAGCAGTGAAGGGAAGGGAAGGATCAATGTCGAAGGAAGGAGACACTGTAACGACACAGACCGACAACGAGAATCGAAGAGAGTCGAGACAGCACAGCTCTGGACGAGGCGGCGCTATTGGAATGCATGAAGTATAAGAAAGAAATCCCAGCGCACTTCACAGAGGCTGGCGCACGACAAGCTTGTGGCCAGCGCGCGGGTTCGAGGGAGCCGTCGTACTAGGTTTGTCCTGGAGCCAGTGTGGGAGTACTACTGGTCGGAGATGGGGAAGAGACCCGTCATCACTGGCGGCGGGTTTCAACGTGGATTGTGCGGACCACGATAGGAAAGCTACGAGATGGAGGATCAACCCTTGAGCAAATCAATCTATCTGTATCGCTGCCGTAGGAGTTTGGCACTTTGGCTAGGGCTGCAAATTCAAATGGGCTGACCTTCAGTGGGTCTAGAGGCTCGGGGTGCAATCACGAGAGAAAGTGTGTCTGGGTGTGTGTGAGTGTGTGTGCTTTGCCCCTACTGAGGCCAGGCCCTGCTGAGTCTTCACAGCCCAATGTAGAGCTGTACGGCCACCAAGCCGTAAAGAACTGCAGATCCCGCGCCTGGGGGCTTGAGAGACTCCTGGACTCCCGAAATCTGAAAGCATTGATGAGGCACATTGGAGGTTTCGATGTCGTCGCAGAGTCTCGCTTAGGGTCCTGGTCAAGTCAAAGCTCCCCATCCCAGGAAGAGCGCCATCGACGACATTATTGTCATGCCAGACCCACGAAATGGCCCGGCTACAGAAAGGCAGAAGAAAAAGAGAAGAAAAGGGTTACTTCCATGATCCCGGAACTCGTGGCAGCTGGATTGCGACTGAGTGGCTGTTTAGTCTGGATGGACGAAGGCATGAAGTGCCGATTGAGCGACTGAGGGGGCACGAGCCGAGCAGTGGCCCCGTTATCGAGCATTGAACATTGAGGCCTATCTTAGCAAGCAGTGGCAAGTGTCTACTCGTACATACCGTATACTGCCATCGTGTTAAGGGGTCCATCAAATCAGCTGAGGGCTTAAGGACGATCCAACAATGTTTGCGGAAGGGACCCGACGGTGCCATTCAAACATGAACGACGACGACAGTGGGCCAGTGTATCGTGGCAGCTTGCATTGAGAATATCTCTCCATCCTGGGCGGGAATCAACGAGGCACTTGCGAGACGGCTTGGTTCTAGAAGTGTGACCGTTGATAGCTCGCGATACTACAGTAGAGCGATCTCAACGGCTGGCTGCTGTTAGACACGCAGTAGTTTACTACTGGTGGGTGAACCATAATTGGAAAAGGAACAGCAAAGTTCATCCAGTCTGTTGAGTTGCGCGCAGCTGGGCAGTGCTACTGGCTCTGCCCCGCTTCGTTGGACATGGGCGGTGGGTGTTGGTCGTGGCGTTGACTTCTGAAGCTCGTCGAGTCTCAAGAGAGAGGATGAAACTTCTAGCGGCTGAACATCGCTGAATCGCCATGAAAGGGAGAACAGATGCATGCAGACTTGGGATCTGCTTCAATTACCAGAAAAAAAAAAAGGGATGTATTCTCAGAGGCCTCAAAGTACGCGTCTATAGACTTCGCGGACAAAATACAGCTACAGAATGAGACTGTACTGAATAGAAGAATGAAGTTGAAAGAAGGTTAAGCGCAAATTGAGCCGTGACACCACTGTAGCTTGAATAATGGAGCCAGAATTGGGACAAAGCCATCTAAGCGATGTTCACGTGATATACAACCAGGCCCCCTCGTCTTCTCGTGTTGGGTTACCCCTGACCTGGCCAGACTGCAGGTTATTTCGACTCAGCTCAGCTCGATTGCAACTCCCAGGTCGTCTTCGAAACTTGGCTACTGCGTATACAAGATTAGAATTATGGAGTCCTAAGCACAGAGGCAGAAGCTTCCTCTCTCTGCCTTTGCTCGTTTGCAAACCTGTCAAAACACCTGCCAAAAGTATCACTTCAAAGAGTCGGAGCACAATAAGGTCAATGTCCCATCTACTACTATACTTCAGACTAGACTTCAGCTACAGCTTCAAATTCAAGCACGATCCAGCTCTTCTCGGTTCCCGTTGGCTTGAGCCCAGTAGGAGCTGCTGAAGGGGCGTCTCACAGCCACCTCCATACTTATTCCAAGAGTTATACAATTTGTGCAGGGCTGGAAAATGCAACAGGGATATACATCGGGCTGAGTCTAAATTGGATCAAGTACTCCGAACACCGTCCACATTTTCCTCGTGCATCTTGTGCTTCGTAGGAGTACAGACGGGGAAGGGGTTTGCATCCTAAGGAACCCTCGTGGTATACTGCACATAACGTTCTTATGCACGTTTCCTGTCCTGGGAAGTCATTTTTGCAGGGGCGACTAGCTTCAGAATTACTAACTCTCCAAGATCCGCCTGTCTGGGCATTGCAACATCATCCACACGGCTCACAAAATTTCTATTTCCATCAGTTGATGGGGAAGACAGAATAGTATGTTTTCGCAAGATCCTAGAAATAGAACTTGTGACTGGCCTTCGCAAAAACGGTTCCGTTAATGGTGTAGTGCCAATTCACGCTCGCTATTCATGATGCAAGCTAAGTCTTTGTATTTGTATAGAACGCATTGTTGACTCGTCCGAAGTCTATGAATCGACACTTGCAGAAATCGGTCAGGTTCTTCTTTGGGTTCTGCCGCGCAATTCTGCTTCGTCACTTGATATCACGGTTCACACACTACGGCCGATCATGCTTCCGCTTCTCTTTTCTGTTCTTTTCCATGCTAAGACTTTAAGGTTATCCTGTCCCCCTCAAGTCCTTTAATTTTAAAAGCCATGAAGTGATGGTACATCGCCAGCTTGTCGTCACATCCCTTCCCCGACACTGCTCCATGTCTTCAAGGATTGCTAGAACGGACCATGGAGCATGGAGCGTGGATCGCGCGTGGCCAATCATCTCACACACAGCCAATTGCGTAAATCCTCAATTATATTACTTCTTCACGCAAATCAGATCGAATTTTCACGGTTCGCTTTCTTCCGTGCCTTTTGATGGTAAGGAAGCCCCGCTCAGACCCCTAACCCCGGTCGCCTGAGCGCGCAATATATTTGAGTTGCTCGCCTCAAGGGTTTTATGCTCGAAAGACCAGCTTGTCCTCGATTTTCTCGTAGATTAATATATTTGAGTATCATCCGTGCTCAGGTGACACATTGTCTGCGATTGATTACCGGACTTAAGAACTGTTTTTTATTATCTTTACCACGCCCAAGTCTCCGGGCCAAAGGCCTGAGGATGACATTCTCATAGATATGGGGTTGTCTACAACAATATGAGTGATGTGTCACGCAAGTTGCCTGAACTCCACACGTTGCTTCTGGAAGCAAAAGACATAACTTATTCAAGTTTTTATGACCTTCTGGCTTACTATGGTACTTTGATTTCTTTGATTATTAAATTGGAGGATTTCAAGTCAATAATACCAAGCGGTTTTGACATGTGGCAGTAGTCAAGCCAAGGCTTGCAATCCTTCGGTATGTAGTTGTACAAAAGTATAGCCAACTTTCAGGAAGCACTGTAAACAGGGGTTTTCGGCAGGATTGATCCGGCGATGAACCTCTTAATTTAGGATAAGGGTATTAGAGTATGAAGAGTTCGGATGATTCCTGCCGTGATAGTGCAGCTATCTTCCTCATACCCCATCTTTTGCATGGTATGCACATGTATGTGAAAGAAGGATTCCTTCACGGGAAATGAAGCGGATTGTCAGTACTTTCTTTTGCCTTCTGTTACTTGGACAGGTTCAAAAATGAGAAGGAGCCCAATTCTTGGCTGTGTACAACCGGACTGCTTGTTGATGCATTTGAATCGTTTCGTCCCGGGTTGGACGGACTTGCAGGGCTCCATATATCACTTGAGGACCGCAATCTCGGTGCCAAAGCTACCTGATATGCCGTGCGACAGAAATACTTCCTTATTCTGCAATAGGCTTCAACTCAGTCGTTGACCCGTATTCGCATTGAAGATCTGGCATTTCTCGCAAGCGTCTGGGAATCACAATCAGAGGATGACAACTTTCGAATAGATGGTGGCTCAAGCAAGTAGTAAATAGATTGGCCGATCTTGCTTCCCAAGTTCAAGGCTTTGGTTATCAATGCTGAATAATTGAAACAAGACAAGAGTCTGGTCAGATGATATTTCGCGAACCACAAGTTTAGCGAGCGAGCTAATGCTCTCGAGCGTATTCATCGCAATTCTATCGTTTGACCTTGCGAAAGGCCGTCCAATAGCTCTCTGCTCGAACACCAAAGTTCTTATTTTGTTTTGAGACTTGTTTCCAGCCGCGTCCTAGTTCTCTCGGCCTCATGGTATCCAGTCTCCATGCTCGCTATTCATTCGCGTTGCGAGAGCTACGGAGCAGAATTCCGGGCCTAATTGGACTGCAGAAAGATTGCCACTCATGAACCCCTAGGACGATGTTATTTAAAGTCTAGGTTTATGATACATGATATTGAGACTCATCCCATAACTCATTTCAGGTGTCTTTCAGATTCTAATTTTAATTGCGCACAACTTTTTTAATAACTTGGAGGCATGTGCGTTCGACTTCATCTCGTCGGCTATAAACTAGAGATTGCAGTACCAAACCTGCAGCTGTAATCGGTTGAATTGAATTGAGTGCGGAGGTCCGAGAATGAGATCTCCAAAGTAGTATACAATTGGACTTCAAAGCCTGAGGCATGAATGATGTTTTTAATAGACTGAAATAAGAAATTCAAATGAAGTCATTCAGAAGTGGTCTGAGAGTCATAATAAGCAATAATCCGTGACTGGGACACATATTTCACATATCTATTAGATTTTAATCTATAGAAAGACAAGCTATTGTCCTATAGACACCAGAAAATATACCAAGATGGCTTGTGATAACCCGGAAGGCTACAGCCCTGATGACGAATTGCTTTACCAATTGTTACGACATTTCTGGTATCAAAGACATATCACTTACGCCAACCTTTGACTTAACTTGGATGTCGACTGGCTAAGATGACGGTCACACCAAACTCATGCTTCGTGAGGCCAAATATTGCTCCGAACGATGATGGCTTTCCTCGGGGGCCTATAACAAGTATTAACATCAAGTTATCATTAGATGGTCAGCTAGAATGTTGAATCTTCGCTCGATACTTTTATTGATATGTCTGTGTTGGTTAGGCTCGAACGATATGTCGAAGTTAACGGCATTAATTAATGCTTTCGTTCCGTATTCGAGAAAATGCTGGTGAAGTTGTTGCCTTGAAGGCCTACCAGCCTCCTTTCAACTCTCTTCAGCTGACAACATCATCCCCAGCCAGCTTACATATATTGATATCCATATCAAGACTTGTAAGCATGTAAAATGATATTGTGCCTCGGCTTACCAAAGGATTTTCACGTTCACTTCTTAGCGTAGCCTCTCGGCGGTCACCCCGCACGCCACAAGGTCGTGATCGGTCGGCTAAAAGCGACGACTCACAACTCCTCACCAACCCGTGCCGCCTGCCTGCCTACCTACCTAAACGGGACGGCAATGAAGGTAAGATAAGGTTGCTGACTGCCCACCTTCTGGGTCACGAAGAATTATCATGAATTCCATACTACCGCAATGACCGTGTTGATGAATCGTCGCTCGGCCTATTTGGCTGCTATCGCCCTGGTCTTTGTTTGGGGGATATGCTACAGGTCGGCGCTGGTTCCTCAGTCGAGGAGTTTGCGATCGGCCACTTCACGTGCAGAAGAACCGCCGCCGCAGAAACCTGTATATGAACCTCCAACACCCAAAGCTGAGATCGTTCTGCAAGAGAGTTTTGACTCTCCGTCGGCTGCGCCAGCAAACCAATATTTTGATCAAGTCTTCTCGGTCGGCGAGCCTAAGGAGTACGGTTTCCCGGCGCTGAGGCAACATTGTGCGCATATGAGATGGCCCGAGGATGACGTCTACCTTCATTGCGAAGGCATGTCTGCTGGCCTAACCTCCATTGTCTCGCAGGTAAAAGTCTGTCTGAAAATGGCTCTGGATGCAGGGACGGGTATTATCTTGCCGTCGATGCCGCTTCGTGATTCGGATGACCTTAAGAATTTCAACTTTTGGAATGGTAGTGCGTATATGACTTATGACAAATGGTTCGATGCAGAGCATTTGATCAACGAGGTTGGTCGAGTATGCCCGCAAATGAAGATCCTCCGTCCGGAACAAATTTCTTTGGAGCCGGGACAGGAATCGGAAGCCATGGCTGAGCTTTTACCGGTAAAGAATCGTTGGATTATGGAGATTTCGAAAGCCGTGGGCTATCAAGAATTTACACCCTATTTCTGGACTGGTCGCCCATTCAAGGCCTTTTTCGACCAGCAATTTGCCGCGTTGGAAGATTTGGCTATGATGGCTCCAGATAGGGACGAATCCAAGAAAGGAATTACCATCATCAAGATAGCTTCTCAATTTCTAATTTTCAGGGTGATGGATGATCCTACCGGACAAGAGCTGAAACTCTGGAATGATCTATCAAGTTTGATCCGGTTCAAACAAGAACCTCGAGATATCACTGATAAGTTACTATCCCGGATGAACCGGCCCTTCTATGGCGTTCATTTCAGAGTTGAATCCGACACAATTTGGAGTCCGTTCGAGCACCAACTTCAAGTTGATCTCGACGCTCTCGATAAAGCGTGGGCCAAATATGGCCTGCTTGACACTCAAAAGCCTCTGGTATATCTCGCATGCGGCGATCAAGGACAAGTGGAAAGATTCGTGACGGCTGGCAAAGAGCGAGGGTGGGAAGTAACTCATAAATGGGATCTGGCTCAATCAGACCCCAGCACGCTGCAGGCAATTAATGACCTAGCGTTCGACTTCCAAGGTGCGGTTGATATGGGGGTTATGGTCAAGAGCTATTTCTTCTTGGGTATTTCTGGGAGTGCTTTCTCTTCCACAATCGGTAATGCGAGAGACGTGACGGGGAGATATCGTGGGAGTTCTTTCACGGTTTATGACGACGAGGGTGCGAGGACGCATCTTTTCAATGACGGTGATGCCAACTCTTACGCCTGCTGTTTATAATTACTTGGTTCACGGCGTTTTCGGCGTATTTCTGGATTTGTTCCGAGCTCTTGTACGATTGTTTGCTTTAGAGTATGATTATGGTAGCCTCAAAGCCTAGACCCACCTAGATCTTTATAAGATTTTCTAGATAGTCCAATATAACTCTTGCCTCCTGTGTAAATATTTTGCATGCTCCTAAAATAGAAAGGATTGGTGCAATAATGTACCTACAGTTACGCTCCGCAATAGGCAACCCATCAAATCGATTATTGTTTTGATAGAAGGTCTGGAGTTGTTTAGATGTACAGAAGTATTACCTCTTCCCATTCGTCAATTTTATTCAGTCACATTTCTAGTGAAAGAGGGCCAATCATGTCTTAGCCGTCCATATATAGCGATACGTAAATAAGTACCTAGGAGGAGACTTTCATAGCTTTCTTAATGTAGGTGAGATTTTCAGCTCTTGTCCATGTTTGCATTCCCCTTCTGTTCTGCTAAGGATATCCTAGACCAATTGTTTTAAAGGGGATTGGGGGGGGGGGAGGGTTGTCTAACGTGCTACTCTGCAAGTTAACAACTAGGTGATTGATTTTCATATTTTAGTCTGTATTTGTAAAGAATCTCTTACAAGCAAGATAGGATATTGAGAATTTATAAATAAGAAAAGAAATTTAAAAAAGGGATTTGTTTCCAGAAAAGAAGGATTGGCAGTATGATTATATTACGGTAGGTTTTCTGGTGTTTATAGAGATATTCCTAGTAGAATCGATATGTAAGAACCGTGGCCGAACAATCATATTGCAAAAAAGAGCTACATAGAGATTTGTATGAGCTTCTTAATTAGGTAAAGCAAGTGATACCTTCCTAGAGCTTATCTTGGTCATTTTTGGGAATACTAGGCGTCGTATTTCAGCCATCTGCCATCATAGAAAGACGACTACAAGAGGCTTTCAGACGTCATCGCTCAAATATAAACCCCAGAAGAACTAAAGTGAGGTAAGTCCCACAAGCCTTACTCCCACCCTAAGATACTTGGCAATTGCCAAATTGCAATGTCTGGAGAGATAGGCGACGCTCTTGAAGCCTATATCCTACTGTTTGTCCACTGTTGGACGTTGATCCTTCAATGTTAGTTATTTATTAAATGCCCAAGATAGACTTCTAGGATACACTGACAGCTGAAGCCACCAGTACATGATGCTGAGTTGACTTGTCATTAGGATAACTTCCCCGAAGGCCTCTGGTAGAAATTCCACAATTACAACATAGCTCCAATAATCGACGTCACCTGAAAGGAGTAGAGTTTCCGAGGTAATTCTTAAACCTTAACTATGGCGTAGCGTGCAGCATGCCGGGCCTTACTATATCTTGATGCTAAGCAAAATCTACAAGCATCTCCTTCGCTAGCTCCAACGGACGCATGGAAGTGTTGTCCGCAGAATAGCCTTGCATTTGACCACAACTTGGTTGAGTCGATCGTTTCTAGTGATGAAAGCTATCCCGGCCATGCTCGTCAGTCTTCAACATACCGAACTTAAAAGGTTCCCAGGAAAGGATAGTCAAGTTATTTACACGTGATAGATTCAAAGTGCTACAATCACGTGATATACCGTATCTGCCTTCTGTCCAAGTTCAAGAGCTCGTCCAGCAGGTAGGTACCACGCCACGCTTCACCTTGAATTCAACCACGGAGACTAGCTATTTCTCCCCTGGTTTCCATACCGAGCTACACCACGAACCGTGCTCGGACCGGACCTGTAACGCCTCGTGCACACAGTCATCACGATGCAGCGCTGACAGTATCGTTCCTAAGCTGTGTAAAGTCAAGCCACCATCACCGAGGACACCAGTAGCGTGGAGTGGTAGCACAACACCAGTTCGTCCCCTGGAAGCATCGGGAGCAGCTTATTTCCAGGCTGAATTCCAGGTGGGAGGTACCGCCGAGTGGCTGAGGGGTGTGGCAGTGCGATTAGTCCGGGCGCAGTGCAGAGCCCTTTTTCCCGGTAGCTTTGCGGAGCCACACGAAGGCAAAACTGGGGTGATCGCCGCAGCTAAATCATCAAGTGACGTCGAACCACATTCCATTTCTTGGGCTGTGACGTGACACTGAGTGAAACTTTTCATCATAGCCGGCAAGCGAACCACTCATCCTTCTCTCGCACGCCTTGACCAGAATTTCAAGGGACCGTGGCCACCGTCATATGCTTGTCTGGACTTGCCTGAGCATCCGCGATTTTCAGTGGTGCAAAATAAAGCTGCCACTAGACGAACCAAGGTTCAGCATTCACGGGCAGCCACACTTAAAAAATCATATATCTCAGTGGATCGGGGTGGGGTGGGTGATGCTGTGTTCTGGGTAGAGTTCTGTTAGGCTGCCCTGAAACCTTCTCCATATATGGTGACTTGTCTCTCCTCTTGACTGCCCCTGCTCCTGTTTCCTTTTCTTCTTTACAACACACCACAATCGTGTCCCATCTCAACTCTTCCAACCCATCATCAACGTCCTCAAAGAGAATTCATTACCTTCAACATGGCTCGCGGTGGAGGTTTAGCACTCAAGACGATCCAATGGTTTTTGCGCATCATTGAGTTCTGCTGCGCTGCTATCATCCTTGCAATCTTCTCCTACTTCCTCGCAACCCTCCATAACCACAACCTGAGCATCGCAACTTACATTCGGGCGGTTGAGGGTATCTCGGGTGCCGGAGTCCTCTACACCGTCATCGGCTGGCTACTCGTCTGCTGCCTTGCTGGCTTTGCCCTCACTTCCGGTCTCGCCATTCTCCTTGATGTTGCTTTCGCTGGTGCCTTCATCTATGTCGCTTGGGCTACTCGCAGCGGTGCCGGAAGTTGCAGTGGAAATGTCGATACTCCATTCGGAAGTGGAGACACCAATTCAAGCAACTCGGTCGACAATGGAAGCGGCGGCTTCACCATCCTCCCTAGTTTGAAGACTGCTTGCAAACTTGAGACGGCCTGCTTTGCTGTCGCCATTGTCGCAATGTAAGACATACATGCTCTCCTTCATCGACAACCATAAGCTAATCATATCTTCAGTATTTTCTTCCTCTTCTCGGCTCTCGTAGAGATGGCGCTCATCAAGCACCACCGAAAAGAGAAAGCCTTCGGTCCATCGCCAAACAACGGCTATACAGCCGGTTCCCCCAAGAGCAAGTTCCGTCTCTGGCCAAGGAAGAAGCGCAATGCTGAGTACGGAATGGCCGGTGGTCTCGCTGTCAAGCCTGATGCACTCCCAACCCACACCACCCCAGCGGATGTAAGGGCATCTTATGCCACCGATGCCACAGCTGTTGGCAATGAACCTGTATATAACAAATATGGCAACACTGCTGCCAACCCATACGCCGCACCAAACCAAGTTAGCGGTGTTTCACGTTCATACGGAAATGGCAACGGCAATTTCTAAGGGAGGATCAGTATGAATGGACTACGAATATCATGACTGGACTTGGAAATGGACAGGAACAAGGAGAAATTGTTCAAAACTTCTTTTTGAGTATATTATTATCTAATTTATAATACCACTTTGACAAAAATATATCTTTACATACCGTTCAAAATACCGTTTCCGTACTTGACGTATAAGACCATGCTGTCTATTGAACCATTGACGATAAACCATGTAAATTTTAGCTTTTCCACTCACTGACGTATGTATACTTAGCTACGTAGAGCAATTGGCCAATGGTCTACTGTAGTATCTTTCAACATCAAGCATCTCTTAGTATCTCTTGGACTACCCTCCACTAGCTATAAAGAATACTATTGTCTGCCAGACTGGAATCTGCTAACCTATGAGTTATTGCCATGGGTGAAAAGCCTCTCATCTTCACCCATCTAAGGATATATCAAAGCACCTGCGATAACTCTAGCTCGTCTGCTTCTCATTTATTTCTCATCAATCTTCATTCCGTCGAGGTAAGGTTTCTAAATAGCATTACCGAAGCCAAGCTCCATGGCTCGAGCAACTTTTACACTTCACAACCCTGATCAGTCGCAGACGCATCACTTGGGAAATACCTATAAATCCCACGAGCCGCAAGAACATCATCACAATGAGAAATTTCATTTCCATAAAACGCCTGGGTATCATGAATGAACGGGAAAACAAGCATAAACCAAATCGTGACAAACCCCCTCACATCATTCCACAGCTTCCCTCATTCACCACCTCATCTCTTTGCCCGAGCTTTGCCCTGACTTTTCGCGTTCTTCGCTTTCTCCTTGTTGATGAAATCCTCGATAATCCCATGCAAAGCGTCATTCCTCCGGGTCACGAGGAGAACATCGTCGGTGTTGACGGTTCTTCGGCCGGCGTGTCTAGAGAAGCTTTCGAGATCGATGGCTACGTTTTCTGAGGGTAGGTGTGTGAGCAGGCGGGAGTTTAAAGAATGATGCTTGGGAGGGGATATATATACCGATTTGTGCCCATACCATTTCGGATAGAGCACCGATGAATTGTGGGGTTGCGTTTGTGTTGAGTCGCATTGTTTCCTCGTCCACGATCTTGCCAATTGAGTACCAGAGAGCGGCTTTGAGGCGCTGGTTTGAGATTGTGAGTGGTTGATCACGCAGGATAGAATGAGACATACCTCCCGCAGGTCATCATCCATCTTATCGGCCATTCTACAGCGTTGTTGCTTGTTTTGAATGAGGCACAGAATTGCAGTTGGGGAATTAAACAAACAGTCGCGTTTATGATTTTTGGGGAGACGCGATAGATCCGGAGTTCCGCCGGGTGGTGTACGTTTATGCTACGCTAAAATTGCATTATTACCGTCTGGACCGAAGATTTGTTTATGTGGATGAGCGCAATCTTCCCCCTCGCCCTCACCTTTCTTGCCATCCATCTTCTCTCCTCCCCTTTACTTCTCTCTACTCATCCTTTTCTTCCTCTTCTTCGATCCTGCTGTGTCCTTTAATTCTTCGTCTCAACACGAAAACCACTACTCTTACCCGATACTCTTATCCTAATTTAATTCTCTCCCTGACCGATCCCACCACACCGCAAACATGACCTCCCCTCCACAGCCAGAATACACGCCTCTCTCAGAGATTGATTACGTTGGCGAAATCAAGCAACTTTGGGAGAACACAAAAAATGCGCCGACAAACTTGCGAGAGAACGCCGTTAAGTCGTTCACCAATCTCTCCTTCAACGGCTACATCCGCCTGATCGCCATCGTCGGTGCTTACGTTCTTGTGCGCCCATATATCGTCAAGCTGGGTGCAAAGATGCAGGGACTTGATCTGGATGCAGCGAATGCGGCTAGAGTGCCCACTGGAAAAGTCTCCGCGAATGCTCTGCGGGGAGGTGTGGTTAAGGAGGAGAGTGAGAGTGAAGAGGAGACAGAGACAACTGGTGCGGACTGGGGCAAGAAGGCAAGAAAGAGACAACGTCAACTCGAGAAGAAGAAGAAGCAGGAGGTAGAGAAGCGACTGGCCGAGGAGCAAGAGGAGTTGGAGGACAAGGAGCTTGAGGAGTTTATGCTGCGTAACGCCAACTATGAGGGAAATCCAAACCCACATACCTTGACTCTGGACGACTAGAGGAAAGGGAAGTGTGCCGGCAAGCAACAACTACATGGCATGGTTGAGGATGGAGCTTTCTAGGAGCAGCTTGTGCAAGTCCAGTCTCTTGGGCAAGCAGTTGATCTTCCTGTGCGTTGGGCTGGAATGCATCGTCTCCATTTATTATGGAAGATTCTGTGCAACAGATCTTCAACCACAGATTAGAGACTCGGTGGCCTCGTGCATGGGGATGTTGTGAGTTGGTGCAGAAATACATCATCTTCACAAATTTTGACCCAATTTGATGCACCTCTTCCTAGTGTTTTCAGCAGATAAGTCTGGACCGTTCTTGAATGCAAAGGCAAGGCCTTAAAACCATAAACACTACAGCCTCGTGGACTTGAGTATGTGATTAAAGTGTGCTTTACCTTAGTTCCGCTATTGTTAGTTCTCCACCGCAACACCCAACATGGCCGCATTCCCCAAAGCCGCGCTCCCCGAAATGCCAACTTCCAATCACAGATGACCCCGTCGAAGGTTTCGGGATTGCCACCCAATAGTAAGAAACCCTGTTTGTAGGGGCAAAAATGGAAAAAAAAAGAACTAAAAAGCCAAGCAAGCAGCAGCAGCAGCAGATATTGAAATGGAAAGGCAGTGCAGATCTCAGGGACCGCCAGAGAGCTATTCGCTAGAACGGACATGCAGACACGAGTGCCGTGTTGAAATGGAATTGGCAAGAAAGGCGCAGGATGCAACAAAACTCTCCTCCTGCACGGCATCGAAGTGCCACATCCAAAAAGGCGACTGGTCATCAACGGCCGAAACATGCGCCTTGCCGATGCCATGCCATGCTATGCCGCTAAACGGAAAGAAAGGTCTCGCGATGCCCCACCGCTCTTTTGTGGATCTTTGGCTTTGATGGAACTAAAGATGCAGAGTGATGAATCGTTTCTGAGCTTTCGAGCATGGTGATGGCGGGTATCCCGTAAGATCGAAAGGCTTGCGAACGTCTGGGCTGTGGGTTAAGGGCGTGGGCGAGAGAGGATAGGAGGAGAGGAGAGCATCTCGTAAGCCGAAAGGAATGAGCTAGGTGACTGCCTGAAGCCGAGCGACTTGACTTGTTGTGCTGACCTCAGTGACTTTCAGCGGGAGGAGGGGCAACAAAAGTGGGCAGTTCAGTGGGCGGCGCGTGCCTTCGTACAACCAAGAAACGGGCTATGCCAAGCTATACCAAATATCTTCTTGATCTCGAACTCGTACTGGCACACTCGTACTGGCACATACCACACCACACCTTCTCTCTTCTCTATTCAAATAGCTCCCCAAGTCCCCTGAAAATACCCGAAATATCTGCGCGCCCACCGAGTACGAGCTGGGTTGTATCGTACGCGCGCACACCGTAATACTTCAGCGGCGATGATCTAACACCCCTCGCTTGGCACCCCTCCTTGTACAACGTCTGTGGGTTTGAAAAGGTTCCTTATGGCCTGCGCTTCCACTGACAGCATCCGACCTTGATACCCTTTGCGGTGAGATAAAGATGGAGGAGCCTCAGCGACGCCAGGAACCGGCCCGGGATATCCACGAGCTTCTAGCAAATGGGTTCTACAAGACTTCGAGGGCGAGGAGTCCTAGGTATGACTTCCGTTCGCCAGAGAGGGGCAAGGCTGAGCTGATACGGAATATACACAGCTCAACTTTTACGTCCATGAACTCGCCGAGCTTGTTAGAGACACTTAATATTAATGCCCATAGAGATAGAAGTCGATCCCGAGGCCCGCGAGGACCACCGCCCCCAAGACCGACCTGTGAAGATGAGGTGGATGCCTTGGCAAAAGAGCTGTCCTCGACGGCAACCTTGACAGATTACGAACCTCCTATGCGCGGCGTGCTTGAGCAGTACCCTGTGATATTAGAAGCTGAAGTCACAGCGGACGAAAGAGAAAGGCTACATAAGGCGCCCCGAAAGGAAGATGAAAACGATAATAGCGAACGAAGATTTGTGTTAGTTCCTCAATCTGATTCTGGGACTACGGCACCAGCTCAAAATCTGGATCAGATCAAGGAAGAGAGAGCTCAAAGGAAAAGGTCCCCAGCGAAACGAGAGACAGAAATTAAGCCGGAAAGAACTGCTTCAGCCTCCAGCATACCTACAAGACATAGACAGGAGTCAGTTCGAGAGGAGAAGAAGCTAAACATCCCACCAGCTCCCTTGCAAAGACGCGGAAGCCGACAGGATCTACCAGCCTTGAAGACAAAAATAGAGAAAGCTTCACCACCTCAGTTTCGACGGACCGCGTCCGCTTATGCATCGAGTCCAAGTCAGGGCGAGATACCAAGAGCCAGCCGAACCCCTTCTGAATCTATGCTGTCACCAGATGTTACTTCTTCTAGCAGAGGAGGCTCAAAGGGATACTTTGATCCTGCTACTCAGACTCCCTCGCGATATCCTTCTGGTAATGTTCCAGATAGTGCTGGCAGTTGGGTGAACAATGACAAGCGAAATAGCGGCAGTAGCTTTTCTGAGCTATCCCGCCCGACTACTCCTCGGTCAGAGAAAGAAAAACGGTCAAGTGGCAATTTTGACCAAGGCCAGCTAAGACGCGAGACGGTTGATAAGATGTTAAGGCCCCAACAATTGTCAGAGGAACATCATCGTCACCATCGTCATCATCGTCGTCACAGAACTGCATCAACCCATTCGGAGCGGCCTCGGTCTCCAAAATCTGCGGTTCATAATCTTCGAACCCACTACAGCAGCGAAGATGATACTACTGATAGCAGTGGATCAGAAAGATACAGACGTCACCATCGAGAACACAAACAGAGTCTCCGACCTGATGATGACTATGACCGTCATCGGCGAGCTCCTTCCAACTCAAGAAGACCAATACCTGAGACGAGAAATTCAGGCAGACACACGAGTACAGTCTATTCACCAAAAGCATCTCCAAGTCAGAGTATGAAGGAATCTTACTTTGGACCACAACGGAGTGAGACCTTTCCAAATACTAGGGAGAGGGGAAGAGATTCGGATAGACCGGTATCACCATTTTCTCCATCAGATGAAACCCCTCGAGCTTCCGACAGACTTAACCCAATGGACGCCGCACCTAGGACTAGATCCAGATCACGTCGGCGAAGTTCGATTTCCAAGCCGCAGATGTCTCAAGCTTCATTACCAATTTCTATTCCATCCAGGATTGACCCTAATCCTCCTGGAGAAACTCGAAAGACGCCAGTGATGCCTCAACCCGATACTCCTAAGTCGCCACTAAGAGCAGAAGGAAAGTCATACTGGCAGCCTCCTCCATTCCAACCTCCAAGCTCAGCCAACTTAGAAAAGCCAGTAGGCAGTTACAGGCGTTATTCTGAAGACATAGAGCGTGGTAGTGTTACACCATTGCCATCTTGTCCACGAACAAACCCAGTCTATGGCCACTATGATTGGCTTACGCTACGACAAAGTCCTGGCTTTACAATCTGTCCAAGCTGCTACAGTTCTACGATGATGCCCTCGGAATTTCGAAATCATTTCATGCCGGCACCGTTTTATTCTCCTGACGCAGAAGTTGCGTGTGACTTCGGTAGCTCCCCATGGTACCGAATCGCTTGGCTACTAACACTAAAAGAACGAAGACGTGATCTCAAACTTTTGCATGGGTTAGCTGACGTGGCCGCAAATGCTCAGCCATGTCTCGGGAAACACGAGGCAATCAGACAATGGTATTCAATTATTGACTCCCAAACGGGGCAGCCAATCAAGAGATTCGATGTCTGCTACAGTTGCGTCAAGAGCATGGAGGCTATATTGCCAGCGATTCGTGGGATCTTCGTTCCAATAAACTCATCTTTGCCATCGACGGGAATCTGCGACCTTCGATTTGATAGCAAACGTTTCGTTCAATACTTTGATGCATTCGAGACTACTGCCGATAGTGCAAATGAACTTGACGGCAAATTAGATACAAGAGAATTGGTGGCCCTTGCCAAGGAGCTGGCTTTGATAGAGGAATGTCAGCAAGATGCTGATCTCACAGATAAACGCTGGTACATAATCACCCAACTCCCAGACCTCACTGTTTGCGAAGAGTGCTATGATTCCGTCATTGCTCCATATGTTGCCAAGCGCAAACCTATTGCAGCCATGTTCGCGAAATCACAGAGTCGTATCCCAAAGGCATCTTGCCAATTATACTCCGAGAGGATGAGGTCAAAATTTAGAGAAGCAGTCGAAACGGACGACTATAAATTCCTAGCTGAAACAGCCAGGGACCGGAAAGGGATCGAAATGGCCTATAAGTCAAATATGAACGAACTGAAGCGGAGAAAGGATCTTGATCCGCTTTTTGTTGCGAGAGAATTGGAGAGAGTACAAGGGGAGTGGAGACGCTGGGAATGATAACGAGGGGTGAGATAAAAAGCCTGTCACGATATGGTAAAATAAATTATGATGGATATGAAATTACGATCATGATATATCTACTGAGCCTCGTACCTCTTCTCTTCTCTTGCTATGGTGCTCCATGTATCCATCTCCATCTGGTCGCTTAGCAAATTTCTCCCTTAACTACCAATTTACACACCCTATATTACTTAACTGTCTCCAACCGTCAAATAATTCCACTCATCGTATTTGATACCCCTTTCAAACCCTCCATAACTATATTCCATCTTATCCACATTTCCCCAGCTTCTTAGCGCCGCAAAGGGGGGAGGAGGGGGGTGGGGGTTTAAGGACTTTGATAGACGGTAGATGCCCATATCTGGGCCTTTCCAGTCTATGTTCTTGAATGACTATACAATGAAGCGTATTTGGTACCTCATATAAAACTTATGAAGTCACAAAAAGTTCTTCTTTCCATAGATATCATATCATACGTTGTTCTGCTCCAAAAATTGGGAGGATCTGGATATATGAATATATATTTCTGCCGAATCACTCTGGCAAGGGAGGTATCATAGTACGATATTAACCCGTTATATGAAGGAAGGATAAAAATGTCTGTCTATCTTAAATCATAATCTTTGTGAAATCTCGTTGATGACCTATTGAGTCATAAAACCATGACGCCAAACGCTATGCAAATTTGGTGTGACGTAGCACCATTGGAATAATAGCAAAACTTCTCTCCTCCACGACTGCCATGGCTACCGAACTGGAATCTCCCATGCTCCCCTGTCCTCTTCGTCATCACTGTCCCATTCTACCTGGTCTTCTTCGTCGTTTAGTGCCATCTGCACAAATCTCTGTACCCATGCTCGATGAATAGCGTCCTGTTCGTCATTTGGTGGTGCAGCAGCATTACGTGCAGCAGCAGCTTGTCGTCCCCCTCTTCGGCGAGCTCCTCTTCCTCTGATATGCCGTGGATCAACTAGCTCCGGTGCCATTGGTGCAGCAGGAGGTGGCGGAGGAGGCACATTTAGTCTAAAGACTAATGGTCCCTCCCTCTGTACTGGAGCTCTGTTAACCTCTTGAGGCTCATCATCATCTGGCTCTTCTATGTCGGGAATAGCATTATCCAAGTCATCGACTAAATCGTGATCTCTTGGTTCGTCTGCATTACCGGCTTCTTCCTCAATTGGAAGATCTTCCGGACGCAAACCACCCACCCCTCCACCATACTCAATACCAACATCGTCGCCATCACCCCCTATGAGCTCCCATAGACGTTGGTAGCAACCTGTTGTATCGACGTTATAGTGCTTATATGGATTTGTAGGCTCGAGCCAAGCAGAACATAGGTAGCAAAAATGAGTATTGCATTTGAAGCAAATCATGTGGTTGCAACCGTGTGTCTTTTGAGCTCGGGCAGCACAAGTAGGGCAAGGTGTTGTATGGAGGTTGAGATACTCCAAAGAAGCCTTATCCTCTTCTGAGAGTTCTCCGTTCTTGGTCTTCGGAATGCAAGATTTGAACTCCCCATGCCATCCTTGATAGCACCTGCTACAAAATGCAAAGGAGCAGTCTTCACAGATAGACAACAAGTCTCTCCCAGCATCATACCCTTTACCGTCTGTCTCTGTGTCTGATTCGTCATCACTTTCGATAATCTCCAGACCTTCTGGTTTCCGATGCTTCTTTGACTTTGCAGCTCCTTGACACCATGTTCTAGGACAATAGATCGTGTTCTTGTCGGACTCCAGATCGGCTTTATGCTTGAGATGAACATATCGAGTAACCATATCATGGTCGAGAGGGATTTGAAGCAGCTCGCTCGGGCTCAACTGAGTCTTTGGTTTCCGATGCTTCTTCGACGCTACCTGAGCCTCACCCCGTTTCTTGGCACAATCGGGTGCTAGGCATCGTACTGAAATCAAGTCACCTTCGGTAATGGCATTGTTGTAGAAGTCTTGTAAGCACTGAACACAAAAGACATGGCCACAGTCCATCATTTTATGGCATGCAGAACCCTTTTTAGGATCTAGTTAGAATTAGCAAGAATTTCCATATGTAGATTTATAAACCTACCAAGACAAACACCGCATTCGAAAGTCCCCTTCTCAAATGCGGCCTGTGCCTCCTTGATATCATAATCCAGCAACGCGATTTTGTGTTCTTGTGGTACCTGTAAGACTTCGCCTTCGATCGTACCAAATCCAGCCTCGGCAGCTTGCTGCAAGTGATCAATGTATGTAAACACAACTTGATCGTGTCCAAGCTCCTCCCAAAGCCTTTCGCCATCAGCCACCAGCCGCTTCAGAGTTGCCTCGGACAGCCATGCTGGAGAGGTTGAAAGTTCGAAATGCGGAGGCTTGTCCGCAGGATAACCATCTGGCAGTCTTATCCGAAGCTGCAGTGCTGGAAGGTATTCTAAATTATGTGATTCGATATTATTTTCTGGTTCTAGTCCATTTTCTTGAAGAACGGTGGGGTGTGGCGGGGTATTGATATCTCCAGGACCTTCGTACGATGTTGGAAAGGAAACGGTTACTGGGTTTGTAGGGTGGACCGGAAGGTCGATAGAAGCTGAGAAAGGGTCCTTAGGATTGAGGATTATCTCGGGATAAATGGCGGTTATCGAGGAGAGTTCGATTTCGCGCTCGTCGTCTCCGTCCATCTGATCTCGGGAGCTTATCGGTAAGGCGTTTACTTAAATGATGGCTCCTACTGTGGAGATAGTAAGGGTTAAGGTTTCATGAGTGAGAGAAGAGCGAAGACTCTGCAAACATGTGGAAAAATTATGTTCAAGTAGGGAATATATAAAAGAAGAATGGTGAAGTGGCGTCGACGTCGAACTCGAGTCACCCCCGATGAGAAATAGACGCGGGGTGGGAACTTTTTAGTGATTGCATCGGACCTAGCCGCATCAAAATTGATCCGTGCATGGATTGGGCTCGAGCGTGTGTTGACCGCCGAGCTACGATTCGTGAGATAAATATAATAACTTCCTGGCTTATTTGCTCCAAGACGCCCTCTGGACTTCTTCTCGACTGGGCGCTTGTTCACAATTAGTTATAGCCAGGGGTGATATTACTGTTTCAAACCACGCATATCTAGAGTTCTGGTTCTGGTTCACCATGGCGGATCGACCTCTGGCATCTCTTTCCTTGACACACGTTCACTATGTGAGTCCTGAACACCCTTGAAATCAGCCGCGCTGACGACCCAAGGATCCCAATGATCCGGTTTCTTACTTCTGCGCCTGGCTCGCTCTTGTTCCCCAAGGCCTCTGCGTCGTATATGCAACCCTTATCTGGTCTACCCGCGAGATCGAGATCCTTCTTATGTTCGGGGGACAACTAGCTTGCGAGGCTCTTAACTTTGCTCTAAAGCGGATACTGAAGGAAGAAAGACCGAAGCAGATGCATGGGAAGGGCTACGGAATGCCATCATCTCATGCTCAATTTGTGTCGTTCTTTTCTATCAGCTTGACCCTGTTCTTGCTGCTCAGACATACACCGCCCAAGAGGCCTACGCCTACACACACACCATTGAGTCTGGTGGAACGTGTTGGGCTATCAGCTTTAGCTCTTGGGAATGCGAGTTTGGTTGCGTGGAGTAGAACATATTTGAGTTACCATACCAACAAACAAGTTCTGGTGGGATGTATTGCTGGATCTCTCAGCGCGGTGGTTTGGTTTATAATTACTACTGGCTTAAGAAGGTCCGGGCTGCTAGGATATATTTTAGACCATCCTCTCACACGTCTTTTCAGGATGAGAGACTTGGTTGTTGAGGAGGATCTTGCACAATCAGGGTGGGAAAAATGGGAGGGCAAGCGCGCATCCAGGACGAAGGCCACTTCAACAAAAGCGAAGTCACGCTGAGACATAAAAGGCTGTACTATGTCAAGATTTGGTACAATTATTTAAGCCCTGTCGAATGAGGAGACTCTTTGTCCAAGATGATGCATGTCTACTTCGCCTGAAGCCAATCTGATGCAGTGTGAAGCCTTCCAATGGCCTTGAGGCCTTCTCTCCCCTCAAACAAGCCACTTGCATATCTAGCTCCCGAGGCGCAGGATCTGTTTAGCACAAGAAATACAGCAGATATTTGGAAGAAAAGAAGCAAGTATTCTGTAAATGAGAAGTAACATGTTTTTTCATTTCAAAAGGAAGTTACACGACTGCTTTCCACGAACGCAACATGTTTAACCTAAACCCATTCTTAAGGCTGAAGCATAATATTTCTGTTTCTTAAGGAAGGAATTATCGTATTCTCTTATTTTCTGTCTAGTCTAAGCCGCGTGCTACTAAGATCAATTTAGAACGAGTCGCATCCTGTTTTACACAATTAAACATTTCGGAGAAGATGCTGCATGGTGTGAGGATTTGCATTACCTCGGCTTGCCCGTAAGATCTCAAGTTCATATGTTGTACAGAGGAGTTCGCAGGTTGTTGTGGGTCCTTTCAATCCGTTCAAGGACATGGCGTCCAGACTCCGCTCAAGGGAGTCAGTTCATCTCAGTTGTGAACCAATGATGCATCGATATTGAGAATAAAGTGCGGCAGTGGACCGACCATTCAATCTGCTGCCGGATGTTTTAGCTTCTTCTAGTCAAAGGTAGTTGTTAGCCGCTGGTCATGGGCTGGAGCCCTTCAAACGACTCGTGGTTCCTCCTTGTCGTTGGAACTCGGCTTGGCTGCCATGTTGTGCACGTAAGGGAGAAGTCGAGGGCGTGGCTGTCAGATGCGAACGGCTAGTTTGAGCGGTGTAGCAAACTTCTTTCGACGTCAAACTCAAGCAAGGAGAAGGAAAAGAATCTGACAGATACGATGGAAGTAATTACCAGGGCCAGGCACAGCACGGTTCGCTTTTCTACTGGCCGACGAGGTCGATCGACGAACATCCCTGAAGAACATCAACCTCCAGGGGCCGGATATCGATCGACGTCGAGAACGTATATTTACAATGTGTTGTGGATGTCCCCATTCCATCCCATTCCCCATCATTTGAAAAAATTGGCGGGTAAAAATGCTGCGAGGACTCAGCAAACCAGCCGATGCTGTCTTCGCGCGACATATCACTATTATGAAGGTCTTGTCGAACCAGAACATTTGAACTCGTGGAGCAAACAAATACTTTAGCTTTGGCGCATAAGATGGGACGAGATACCACGTTTTCGACGGAAGCTTGAAGAAAGAATAACGGGCACGGGCTGGCCTAAGCCACTTCGTCTAGTGACCATTGCCTCGCGATCTATAGCGTAAATTCTGACTTTGGCACATGAGTAAGTACATAATAATGATGTAGTCGTGTGGATGACAAAGCTCTTTGTTTGCTGGTTGGGTAGAAACGAATAAGAAAAGTGAAAAAAAAGCGAGAAGTAGAGGAAGGAGAGGAAAGGGAGGAAGGAAGGAAGGAAGGAAGGGGAGGAGAAGCAGTTAATAATGATGATAATGGTGATAATGAACAAGAAGTACACAGAGAGAAATAGAGAGTCGGCTGGATGCGAGGGTTCTATGCAGCATGTAAGGCAACGCATCCAGTACAAATCATAGGCTGGTGGTACTCCGTCAATTACAGTACCTGCATGTCATTAAGACTTACCGGACCTGCGCCTGCAGCTTGCATCGCTGGTGTGGTTTTAATCAACTTCCATCCACCACCGTATCCGCCCTCTCCCGTCCTTCTAGTCTGTCTTGTCATCCTCCGCCGTGCTCATAAGTCCCTCGGTGACTCCACTTTCTCTTATGGGCGCTGGCAATTGGAAACTGGGCACTGGGACCAATACACCTCATATACCTGCAGCTGCGTCGAAGTAGTCCTCTGTGCCTCGCATTGCATACTCTCTATCAACAACTCCATTCTTTTGCTTTTGACCATGTCGGTTCTGTTTTATCGTCGGCCTGACTACCTCAACAAAGCTTCAGGACCGCTCAATGCTACTGCGTGTGCTCGATATGTTGAACGTGCAAAGAACTCCGAGAGAGCCATTCCTGATGGCCTTAACTTTGAGCATATCATTGCTAATAAGGCAATGCCCGTACGTCTTCAACAACTCTAATAGTTAATCTATACCACTCTGACAACGGACATAGCCATGCTCATTGAACGACTTTATGGACTATCTCATCTATGTCGAACACAATGCCGAGAATCTACAATTCTATCTCTGGTATCAGGATTATGTACGCCGCTTCGAAGCATTACCTGAGTCGCGAAAGGTTCTCTCACCTGAATGGAAGCCCGAGGTTAACGAGGCACCTAAGTTGGTGCAAGAGCAAGATGTAGTAATAAAGAAACCATCCCAGGCAAGGCTAGCGAAGAAACGCAGTACTTCTACTGTGGTGAAACCTGTTGATCACGACGACACGATATTTGATTGCCTGGATGATGGCTCGACCTTTCCCATGTCTCCAACTTCTAAACATAGACACACGGGTATACTTTCAAAAGATAACGAGAGCTTCGTCACAGCGTCGACACATTCAGGCCTACCTATTCCTAACAGTCTTTCAGGCACAAGACGAAGTTGGGAACCATGTGAGTACAGTTTGCTCTTGTTGCTACATGGATCTCAACTGAAAATCTTGCAGTCACGATTCAACCTTTCCGCGATGAGATCACTCGACTAACGCATCACTACTTCCTTTTTCACTCCCCACGAGAACTAAATCTTTCTCATCGAGATCGTGCCCTGGTATTACATGCCTTGCAACATACAACGCACCCCAGTGCCTTAGCACCGGCGCTTTATATTGCTGAGACAACTCTTCGAGGACAAGCACACCCGAATTTCATTCGGTGGTCAATCTGTAACGGCAACCAACCGAAGATCTTCTTTGTCCGGACGAATGGTGTTGTACTTACTGTTCTCGGGTTTCTGGTAGCTATTCTGTTGACCTTGAGCGACAAGAGCAGATGGTGGAGAATATTTGCAGCACTACCTTGGTTCCTAGGTATTGGTACTTTAATCGCTGCATATAAGGGTCTTTGTATGATTCTGCATCATTCCCACTCGCGTAATCTTCGACCGTGGGAATTCGATGCTGACCCTGAAGCCGGTTACCCGGCCAGGCATTCTGATGAGGTTGATATGACGACTTCGGGTCAAGCCGAGGGCAAGGACGAGGACGATGACAAAGGTGTAGCAGCCTCGAGAAGCAGCATGGCCAGTTTTGGGGAGAAGAATGAATGGGAGGGCGATTGGCTGCTTCGATACAAGAAGAAAAGCTTCACGAAGAAGATCTTTGAGAAGAGCGTCTGGACGCAGGATGAGACCTTGAGGATTCTCCAAGACAAAATCGTCCTTGGTGCCAATACCTGGGGCGTACTTTTGACATTGGTGCTTACCGTTGTGTTTGTGGCATTGCCAAAGGGAAATCTGTATTGACTGATCTGTTAGCCATGGAGTCTGATATCTGGAGTTCTGGAGGGCTGATACCTGATTGAAAGAAAATCTTCTTATATACCTATCGTTTTAGCAAGCTTGTTTCCATTGAATGATATCCAGCACAAAGATGCATCTTACCAATACCCAACAAGCGAGGCATTGGATGCTGGTCGGTCGGAAATGGCAAGTTCAGTGATATTGCCTATGGCCACTATACACTTCGTTCTCACGTGCCGCACTGTGGTACAGGCTGTGTATGCGTTGCATTACCTGTTGCTGGCCTAGGTGACCTTTCCACCGCGCGAGGCTTCTGGACCATGCTCCTAACCCCTTAGATGCTCAGGGCACCCAGCCGTCACAGACGTGAGCTTGATCACAATTGACAGTCCAGAATCAGACCACCTGATGTTCCTTTCCGATGCATAAACGCATTCGATCAAGTGTGTAACAAGACACAAAAGAGTCTGCTTGTGCACAAGTGAAGTGAGGAGGCCCTGGATCCGCTCCATTGTGCAAACGCAGCCGAGACTAGAGTAAAAGTCGAAGTAGAACCCGCTTGACACAACGGATCTGCGTTTGTCCTGGTCTTCCATGCCATCCATGCCAGGTCCAGGACCTACTTTGTTTGTTTGCTGGGACTACGGATGGATTTCGAGCAGTCGGGGACGCGTCGTGATTGGCGAATCCTTGTCCAGTGCGATCGGACCCGCCTCCAGCCATCCGCTCGCGATTTGTCAAACGTGCAGTGCAGCTGTCAGTTGGTGGGCCAAAACTTAGAATATCGTCATTGTAAAGTGAACACTTCAGATGAAAGAATCCAAGTCGCTCTGTACTTAAAACACAGTATTAATTATATTTGTCAAGAAGGCACTTGATTGCTTACGAGGATGAATCAACAGAGCCCCAAGGAAACGCGCTTCGATCCTGAGAATAGAACACGAAGCCCCCCTGCAGCTTCAATGTGGCTGCTTGCATAAAGATCGACGTCAAGCGAACCTACATTGCACGTCAGTCAATTCCTCGTCGCATTACACTCTACACCCATCTCTTACACCCATACGCTCGTTACCTCCTTCATGCAATCACCCTTTCTCGTCGTCTCGTCCATTTCATACGCCCCCCAAAAGATCTCAAAAGATGCGCATCTAAGACAGCAAGCAACCGGCCCCCTAGACATAGCTCTTGAACCACAGCAAGAGAGATCCTTTGTCCAGACTAGATACGACGAATGGTTTCTTTTCTACCATGTTCGAAATAACTCCCCTGTGTGGAGCCACTCTCTTTTAAAGCAATAGCATGCGTCTGCGCGCCGTGCCCCAAACCATTGGAAATACTAACAAGCAGCTCTCTTCGCCATGGACGCATCCGCTTTGCTCTCGCCCGTCCTTTCACCCGTCACGCCCCGAATCATCCCCCAGATTCAACATCCAGAAACCCCCTCCAGATCGCCCTCCAGATCCCCCACGCGCGTGCGTAACACTGATGATCTTCTCTCCGACCTCTCTCCCGCTACAACCCTCCAGGCCTTCACTTCCCCTTCTGGCAAGCTGAGAGCTAGTGTCGAAGCTGCAAGTCCTAGTGAACGTGCATTTGGGATCCGCGCAAGTTTGGCCTCGAAGAAGATACAAGAATGGGTCGATGAGTTGTCGCAATGGCCATGGCCTGCAGCGGGAGGATCTATGGGTTTCGAGCAGCCAGTTGCGAAGAGAAGGAAACTATCCCTGACCTCACTGGAATCCAGGAACAGGCATCACGGGGAACAGGTTGAGGATGAGGAGAAATATATTGGTAGTCTACTTGCGCAGGATGTCGTTCGATACGAAGCTAGGGTTGAGGAGATCCGTGACGATATGGATGATTTGGATGTAGAGGAGATCAAGTCAAGGGTCTTGGATTCATTCTCCCCCAAGTCACGACCTTCATCTTCGCAGTCTTCGGCTCCTATGCCCAGCTTTCTATCTTCATATACACGAATGGAAGACTTCACAGCCGTCGTTACGGCTACGGTACTCCAAGCACTTCCAAACCTGTCGAGATTGATGCGCCTAATGGATGTATGGAGCATTCGGCTTACAATTTTGGTAAAAGTGCCTCCACTCTTGTCGGCATTGGATGATACCGAGGTTGCTCTGAAATCTGGATGGAAGGCCATCCGGAGATTCAATTACCACAATAATTCAAATAAAGAACCGTCCGAGGATGACATCCTTTCACGGTCTACGTTTGAAGTTATGAGGGACGTCTTACAGGAAAAAGTTACCGCACTAGGACGCGACCTTGATTTCATGTTGGATACTCTAGAAGGGAGACAGGATACACTGCCGGATTCTTGGTTAGACCGTATGGAAGTCATCGAGCAAGATTATGGGGAATGGGCTGTTTCAGGCGACAGGAAGGTTCGGGAAGGAGAGTGGGCGAAGATGGCCTATGCAAGGCAGAAGGCAGAGGAAGAACGGATGGTTAGAGAAGCTGCTGAAGCTGCTGAGAAGGAGCGGTTGCTTCGGAAGCAGGAAGCCAAAGAAGCAGAAGAAGCCGCTGAGAGGGAGCGGCTACTTGAGGAGCAGAAAGCCAGGGAAGCGGAAGAAGCTGCTGAGAAGAAGCGACTACTTGAGGAGCAGAAAGCTAGGGAGGCAGAAGAAGCTGCTGAGAAGCAGCGTCTACTTGAGGGGCAGAAAGCCAGGGAGGCAGAAGAAGCTGCTGCTGAGAAACAGCGTCTTGAGGAGCAGAAAGCTCGCGGAGCTGCACAGGCGGCCGAACGGAAACGACTGTTTGAAGAGCAACAAGCTAAAGAAGCCGAGGCTGCCGCCACTATTGCTGCTGCTATGGCTGCTTCTTTGGCTGCAACAGAGCGATTACTGCAAATGCAGAACGTTAGAGAATCCGAGGAAGCTGCCGAAAGCCAACAGTTATATGACAAGCAGGCAGCCAAAGATGCTGAAGCTGCATCCGAGCAGCAACGAGAGCGACAGCTCCAAGAAAAGCAAGCTGCTGACCAACAGCGGGTGTTGAACGAACAAGTAGCCATGAAAGCAAAGTCTGTAGCTGAAGAGAAAGCCACTGCTGAGGCAAAAACTCTTATAGCGGGACTTGAACTCAACACTGTGTTACCTGAAGATGCAAATTTAGGAGGACCTAAATCATCTCCGTCTGGCCATTTCAACAGTATCTCTGACAAGCAAACCTCAGAGCTCTCTTTCCCTGAACCCCCGACACAACATGAGCATGCAGATCTAAATGAGACCAACGTCTTCTCCCTTCCAGGCAATCACAACAATGATGCTACCGATCAGGAGGCTTTGCAAACACCAAGCACCCCTACTCTGTCCTCACCGTCAACCACAGGCAATGTCTTTGGCTCCCCCTCAAGCCAGCAAGATGACGATTCTTTCAGTCCGCAAACACCATCGAATAAGATCTCCCAGTTTGGAGATGGATGGGCGAATGTTCGAGAGTCTGAAATGCATCGTGAATCTTTCAGTGAGGAACAAACGACAACGCCACAGTCCAACTCTTCCACTGCCACAGTCAAGCATGAAGTTGCCATCCCGCTCAGTCCCACCACTGTCTTTCTGCGTGACAACACTGCTGAGAATTCACCGAGCCCAATGCCGTCTGGTTTGGGAATAAGTCATGCAGAGGGAGTTATCCAAGAAGCCAACTGCGAGGATAGCACCTCTGAGCCGGATAGCAGAGGTTCTTCAGTGTCTGTGACGCCGCTTAGTGATACGACGGCAGTCAATGACGAATCACCTGACTGTGATACCTCCTTCTCTGCACTCCAATTGTTCGGAATAGAGCGTGCCGAATATTACCAGCCAGTCCTCTCGCCTATCCATAGTCCGCGCCGAGGGAGTTCCAACGCATCTCCAGCCTCTGTGGTTGCTCCGTTCAATGGCGACACGGTACTTCCAAGCATTGAAACTTCAGACTACGAATTGTCAATCTGTGACCGAGAAGCAAGTGAAGAGCCATCACAGATCGACGGGTCTTTTGCAAGCCAGCCGGAGCACAGAAAGAAAAGCGAACATATGCTGAATGACTATCGCAACTTTGACATCTCTGTCACATCTTTTGGCGCACCAGAAAACTCTTTGGCTAGAAATAGTGAAGACTCTCGCCCTGGAAGTTCTGCCTCTTACGCCTCAACTGCTGTGACCGGGAAACCTGGAAGTACCGCAGGATCTCCTGTGAAGTTTATGTACGATGATACGATTCCTCCCACTTCACCATCAGATGCGGGGACTTTACATGGCTTTGGTGACTACGACCCACCCTCGCCATCTGCGGGCCGGATTGGTATGCGTGGGCGACGTTACGACATAAGCCCTTCCGGATCTCCTGAGCCTGCTTTACCTCGGCGTCCATTGGAGAACCCAGCGTTCACGCCCAGCCCTGCACCAGAGCTGCTACCTTCAATCGAAGACGATGATTCACCTGCTAATTTCCCTCCCTTTGCAAGCCTCAAGAATAAGAGCTCAAACGATCAAATGCAGCAACAGATCAGTTCCATTCTTGAATCACTTCCAGGCCGGATTCGTCTTTCAAGTGATGCTGGCGCAAGCCCCCCAGCGACGTACTCTGTTCGATCACGGAAGTCACGAACATCATTAAAAGCCAACTATCCGCCGCGCTCACATTCTAGTATGAGTACGTCGCGATCACCAACTCCTTTCTTGACACTGGCACCAGCATATGCCAAGAACCCAAGGCCGCGACCCAGCAATGGAAATCCTGATATTAAAGTCTATCATCTTTCACGCTCTACTGGCGAAGCTCCCATAAAGCTCTTTGTCAGACTCGTCGGGGAACATGGTGAGCGTGTAATGGTGCGAGTTGGAGGTGGATGGGCAGATCTGGGCGAATACCTCAAAGAATATGCAGCACATCATGGTCGGCGACCAGGCTCTGGGATTGACCTTGATAAGCTTGGCAAGGTCGAAATCCAAGACTTGCCTCCAAGAATGGTTTCTGGTGGCTCTTTTAGGAGTGGCAGGGACAGTCCTGCTCCTCGGCCCGCAACAGCCATGGATCGACGACCATCCTCATCTTTCTCCGTGCGCCGACCCCGCAAGAGCTTAGGTGTTGCGGATGAGATGGCGTCCATATCTTCCCTCCGTTCACCATCCACGCCACTCCAAGCAACAGCTGAGCGCTCAAGCAGCCGCATGGGCTGGGCTGATGATGAGAGCACTAGTCTTGGACTGGCAGGGCCCAGAGGCAAGCGTAAAGAGGAGGATCTCAGTGCTGAGAATGTAGCGTGGGTCGAGAATATGAAGGAGAAAGTCAGGCAGGCGAGTGCCGAAAAAGAGAAGAAAGCAAAGGAGGCTGAGAGAAAGGAGAAGTTTGGAAATATTGATCGTGTGGGTGCTACGAAGAGGCTGTTTCCGAAGTCAAGTCACTAGGATGCATTGTCTATAGATTCTTTGTTTTACATCTTGTTTAGGTTTTGGAGTCATGGGGGTCCCGTTTCCTAGTTACCGTGTTTGTCTTGCGCTCCAATACCCTTTCGTTGTTTTCCTCATAGACAGCATAACATAGCATAGCGTGTTGTAACCTATATCGTACTAATGCTCATTCATCCTTTCCTGCCTATTCTTGAAGAAAATTTGCCTACGTATGGAAGAGAGCCAATCGGTTTATTTCCATCTTGTCACCATTTCAAAATCCATCTGCTTCATACCCATAAAATATCACCACCAGATCTGTTTCAGCTGCTTTTGTATACTCTCTGTTGGCCAGCCATATCGGGTTTCGGTCCGTACCAGAAATGATAAGATCTGTTGTTGTTCTTTTTCCGTGTTGAGTTTATCTCCGCCTGTTCACTCAGTCAGTTGCTATCCATATGTATTGTAGGGTTATCTTTGTATGAAGTGGCCTCTTTTCTGGCTGCGGTGGGAAGTACGGAAAAAATGGAAAGAAGGAGGCAGAGGTACGGCCCGTGTAATGAGATGATTATAAAAAAGATGGGAAAGACTTACAGAGTGAGATAGCCATACAGGCCACAATAGAAGCCGGTGGCGCGTGAGGATTCGAGATAGAGATCCCACAGAGTGTGCGGAGGTGAGATCGGACAATCTCCTATTTTAATGTCATTTCCTTGTTCGGCCCTCTTTCTTCACAGTTCGAAAGAGCATGCGCTCGCAAACGGGGAAGAAGTTAAGATGAGATGGGGGGTTTCTACTTACGTCGGTCTCCCGAATCTTCTGCTGGTTCTCGATGCCCATGCGAGGCAGTTGAGGATCGCCAAGGAGTAGTAGGATGTGTGAGAGGAGGATATAAAGCGGTGCCATTGCTACCACAAGCGAGGTTAGTTACTGGCAACCGGTTCCTCGGACTGATAAGAGAAAGGGTAACACTACCATGCCAGATCATTAGAAATCTCACATCGGGAAATGCATCAAAATCCTCGTCCAACTGCCTCGCAGCTGTAAAATAAGGATCTAGACTCTTCGGTCTCTCTACCTGCCACTTCCGGTTCTCCTCCATCAGCTCCGCAAATCGCCTAATCTCTGCACGCTGCTCTCCAAATACAAAGGTCAAAACATCCCCGAAATGCGTGACAGCTCGGCATGTCCATGCTGCATCGAGATCCGCCTGGTGTTCACCAGTTGATGAGAATGCAACTGCGCAGCTACGTGCGGGTTGGTGGCAGCAGATGGCGTTGTAGACTTCTTGGTGGAACGCTGCACGCGAAGTAGCCTGCCAAAGTGTGGAGGGCTCATATATTGTGTACTGGCCTTGCTGCTCGCTTTGCGAGTGGAGAATTGCTTGGGTGCCGTAGAGATGGCCCTTGAGATCAGAGCCGGAGAGTGGGACTGTTCTCTATCAGCTCTCTTACCGACCTTGCCTCTATATCACATTCCCAAAAAGGCTTCTTAAAGAAAAAGAGGAAGACGAAAGGGAATAAAAACTTACCATCCATCTCCTCCAAAAAGCGTAATATCACTGTCGCGGCAAGAACAGTGTCATGTCTAATAGCATTCTTATCCGTCGTGGCGGGGATCAGCTGTCTTAAGCAAGCTTGGTAGTATCGATCTGCGGTAAAGGGATCGAAATCTTTGGTTGTTCTGCTCAAATGTCGGGCTGAAAGGGCGTAGATGGCACTCGATAACAGTTGGCTCTTCTTGGCTCGTTCTGGGATCGAACGACGAAAGTGGCAGTTGGGGTCGGCGAAGTCAAACTTTGGATATTGGTTTAGTAAGTGTGGTTATGAGAGCGAGATGCATAGATAGGATTAGAAGGGAGCTACACACAAAGCAGGAGAGATTCGTGATGTAGTTCTGCATTAGGTGCGCCTCTTGGATATCTGCCTTTTCAAGGTTCCAAGTCCTGAATGGAGATGTGAATAGTAAAGGCCCTGGGCTCGCTTCATTCGAGCTAAAATTAGGCTGATGCAGTTCAATTTGTCCTTGTGTCTGAAAGAGAAGAATGTGATTTTGAGATCTCTGCTCGGAGAGGACAGAGTTCTCGGTGACTTGAGAATAACAAACATAACTTGATGGGGTTTCCGAGTTCAACTCTGATTGAAGAATAGATTGCGGAGTCCCGTAAGCCTCCTGGGCATCTTTCACAGAGCTTTCTGCTAAAGCGACATTGGCGGTAGTCCCCCGGGACTCATCCGTAATGCCCTTGTTAGACTCTGGCTCCCACGGTTGAGATTCTGTATCTGAATCTATCTCTCTCAGATATCTTCTTTCAATCTCTTTAGTCTCATCTACAAAATCCACTACACCCAACTGTCAGCAATACACCCATAAAACCACAGTCCCCAAAGTCCAAATATTCAAGCGGTGACAATCCCGTTTTAGAAGCAAGACCTACCTCTGGAGGGCAACGAAAGCCAAACCTGACGCTTTCCTAGACCTTTGCAACGAGAACTCTGCCGGATTCTAACCCCACTGGCTCGAACACACGTCACACCTGCACTCTGGCATCGAGTGCAAGTGGACTTCCTCTTATCGCATCTGTAATGTTGTTTTCTGCAATGCTGGCTGGATATGGTTTTAGATCTTCGTTGTCATTGGGAGAACAGAGGAGCTCGGAAGGGTTTACCAGGACATTTTCACGGGTTTAGTTAGGGTAGGGAGGAATATGCATGGCCTAAGGATAGGAATCTGCAGCGGGTGGTTGTTACTGAGTGTTGCATAATGAGATGATGCTGAGCGATGCATCCAACCCCACACCGTTGGTTTAAGCGTCGATACGAGGGACGGAATAGGCAATTTTCTCCGACTTAGTTGCCTATGCTGAGTCGAGTAGTTACCACTCATGCACTTCCCTTTATACATGTCGCACTCGCCTTGATTCGATAATCGTCAGTTTTCTCATTCTCAGTAGCATTCTTTTACTGCGAATAGCGAGCGTATCTGATATACAGAGCATGCGAACTTCAGGCAAAAGTGAAATAAAACTAGCTTCTAGCGACTTGGAATTATACATGAGGGCGGGCATGTCTTTTCAGCGAATAAATTATTTTTTTGATTCAATATTTTTACATCCGAACAGATCAGGATCATTTCCCCTTCTTGCTCTGGCCAATTCCAGGCATTGCTATTAATACAGGCTAGAGCAGAGAACGCCGTGTCCGGTGCTATCAAAATACCAATCCCACATTCCTGTTCACTTCATTCTTTCCTTTAAGACGAAGTAGTGCTATAAGCAGAAGAAGGCTCGATGCTGAAAACCTGTACTGGGGCAACGAATTGGTTGTAGCTGCTGGTAGCATTACCAGTGTAGTTGTAGTAGGAGTTACTACAAAACGTAAAAGTCAGTAAACACTCCTGTAGCTAATCGAGCAGTAACGAGAACACAATCAAATAGGGTTTGAGCTTACAGGTTGTCAAGAGGAGTCCAGGCAAGGCTGACTTCGATGTGTGCACCGGTTCCGTTAACTGGGGTGATCAAGTGGGCAGCAACACCACGGTTTCCGGGTCCATCGTCGAAGACATCACAAGGAACAAATGGTTCGCCAACACCACTGCCATAGCAGTAGGCGGAGAAAGAAGGAATGTTGGGGTCGGAGCCATAGTTGCTGCCGGTGACGTTGAAATCTAGTCAGGAATTAGTTGGTTGAATGTTCACGGTTGTGCAATGAGTCTGTAGCGGCAGTATACATACCATAATAACATCCTGCTCTGGCGCACCCGGCACTCCAGCCGGTCACAAGCCATTGATAGCCAACGTCGTTCACACCGGTGGTTGGGTAGCTGGTGGTCTCGGTCTGGGATGCTGGGGTAGGGACTGCCGAGACGGCAGTTGCAAGGGCGGAAACCAAGATGGTAGCGTATGAGAACAACATGATGAATATGAAGATCGGATGAACGAGTGTGTTTCTTAGGTTTCAGATAGTGAGAGGAAATAGAAGAGAGCGAGTGTAGAGGATTGCTTAGGGGAGGAAAAGTGTGATGGAATTTGGAACAACAGCTTTATATGGAGTGCTTGCATCCCTTGGACGATCAACAAGCTCGTTAATTGATGGTGTTTGAATGTGACGCCATCAGGTACCGTACCGGCACTTGAAGTGACAAACAGGATGGATCTTGATGGTAGCAGCTAGTCAGGATGCCAAATACGAGAAGTGGAGCAATTGCCCAGCACAGCTTTCAACCGTACAAGGCGAAAAGGCGTCTTGGCAAGCAGAAACATGACTTGAGTACTTGGCAGCCTTGCAAATGCGGAGGAACAGCATAGCAAACACGAGAAACCAACCGAAAACCGCCCAGTTTTCCTTGAAGATCCAAATCTAACCACCAATGCTTCCTATAGTGCTATACCTTTATGCAACCCAGAAACAGCATCGACTAAATGCCTTGCTATTCAATGGCTGAGCCTCCCCTCCTTCCCGCCAAGTTCGAAAAGGGGGGAAAAGTATGATTTGGTAGCCATTGACTATAAATAAGAAAACAGCCAATGGTTCGTGACAGCTCAGAAAAAGCGAGATTATGCTTAAAGCGTCGAGAACAAAGGATCAGCAGGATCAGATGAACGAGGACAGCCTCGTGAATTGCGAGAAAGGATAGAAACATCCGTTTCTTCCGCGGCAGAGTGACACCTGCGAAATTGTAATTCCAGTCCACTCCTTACATGGAGTTGGAGTGCCGGTACTTCAAGTCGTCGATGCTGTCCGATTTGTACAGCGAGGACGGCACATAATCTGAGAGTTTCAAGGGTCCAGGAAGCTTAAATAATCAACCCACGGCACCCACAACGCCTCCCGTCACTCAATTTGTGAGCGGTGACCAGCAAACACGAAACAAAGGATTCCGGACCCTCGGGCAAAGCAAATGCGTTTATTTGCGCGTTCCACGTCTCCATTTCTCGCCTTCACTCAGCCTCCCTCCTAGCGGAAAGTTAGAGGGTGGAATGACGTGCGGCAAGGCTTTCAGGGCTAGAAATAGCCACGGTCTCCGTACAGTACCGTTCGTGAGGCTCCGGGAACCTTTGAACCCTCGCAGCCGCACTGGAAGCTATTCTGAGTCTTGGTATGGCTCCTATGACAGATGATATCGAGGTCGTTGCAGATGTCTGGATTGATAGGAGAATGCCAAATCTCTCTCGCGCTGTAGATTTGCTGGAAGAACAGAAAGTTCAGAAACTCAATGGACCTGTTTGCCGGGATTCGCGAACGTGCAATACCAGAAGTAGCCACATCCTACCAATTATCAGTGCCTGAATCTGCGCGCACCTGGCAATATTGGTTGCATCTGGCACGCCAATGAATCCATCCCACCATTGATATGAAGGTATTGGCACCTGTGCCTCATGCACGAGGTTGAAGATAGAAGGAGGGGCTGCAGCACGCTGCCCATTTTACATGATCTATGTTATCGCGCGACTTATCTACTCGACGATGCATTGTCAGGAATGTTTTTTATTCTGTAAACCGCTCCATCCTACAATATGACTGTCCTACGCATTGTTGAGCTATCGGAGGAAATCTCCAAACAGTCAAAAATCATCAGCGACTTTCTCATCTCTAAAGGACTAGATGCTCCATCGTTTGAAATCAACGCGCCAGATTCTTATCCTATCGCTCCCACTGATGGCGCGCCATTCTTCGCTCGATTTGCACTCATAGATGCTGCGGAAGAACTGCATCAACTAGCCTTGGGGCCCAAAGAAAGTCTGCGGTATATGGCATGGGGAGTGAGTGCTTTGTACAATGCGTGGCTATTACTAAAGCGCTGTAGTCAACCTCAGAGCTATGTCTCCGAGCCATTTACCATTGGAATATCGCAAAGGCTGTTCCGATCGAGGGTCCAATTTCATATGAAGAACTTGCTGGTGCTGTGAATCTCGACATTGTCAATTTACGTCGTATCATCCGCCACGCAACATTGAATCATGTCTTTAAGGAGCCTGCGAAAGGCTTCGTGGCTCACAGTCGTATATCTCAGCTTCTCGTAGAAGATGAAGCGTTGCAAGCATGGGTGGGCTTTTGGATGGAAGACCTGTGGCCTGCAGTCTTGCATGCAGTTGACGCGCTAGACAGATGGCCAGATAGCCAAGAACCAGAACATAACGGATTCTCAATCGCCAATGCAACCGAGGCAAAGTTCTCCTCTATTATTTCCAGTTCTGAGGACCGTGTAAAGAGATACGGCAAGGCCATCGCTGCGCATGCTGGGTCTGCAGATAATGCTGTTGATCATCTGGTAACTGGCTACCCATGGGCGAGTTTGGGCGAGGCACGAGTAACTGATGTAAGCAATTGTGAAATCAACCTCTTCAGCTCATGATAAAGGCCATCAAATAACCTCCAGCAAGGTCGGTGGTGGTCGAGGTCATGCTGCAATGGCAATCGCTAAGGCCAACCCTGCTCTACATTGCACAGTCCAGGAGCTCCCTACGCTGGTTACTTCTGAGCTAGTGTCGAGTATCCCGGAGGATCTGAAGGGTCGGGTTTCTTTCGAGGTTCATGATTTCTTTACGCCTCAAACCAACCAAGCAGATTTATATCTCTTCCGTTGGATAATGCATAACTGGAGTGACAAATACGTCATCCTCATTTTGAAACAACTCATTCCTGCTTTGAAGCCAGGAGCAAGAATTCTGATCAATGAGGGAATATTACCGGATCCTGGGGCTGTTGGCCATTATCAAGAGCAACTTGCAAGGTCAGAATTTTAATAACCAAATGGAGGAATGTACTAACCCTCTGATAGAAAGATGGACTTGTTAATGCTCACCACCACGAACTCAAGATCCAGAGATATTGACGACTGGAAGATGCTTTTCACGGCTGCAAGTCAGAATTATCGATTCCTTAGTGCATGGAAACCAGAAGGGAGTATCATGTGGATTACAGAGGCAGAGTGGGCACCAGCGTGATAGATGTTTCGATAATCTGAATCCTTGGACCATGATGACGGGTTTAGAGGCGTACTCTAAAATGATGCTGACAAGATAGCTCATAAAATCTCTAGGCATCGCTCATCTCCAATGACGGTAGATGAGACTATGTTAAACCTGCTTTGTGGCGACAAAGACCTTGTCCGTATTTGTTTCTGCTGTTAATGGTGCCAATTCATATCCTATGCACATGTCAATATCGCATTCCTATATTGATGGAATGTGTACGTACCTTTAAATTGTCTAGCCGGAACTTTGAGTTCGAATAGAGTGTTGATCTCCTCCAAAGATCGGCCGGCAGTTTCTGGGAGACAAAAAAACACCCACACACAAGCAACGACCATCACTCCACCATAGATGTAGCCAACTTTAGAGGAAAGATTGGCGCCATCTTCTGGGTTGAAGAGGTATGGGAACGTGAACGTGATCAACCACGAAAAGAACCAACTTGAAGCAGATGATAGGGACATAAGCTTGCCGCGATTCTTCCCTGTCGATATTTCAGATGTGATGACCCAAACTGTTGGTCCCCAGCCGACGTTAAACACGAACATGTATATATAGACCATCGAGACAATTAACCGATCTGACCAAACTGGATCACCGTCCACTAATCCGCATGATGCCATAATGATTAAAGCGGAAGCAATAATCGAGCCTGTTAACATTAAAAGAATTCGGCGTCCAACTCGTTCAACAAGGATTTGCATTAGCCAAATCCCTGGCATGCCTATAATGTACAGTCCAATCTGTATTATGAAGGAGTTGTTAATACCAACCTCAAAGAAGAACAAGACACCATAACTGTTGATAAAGTTTATGCCCGAGCCTTGTTGTAAAGCCTGTAGGATAATACCGATGTATGCCTTTCTCCATTCCACGCTGGAGGAGAAAATACTTTTCCATGATGACTTTCCACTAAGCTCCTGTGTCCTAATTGACTGCTCGATTGCGGCTTTCTCAGTCTGAATTTCATATTCCTTAGGCCCAATGATCTTACGGAGAGATTGGTGAGCCTGTTTAAATTTCTTCTTCTCTAGAAGCCATCTTGGTGATTCTGGAGCGCAGAGAATCAGGGCCGGGAGTAATAAGATTGGGAAAATTGCCTGTAGCGCCATTGGAATTCGATAGGATCCAGTATCGTTTCGATTCTTTGTTGACTTTGCGACAACAATTCCCATTATCAATCCAAGACCAATTGTAAATTGATACAGCGAAACAAGTGGACCTCGAAGACGAGCCGGCGAACAATCCGCAATGTAGAGAGGAACCAAGCAGGATATCAAGCCGACCGCAAACCCTATTCTTGTCAGCATCATCAATTAACCCAGAAAGAATGCTATTCTAACTTACCAACAACGATTCGTCCTGCAATCAATTCGCCAATACCTGTACTTGTTGTCTGGAGGATGGTGCCGATGATGACAGCGGCGCTAGACACATAAAGTCCCCCTTTCCTCCCGAATTTGTCGCCAACGTAGTAAGCAGCGATTGCTCCCCCAAGCTCTCCAACATTGATGATGCTGGTAATAAGCGATTGTGTGCTGGAGACCATATACCATGAATCATTGCTAGCTCGGTAGGTCCCAAAAACCTCGAGGAAGGCCTTCATGGTAAGGACTCCTGGAAGAATATCAGTTTTGTTTCTGACATGCTTAAAAAAGACTTGGAGAGCCTTACCTGAGAAATATGATGTTTCATAGCCAAATTGAAATGCACCCAAGCATATACAGCAGGAAATGAGTATGGCCCTCCACTGGGATACAATGTACATCATTCTTTCGGACATGTTGACGATGACATGAATCCGAAGACAACTCTGTCTAACAACGACCGAAAGGATTGCGGGGAAACGGCCGTTTATCAATTTTTTCTCCAGATTTCAGCACCTACCGTCCCGTTTAATGCGGCAGAGGTGTTGTACTGTGCCTGTCTAGCTTAGTTGAATCGTGGGGAAATGAACTTGGCTTGACTTGACTGGGCTCAGCGGATGATATATTGAATGACTACTGCCATCACAGCAGCAAAGTACTGCGCCTTCTACTAGGTACTGCATAGGAAAAGGCAAAAACCACATCCTGCATCCGCTGGGGACCATGGATCATTCCAAGACGACGCGTCACTCTTTAATTTCACGCCTGTAGGTCTTCTTCAAGGCCGGGGCTTTCATGTCCGACTGCCGTCCTTGATTAGGTAATCACAAATTCGAAAGCGTCAGTCACGTGGCATATCACATGAACTCGAGACCAAGGAATAAGTGCGTGATGCGATAGGTTTCTGGTGTGTTTGATAATCCTAACGACGGTTGTCCACACTCCACTCTTGCACAGCATGAATCGATAGCATATATCGATCACGAACATAGACTTTAACATCATTTTAGGTTGGTTTTCCAAAATGGCTAACACGCACGTTACTGTCACTCTGCCTACTCAAACAACACCACAGTTCAATCAAACTATTATTGGGAAGAAATCAGCAGTGTCGACCGAGATAGACGAGTTTCTAGGAATTCCTTATGGCGTGATACCAGCAAGATGGAAGCATTCTTACCTTCGAGCAAGCTTGCCGAGTGACGAGTTCCATGCTTTAAAGAATGGGTAATACTCGAGTAGCACTCTCGAAAGCTAGAGTTAACCTGAAAACAGTCCTAAATGCCCACAGCTCCCTGAATTCAACACTTCGGAGGGAGGATTCAATGCGACCATTCCATTTCCTGCAGATGTCACCGAGTCTGAGTATGACTGTCTGAACCTCTTTGTAGTCAGGCCAAGCAAAGAAGCTCTGGCTAAAGCAGGCTTTAGCCCAGACGCACTGCTTCCTGTTTTCACATGGATTCATGGTGGCGGTCTTGGCTTCGGTGCTTGTACCGATCCCATGTGGAGTAAGCATATTGATATTAGACATTCCCATTGCTGACCTTATTTTCAGATCCTACAAATCTTGTTTTAGAGTCTTTGAGGCTAGGGAAACCCTTTATTGCTGTGTATTTGAATTATCGCTTGTCGGTTTTTGGCTTCATCGCCACTTCAGCAATGCTAGAAACTCAAAAGCCTGAGGAAGTTCACGGCCTCAACTTTGGGCTAAGAGATCAGAAGGTGGGGTTACAGTGGGTGTCTAACAATATTGCTGCGTTCGGAGGCGATGCACAGAGAATCACAGTTGGTGGACAATCTGCTGGTGGTAATTCTGTTAACTTCCATGCAATGGAGGCGAAGCTCAGCGGCTCAAGTCACCTGTTCACAAAAGCAATTTTACAATCAGGTGCCATAGGAACAATGGGGCCGGTCTCCGTTGAAGTAGCCGAAGGTCAATGGAATGATTTGTGTCACAGCCTTGGGGTCGATGTAGAAGACAAGTTCTCGAAGCTGCTCGAAATGCAAAAGATGGGCGTGGCAGAGCTCATAGAAGCTACACGGAAAATAATGTTGGTAATTTTTCCGGTGGTGAATGATAATATTACTATCGACTTCACTAACAAGCTTGACCCGCTTGTTGTCAATTTCGGAGAGACATCACTTACTGGTCCAGTAAAACAGAGGACTACACCCATGTCAGTATTTCTAGGAGAGGTAGATGAGGAGGTACGTTCAAAATATTTTGGCAGTGCAAGAAATAAATTGACCGATCTAGGGTGGCATCTGGAAACATCTCGTCGAGGCCATCACTAACTATCAAGCCATTGCAGACAAGTTCCTCGCAAGCAAAGTTGAGGTACCAGTAGTTGAAAAAATGATGCAACTATATGGCATAATTCCAGAGGCTTCGCTGAAAGATATTCAGACAGGTCTGTATCGTTTTCTGACGGAGGTTCAATTTAGCTACCCTCTGTTCAAAGCCTACAAAATATTTGCAGGTGTAGATGCAATAAGCAAGCCTGATACCCTCGCTACCTGTGCCTCCCGATATAAAGTTAATTTTGGGAATCCCTTCCGAGATGGACCTGGAGGGCTCTTCGGTATCTCTCATCACTGTGTTGATATGATTTACATATTCAACGCGTTCCCAAAGGAGATGGCGGAGGCCGATGCGCTCTTGGACACATCTGAGCCTTTGAATATCGACTTACGAAAGCATATTCAGAAAGACTGGATAGACTTTATCACAAAGGAGCCGACTGGAGATTATATATCAAGCGATGACACAATTCTGCAATATGATAAAGATCGAGTGGTTAGACATGTGCTTCCAAAGGAAGACGGATTTTACACTGCCCAGTTGGAGCGATTCAACTTCTTGGAGGAGCACCGTCCCGAGATATTGAGAGCACTCAAAGCATATACAGGCACGAACACATACTAAGAATGCGTCGCTTAGGATGATATTGTTATAGCTACTCAATGCCTTTCTCATTTCAAAGGCTTCCACAAAGGGAAGCTCAAGAAAGTCAAAGAAATAGGGAAAAAGTGGAAAAGAAAAAGGAGGAAATTATACATCGCATTGCGCATTGCGGACCGATATATACAGTTCCATGTCCCAACTCTTGTAGAAGTGATGTAGTTAACTAAGCGTACATGATTCGATGCATCTTAGATATGATCGCCATGGTCTCAATCATCTACTAGCTCTCGTCTGCTGCTTACTCGGAAGTACATGTCACGTGATATGGCTGTGAACCTGCCAAATTCGTTCAGCAGTAAGATGCGGAACTGGCGCGTCGGACCTCCTCCTTGCGACTCGGAGACAATTTGGCCAACACTGCACAGACTACATCGCCCCCTGAACAAAACCTTTCCTTTACAAACACACATGAGCTCAATACGGATGATCATGTCTTGAATCTTCGCGGTTCTTCTCCTGTTATTCACCATGTCAACGAGAAACGTTGTGGCCTGCGATCAGTGTCATAAGCTCAAACTGAAATGCGTCTCACTCACACATGAATGTGCACGCTGCCGAAGTCTGTTTACCCCCACATCCTATGCTCTGTTACTTGAGCACATGTCTGACGAGTTGCACAGGGCTCAAAATACCATGTACACTCGATAGAGTGATCCAGAAAAGAGGTCGCAAACCGGCCTCTGCTGCTTCTCCCAGCCATGGTCTTAATCAGGTATGTTCGTAATAAAGGACGACGCCAAGCTAGTTAAAACGAAATATTGACGACTTTGCGTCCAGGAATCTTCAATAAAAAATTATCCCGTCCTAAACTGTCTTCGGTCTGCAGGAGTTTGTCATTCTGATAGCGGCTCCCCGCTGTATGTTTCACGTGTTTGCACGAGCTGAATATTCTGCTAATATCAACATAGCACGGAAGGCTCTCTACTATGCTCGTTGAGCACCGCAAGCAGGTTATTAGGGCATTTTTTCTCATCTCCAAATCAAGAATGGCATACTCGTCTCATTCGGAAGCGAAATCTGTTGAGCTTCACGCATCCGAGACCCACAAGTCCTGCATTGTTGTGTTCGATCCTTTGTACGTATCGACTATAATGTATCGGTAGCCTTGCTAATTATATCTGCTAGGCATGGCTTGTTACATGCCAAATCCTGATAAGTCGCCCATACTTCCTGAGATGAGCAACGGACAGTTCGTGGCGCTTCGCCGTGGCTTCTTATCCAGGACCCTGAAGATGATCCAGCCTATACTACTTGGTGATATTGAGCCGTCTCTTGACGATGGGTTCACCTCGTACTTCCTTACTTCCATAGGTCCTAGTGAAGATGAGACTGAGTCTAATATGGCCCAGTGGCTTGCATTCATGAGACTCAATGCAAAAAAATTGAATCTGAATGTTGACGCTGTCAATGCCAACGAGGAAGAGAAAGAAGAAAGGCGAAGGTAAGGGCCCAGAACGTGCGCCTATTTGCTGCGACTAAAAAGATACAGATTGTGGTGGGCTATTTATATAATCGATCGACATGCTGCACTCTCTTTCAACGGAAGGACTCAACTAACAGACCTTGAATGTTCGCAACTGCCACGACCTTGTCCAGACGAGTTGTGGAGCTCGGATATATCTCTTGAAGAGATCAAAGCGCAACGTCAGGCTAATACCGATATACCCGGCGTTACATACACAGTCAACAGTATCGATATGTTTGGCGTCCTTCTTCCAATATCTTCGTAAGTGATCAGGCTAGTTAAGTCTCCATCTCTAATGTAGTAGTATACTCGGTGATATCCTGGAGTTCCACTTCCTTCGCCAGCATCCAACATTTGGCTCACACCCAACCCTCCTTATGTCTGTCCGTGGCAATATCGAGACAAACTTGTTAGCTTGGCAGCAGACTCTTGCGGGTCATTTGGTGAGACTCGGGTTGACAATTGGCGCTCCCGTGAATGAACCAGCAGAAGGTTTTGAGCGCAAAATTGTACTGTACGGCCGACATATATATCATTGCATGCATGTTTTGCTTTATGGAGCCATGGACTTGGTTCAGATGTATCGGGACCATGAATGGCAAACATCGCCTGATTTCTTGAGAGCTGCGGAGCATGCAAACAACTGCGCCGAGGTCAGTACTCAGTAAATGTGTTTGTTACTCGTTTCTAGCTAACATGAAAAGATATCGGGCCAAATTCTTGTAGCTGACCCACGACTGCATTATATGTATCGCTACTTTGGAACATACTTCTTGCAGTCCTCATTCATCTTCCTCATCCTCGCTCAGAAGCTCGGCAATGCGGCAGATGACCTCATTATCAAGAATTGTACCATCAATCTGCAGGCACTCGAAGCCTTCGTCCAGATCAGTAATATCTCATATCAACGAACCTTCGCCGGCATACTGCGAAAAATTCTATTGAACAAGTCTCAAAGTTCGGAACCGGCTGAAAATCTCGAGAACGCCGCCTCAAAGGGTATGGATGAGGCTATCCTACCCTATCGTTGGGTCGCTGGATCAAACGGTCTTTGGGGTATCACAATGAAGCCAACTTGATTAAAATTGCCTTATGGGACTTTATCTCATATTAGCTGTTGCTGAAAAATGGCAAGGCATGGCACTCGTTCAGGCTGAGTGACTGGAAATTCCATTCGTAATTAATACCAGAACGTTGCCACTAGGCAATTCCCAGGCTAGGAACATCAATGGTGGTAATCTCCAGACGTAGAGTCAATCGCCTGTTCTTTTTGAGTTAAGAGGACGAGTTTTATTCGTGCCTTCTAGAATACTTGTACGAAATGCTCCACGAACGCTGTCTTGAGACGAAGCAAAGATTCCAGGCTGACTTGCATTTCGATGCTATCAGCATGGTTACCCCTTGGCGGATGGCTCGATTCTGAAGAGAGCAACATGTCATGACGAAAGAAATTAGCATCACGTCAAATTGGACTGTGTACAGTTCGAAAAAAAAATGGGGTTCGCTTGGCAGTATTCATGTCTCAAAGTTTACACAAAGGATTGTTTCATTGAGCTCTTTTCAAGGCAGTCTTTATTCGCATCAATTTTACATCCTGAGAGGAGAAATTCTCAGAAGCGAGGTTTTGTATTCTAGTTTTATTGTCTATCGTATCTTTAGCACCGAGATTGCAGGATGCCAGACTCGAGAAATTATTTCCCAGTTTGCAATGGTCTAATTGCTATCTTCCAGTGCTTTGATTGAAGTCTCCCCAATCAATTGTCACGTTTGGGTCGCCTGGATTTGAGCATGTCTGACCCCTCTTTCCATTGCCAGCTCTGTAGAACCAAACAAGTGCTACTCAGCTTCCCACAACGCACCAGCACGAAGGTGCTTCCAATTAAACATCGTCCAATCTTCCAGATTTCCGCAAACAGCAATTCCTTCCGGCAAAACAATGTCTTGTACCAGCCTCTCAATCCGCAGGACTAAGTATTCGTCTTTAAGTCCCTGACATACAACGTCCAGCCATCCTCAATTTCAAACTCATCCAAATCCTCATCGGACTCCAAATCATCCTCCACCTTCTCTCCCGCCCGGAGTGGACAGGTAGGAACATCATTGATGGAAATCCCCACAGCATTGCGCGGGATCTTGAAGTTGGTCGCTGCCCAGTTCTTGATAGCTTTCAACAGCGTGCTAGGTCGACATCCAAGAGAGCGCTCTTCGTCCGTACTAGATCGACGCAGGGTAATCCTCATGCGGGGATAGTCAGATGTTTTTGGTAGTGGGCGAATGGGCGATCCGGTGGGCTTGGGGTTTGTGGGGGAGGTGGATAAGATGATAGCGTGCGGCGCCGGTGCTGGTGCTGGTGGAGATGAGGCTTTGTACATGGCGGTGGTGGCGAGGCACTCGTGTGTTTGTTTCTGGGGTTGCTGTTGATGGTGGCGTGGAGGTAGATGGAGGATGTGAACCAGGTTGAAATATAAACTAGGATGGATATGTGCTGAATACTCTCTGTCGTTGACCGCAAACGAGCGGGAAATGGGGGGGGGGGGGGTATCATCTACACAGAACAGGCTAACTAGTGGAATCGTCTTAATGCAACATTGAGCGAGACAGAAGTTTAGCAGCCTACTTGAATGAGGCAAGTATCTCTTCATCGTTTAGAACGTTATAACACCCGTTCGTTCGGTTGATTGCTCACGATGCTGAGTTTCAAATCGGGCTGGCCTTGAGCAGCCATTGACTATGAAATAGTCCCTTTCTCGAATTCAATATTTTCATCCTGTCTATATTATGTAGAGCTCTAATATATCTCTATTGGTGCATATGATGTCGCTGTATGTTACCGTCTTTTGGTTTTGATAATTGGATTACCTGTGCGAATTCTTTTCGTAGCGAACCGTTGACCTCTTTGAGCTTGATATGTCAATGTCAAATTTACCTGCCACTTAAAAGGGAATGGGCAAACCCTCCAGCGTGACTGGCTTTGTCGGACTTGTCGTACTATCGAACATTTCAACTTGACTTCGGCTTTAGTTTATTGTTTCTAATATGTAATGGGCCTAAGCAGTTTACAGTTCTTTTGTGTTTTAGAATAATAAGGAAGTCGCATTGGTTACTTGTTATAACCTCTTGCTCCAGAACAGACCTGCAAATTACCTAGAAAATGGCATTTGAGTTTTCACCTTTTACATCGTACACCTAATTTGACCAGGAAGTCATAATAGATTTTAAAGGGTTGGTAAGTTCTGTGTTGGTGATACGGTTTTCATAGGTACTAAAATATGAAAAGCAAATAGGTATTAAACCCGAGCGAAAGATTTAGAGTCGGAGATTCATGCAGAGTACAGGTAAGATTTCTGTACTAAGACTTTGGGAACAAACGGGTTTAGATCCATAAATTTCTAAGAACAACCATTCGAATTATTTTATGGAGCCTGATGTGATTATGGCACCAAGAGAAAACTAGTGATTTATAGTTTTTTCTCAATTGGTTTCGTTCAACCATAACAGTATAGAGTTTGAAGTTTTGTAAGTTGAAAAGCTCTCTTGATTTGTGACAAACTGTCCTGCTTCAAGTACCTGAGTGACGTCTGGAGTGCCAAAAAAGCCTGTTGCATGACTATTGGACCTCAATATTCTAACACTGGGGTTGTATTTTCCTCAAGACTTAATAAACAATGGAACCTACTATACTATTGACCATACTATGGTCTGTAAGATGCACCGATACTTCTATCCGAAGAAGCTTTGAGTGTTGATCAGAGCTTTAGCATAACCTCCAAGCTGAAGAGAGCGACATACATTAGCCCTGGTTTTTTTTGGTCCTGCTATTGATGGTTCACCATATGCGTTTAAAGTGGTAACACACACGGAGGGCTGTGAGTTGATCATCTTATTATGCGTCATGGTTGCACGGCGGCATCTTTTGCACGGCCGGGTGAATATTTTAAAAAGTGGCTGGAGTTGGGCAAGGGGTTTGAAGACGGCAAGATTAAGAGGATCTTATCGGGAAGTCGTAGCTGAAACTATCACAAGCGGAGTTGTAATCTGATAACAGGATTGAAGTTTGAGAAGCACGCGTAGCCATGGTCTCACAAGGGTTGTTGGAGGGCTTCGAACAGTGATTGCGAACCCGATTTAGCCACTGAACCCTCACGGCGGCTTGCTGTCAATGGTCCAGCTTGATCTGCAAGCTCACAGTCTTTTAATGATATTCTCAAATTACCCCAGAACTGCTTTCCTTGGATTTCTGATATCTTTTGAGCTCGGCAATCTAAGTCTTGGCATCGAGGTTTCTCAGAACAAGCGAGCTCGTTCGTTCGCAGCTTCCGATCTGATAAAAAGCTTGGTATTGTAGAAGTGGGTAAGTGTCCAAGCGCTGGAGAAAGGAGTAGACATACGGTTGAGCGGGCAAGATGTAGAAAAGATCATCCTGATGATTACGACTCTGAGACGCCAGTGTGCAGAACGTGGGGTAGTCAACGGCTTTCTCGTTGGTGGCTGGGCGATGCCACCGACCGCAAAGATCCGGTTCCCTCGTACCTGCATCTGGGAGAATGCGGTTCAGGACAAGCTTGTTCATGAACGAAGCTTGGCATTCCGATAATGCCGGACAAGATACGAGATGGGGGAGAAAAGAAGTGTTGGAGGACAGGGTCAGGGTCAGGGAAGCGCAGCCAGGGCCGGTGCTGCGTCATTCGTTGCTTCGCTTGAGAGGCTGCGCCAAGACGAGACGTTTCGACGGTTTCCACTTGTGAACACCACTTTACTCAGGACAGTTGGTGGAGACGTGAAGCTTTTAAGGTATTAAGAATAGATTGTAAGGATAGATTAACTGTCCACACTGGCATCACCGGCAACACCCCCAGAAGGCAATGCATTTTATCATAGTCGCCACGGCCTACAAGCGAACGAGCAACTCCTCGGAATGGAGAACTGGCGAGCATGTCGACCAACACGTGATGCACTCGTATTCGCCCGCTCTTTCCCGTTTTGCGAAGGACATCGCGAACATGGCTATTGTTGCCCAAACACAACCTCACATCCGCGACAATTGTCGGCACCAGATGCATTTTGCTGCATGGAGATCTGTAAACGGATCATTAAGCGCCCAAAGAGGTATATCTCTGCGCCTCGACAGCCATAGATCCATCAAGGGATACTGATCTTCGGAGGCGTGGAGGGGTCTCTTCATGTACATGAAACTATTCATGGAGCCAACGACACGTGTTTAAACATGCGATGAGATGCGAGTAGTACGCAAGTCCGTCTCAACTTACACCTTCTCAATGCCAATCATCCTAGCCATTTGGTAGCATAACGGCAGATCGGCAATCGATTGCAGACCGACGAATCAATGGCATTGAACGGCCCGACGAGACGATGGAAAAGTGCTTGATTCAAAGATTCATGTCTAAGCCTACCTTGCGACAATCCGCAGCCTTGCGACAATCCACTTCATCTGTAGTTGCACGCTGCCCCTGACTTGGTTCGGACGTCAGGCCGAGGTATACGGCCGTTTCAATGCGGCTCAGCAGCTTTCTTTTGGGACTCCGTCGCAAAGCGGAACCTCATAGAGCTGCCACCGTGGGAACCTCTCCATTGCTGTAGCTTACTGTGGCTTCCTGTGGCTCCCTGTAGCTGGCTGTCAAACCTATATACCGGTCTACCAGTCTAGTGGACTATGCGGCCCATACCCATACAAACTCCCACATCCGGTGCAGTTAGGTCACATTGTACCCTCCGGCTTAGCGCCCGTAAACGCTGTGGAGGCGTCTCGTAGGGCTGAGACAGAGCTTTGCGGACTTACTTCCTTGTGGTAGAACCATAGGCAAGGACAAGTCGTCACAAGAGACCCTCTTCATGTGGCCCTCTTTTGATCGACTTGTATCATTCGTCTGAAAGTATGTAACAGAGTTGCGCTCGCCATGTTGGGTACCAGCGTCATGGAGCTTCGCCTCAAGTTTGGGACGAAAAGCAGCATCATTCAGACGAACCCACCTCCTAGTAGCCGTTGTCTCCACTATACGACGACATTGGAGTCTGCTTTTCGAACACTTCTCAAACGATGAGACATGCAAGCACAGATACTTTGGAGGCTTTGTGCGAATGCCTTCAAGCAGCCCTATGCTGACTGACTGGTGGACGGCAAGTCGAGAAGTATATATATCGGCCAAGAGTACCCCAAAGATTTTTCTTTCAGCATCACACTTCAACCATCTTCTTCATTCACATTCATTTCAAAACCTTCAGGATCCGATTGATTCGCGACCTTCTTTTCACACTTCTGATAATCGTTAACCTTTACACTCTTCAGCCTCAACCATCTTTAACACATTCACTGTCTATATTCCAGACATTCCTTTACCAACCACATTCAAGATGTTCTCTCAAGTCGTTCTCTGTGCTCTTGCCCTTTCCCCTCTCGCCGCTGCCCACGGCAAGGTGGCTGTCATCACTGGCGATCTCGGTGGTAACGGTACCGCACTTGGCATTAAGGGTGCTGTTGTTCCCGGAGCTGGCGACAACTCTGTGACCGAGGTCGATACCACCGTCTTCTGGTCTCAAAAGATCACCACCGATAACGATATCGGATACACTGAGGGCGGCAGCGGTAACAACCAGCTCTCCGATTTGACCAACTCTATGGCCTTGTCCGGATCTACCCTTCCCCAAGTTAGCAGCGGTGGATCGGTCAGCGGCACTTTCCACATTGTCACCACTGATGGTGCTGGCCCACTCCAAGCTTTGATCGATACCAGCGCCACTGGAAAGTGGTCCAACGCTTCCGACGCAACTGTCTCTACCCAGGTCCCAGGAAACAGTGGCAACATTGCAGCTCCCAGCCAGCGCAGCCTTTGGGCTCGTACTTTGGTCAACCTTGGTATCACCAAGCGCGCCGCCAACGTTAACGAGGACTACGTAAGTTACTTGCAATTGCAACCACAGGTTCACAAGATGGTTTACTAACGCTTTCATAGCCATTCGCTGTTGAGATCCCAGCCGGCACCTCTTGCACCGGTACCATCAACGGCGAGAGCAACCTCTGCCTGGTCAAGGTCTCCAACAACAACCCTGCTGGTCCTTTCGGCGGTGTCTTCGCTGTCCAAATGGGCAGCAGCAACACTACTACTGCCCGCGTCAAGCGCTCTGCCAAGTTCATCCAACTCTAAGGAGTAGGATTTGCTCTTATCCTTGTCTTTGTCTAGAATGGTTGTTGTGCTGGATTCTGACAAGGCCGGCTGGTACGGGAGAAAGGGGATGATGAGACTGTCTGAGATAGTTGATATGGCAAAACTATTGTAAATATCCTATTGGCCTTATTTATTCCTAACTATATGAAGTTTCAATTTTTAACCTTCTGGCTCCCAATGATTTGAGTTTAATTGAGTTTTTAAAGAAATCTGCAATGCAGCCGAGTTCAACAGTCAAGCAGAACTCCTTGCACGCTTTTACCTTGAAGCCTTTACTTAGTCGTCCGTAGTTTACTTTCAGGTGGGTGTATGCAATCCGGGTGGCCCAACCTCGAGCAATTTTGGCAGCTTCAGCACATTAGTCTTCCCACTTATTGATACTCGCATATCTCCTCACTTCCATGGGTGGGTACGTGTTGCAGTTGCAAGTCGATGTCCAGTACAGAATATCTGCTGAGTTCTCAATGGCGGTCAATGCTAGCAAGCAAATGAAACGCCGCAGTGGGTATATACATCAAAGCACGGATGCGGCAGACCTGGCAGGCTATTGGCAAAAAGAGAAAAGATAAGATATCGCCTCATCGTATGATGACGACCTGCCCGGGGTATGTTTCGCAGTTTCTCGAACAACACTGGATGAAAATGACCCTTAGGGACGTGGAGATACAGAACTCCTTTTTTTATTTTTATTTTTAGTATAGGCTTAACCCAGGTTACAAAACCATCTGCCATGCAACCCTCCGCTTTCTCAGGATCTTCAAGATTCCCAGCGGTAGGAGGTTCTTCTCGATAATGCTCAGGCCTCCGCAGCGCTCAAATAGCTCTTTTTCGTAGAACATGAGTATCCACTTCGTCTCGGAGCTGAGAGAGGACTGGCTCATATCTGGCTGTATCTCAGCGATACTGTCTACTGCATCCTTGATGCGCCTTGACAGGACAATATCCTTCTTGTCTGGTAGTGTCATGAGATCTCGGTAGGCGCGAGCAAGTTCTGGATTGATCGATTGGTCATACTGAACGAATTCTTCAAAGGAGAAGAACTTTTCAAGCTCTGCATCCGCGACATCGTCAATATCGAGTTCTCCCGTGTAGATTTGCCGAAGGCGTCGGCGGCGTTCTTGCTTGCTGAGAGACTCAAATTCGCGCTTGGCTTCCTCATAGTCCGTCGGTCTCTGGCTAATTGCCTTGCGGAGGTTTTCATCGGGCGTGGTGTACACCATATCTCGAAACAAAAATGGGGAGATAAAGGGATTTAAAAGTCCCAACCCTCCCAGCTGCTCGGGCAGAAATATGAATGCATCCGGTATATCGTCAACGCCAAAACGTTCCTCTATGAGGGTTTTCAGGTACGTTGTTACGTTGCTGCCGTCAAAGAGTGTCTCCTGCATCTTCCGATATGTTTCCAGAATGCGATCCACATGTGACCTCCCAAAGCAATTGGCCGGCTCTCCAAACGTGTGGCTGAAGAACCGGCCTATGCAGCTATTCCAGGTTTGGACCCAAGAAAGAATGCTTTCGCATTTTGACAGCTGTTTCTGTAATTGCGCAACGTGTGCATCGACTTGATCTTGATCAATCATCCATTCACCAGAGGAGTGCAAGACCAGTAATCCAACTGAGACTGGCCCCTTTGGAAGCGTATCAGTAAATTGACGAGTGGTTGTACCTTTAGTGGAGTCCTTGGTGATGTATACTGAGCCAGTCTTTTTCCGGTTGAAGTCAAGACCCATCACTGTTGAAAACTCCTCCATGACATTCCAGGCTTTGGCACATTTCTCTGGTTGGCCACAAAGCCAAAGATCATCGTGGAATCGATACAGGAGCATTTCAGTCTTGGTATTGACTGCAAAGTCCATGAAGAATAATATCAGCTCGCCGAAGAATTTCTCGAGAGCGTGTGCCATAGGCACACCTCTTTTGCGAATCCTGACGCGACTTGAACCAGACTTGTCTGAGACGGGGCTCATATTCAAGGGCGCCTCTAGAAACTTGTTGAAAAATACCACCCATTCCTCTGTCATACCAATGAATCGCAAAACGGCAGATACTGTGCTATGAGATATGCTGGTTGCGAACCACTGGAAATCCGATTGAACAACAGCGAATTCGTCTTCCATAGCCAGTCCAAGGTGCATCTCAGAGGCTATCTGTTGAAGCAATTGCTGCTTTATTTCTTTTGGAGACTTTCTACTTTCATTGCTGTCATCTGAAATTTCTTCATCATCGTCGTATCCTCCTGCGCCTTCGTACACGGATGAGGGTAGCTGAGAAAGAAAGAAATCGTTTCTGTACATCGTTTGGCGGGCATCTTCAATACCAGCGGTAGTTCGAAGTTCATATTCTCCTAGGAAGAATCGCCGTCGGTCTCTAGCTTTCCGAGGGATACCTAGTTTATGTTTCCAGATGGACTTGTAGCGAATTGTTTCGGTCAACGTCTGCTTCATCCGGCTCGACCAGGTCATACCAATATCTACGCATATGTTAGAATTAATTCAAACACGAGGGGAGAAACATACAATGCAGAAGTATTGCTTGCAAAACATCCTCATCCATCATAATACGGTATTTTCCATTCAATTGTCGTCGAGGTTGGACCGGCATTCCTGATTCGGCGTCCCAAGTCCAATTTTTTAAGTCCGCAAACTTCATATTGAGTACATCACAGATTTCATTGCGTGCCACCTCATCCTTCAGAAAGTCTTGGAGAATAGCCTTTTTCTCGTCACTGAGAAGGTCATTCCCAAGTAGTCCTTTTAAGCACCACCTGATTGTCCTCTCATCAAAGGGCGATTTTTTGCGTAGCGAGAAATCACATTGTAACCTCACCGTTGACCGCAGGCCTTCCAATGCTTTCTCGGCAGTATCGCCATCAAAAAGATCTGTCAAGTAACTGTCTATTTCCACCTCGTCAGTCTCCAAAGGGCTGAATACGACGTCTTCAAATTTCTCAACGAGCTGCTTGAGCCTGTCCCTTTCAACCAATTCATAAGAGCCGTCCAAGGAGCTGTCATCTGAAACGGTGGCGCTTTCATTCGTATTCGTCGGTTTGAGCCACTCAGTCAGCAATTGAGAGTACAGGTTGGCGAGATCAAGCCGCCGGGTCTGAGTCTCTAGTTGTGATCGCAACTGCCTTTCAAACTCATCGAACATGGTGTCAGGAACCGACGTATCAAATTGCGACTGGTCAAGCCATCGCCGAATATTGCAGAGGTCGATACTGGAAGCTGGAGCCGGGTCAAGTTGCTCAACGCCAGAGAGTAAGCGGTAGAGCCGTTGTCGTTGATTGACATCGGGCAGGCTGGCATCACGAAGAGTTTCGGTTTTATGAAGCTCATAGGCTTTTCTTTGCTTTTCCAGCTCCTTGATTTTGAGGATGGTGATTGACTTGAGCGTCTGAGAAAGCGCAGCGGTAGACATGGTGGGTCTCTTCCTAAGACACTAAAGAAGACGGGAATATATGTTGACCTGACCCGAACATTCGAGCGTCTTATACAAAATCAATGCCGTGTTCACAACATCTTGGTGATTCAGACGGCACGACAACGGCCAATGAGGGGAAATAAGTGAGACTGAATGGGTCCGAATGGATTCAAATGGAACAGAAAAGCGGTAAATGGAAGAGAAAAGTGAAAGGAGCCTCATGCTGGCAGGGAACAACAGGCAGCAACAGGGGTTAAAGTCTGACCTGAGTCATTGTTGGGAACAGCATTGTCGATGTGACCATTGGCACGGCATCAGACGATCACATAAAGCACTGGATGGAGAGAAGGACCTCCTTGGGAGGGAAGTAATGTAGAGGAGAAGCATGAGAATAATACTACCACCGAGAAATCTTGTATTGATTGGACAAGCACTCCAAGGGTTGTATTTATCACGTGATTATAGACTTTATTGAGCCCCATGCCCCGTTTCCTCTTCTGTTTGACTCCTCTCATCTTTTCTCTTCCTGCTCATTGTCTTCGAGATAATTATGCTACGAGTCAATAGGTCTGCAAGTTAGTAAAACTATTAACTACCTTGCACGACATCGATCCAGAAGAGATTCCCCTTTTCCGCAAATAAGTGTGCATTGCACTTACTACGGTAATCGCTGCCTCAACACTGCGCTTCAAGAAACTGAACAAATTCCTGAATAGCATCAGTATTTGAAGTTCCCTATAGTGCACAGATAAGAATAAGTACATATCATGTGACAAGGCCACTTTCGGGCTGTTCTCTTATCGCGCGGAGAGCCCGATCGTTCGCCGTTGCTATCTAACTTAACAGGGAACGTATAAGGGAATAACTTCTTCACAAAAAGGGCACAATGTTTATGTTTTGGCATTAGAAACGCTTTTTTATGACGCGGACTGTTGAACGAGACTTTTGAAAACATTTGAAGCGACATATACTAAACTAAGTCAGTGGACTAAGTTGAGATACAAAATGGGTAGCGTTCAAGATAATTCTGTTCCATTTCCGTTCCAACACCGTTCAGTTGACACGCCCCGCAAGTTACGAGTTGCAATCATTGGAGCTGGTGTCTCAGGGATTGGACTCTATATTCGGCTCTGCCAATACGTACCAACTGCCGAGCTTCAAATATTCGAGAAGAACTCTGATGTTGGAGGAACCTGGTTTGAGAATCGGTAAAACCAGGATGTAAGGAAAACTGAAAGAGGTGCTGACAAGTACAGTTATCCCGGAGTAGCTTGTGATATTCCGAGTCATGTGTATCAGTATACATTCGAACCAAATACGCAATGGTCAAAATTCTTCTCTGGCGGAGCAGAAATTCTCGAATATGTTCGTGGAGTTGCAAAGAAGTATGGTGTACAGAAGAAAGTTAGATTCAACACCAAAGTCTTCGGAGCAAAGTGGAATGAGACTCAAGGAAAATGGACTCTTGAAATTGGCGACGCAGCACAAACAAGTGGAACCGAAAGCCAAACCTTTGATGTTGTAATAAATGCCGTTGGCTGTTTGAATAATTGGAAGTACCCCGAGGTCGAGGGACTGCACGATTTCGAAGGGAAGCTTTTGCATAGTGCTACATGGGACTCAACCTGGTGAATGTCTAAGAATCCCAATACTGCACCACGTTCTGACTGAGGTCCAGGGATTATACAGGCAAGAAAGTTGCTCTTATTGGAGCTGGATCATCCGCTATTCAGATACTACCTCATCTACAGAAGAAGTGTACTGAGGTTTTTCATTATACCCGTGGCAAGACATGGGTAAGTGAGCCATTTGGCGGCGAGGCCACACAAGCAACAATAGCCGGAGACAAGGACTCAGGCAATTGTAAGTATCCTATATTCGAGCAGTTCTCGAGCACACGACCAACAAGATGCAGATACATACACCTCTGAGGAGCTCCAAAAATTTAAGGAAGATCCCGAGTACTACTGGAAATACCGCAAGAATATAGAGCGCTTCATCAACCTCGACCACCCATGTCTCTTCGCACACGAGGAGGCATCAATTGCTAGCAAGCAGCGAATAATTGACAATATGAAGAAGAAGCTCGCTAAGAAGCCAGAGATCTATGATGCTCTTGAGCCAGCATTCACTCCCGGATGCCGAAGACTGACTCCCGGTCCCGGATTCCTGGAAGCACTTGTGGAAGACAATGTTCACTTCACCAACTCAAATATTGTCAAAGTGACAAAAGATGTGAGCGTTCTTGCTTGTGCCAATTTGTTTCCCGAAACATCAAGCTAACTTCTCGCAAAGTCCATAATTACAGCCGACGGCACAACGCAAAAAGTAGATGCCATTGTCTGCGCCACGGGATTCGACACGTCTTTCCTCCCACGTTTCCCCATCCAGGGCAGTGACCACACCCTCCTCGCCGATCAATGGTCATCCCGCGCCAGTGCCTACCTCTCAACAGCAATTCCCAACTTCCCGAATCTGTTTCTGGTTGGTGGTCCAAATTCCGCAACGGGAGGTGGCAGTCTTCTCATTATCTTCGAGTCGATAATCGGGTACGTGGTGAAATGCATCCAAAAACTCTCTCGAGAACATATTAAGTACTTGACAGTCAAGCCATCTTCTCTGCACAGCTGGGAGCGGTACATGGATGCGTACTTCCCTGGCACCGTGCATGTTGAGAATTGTACAAGCTGGTACAAAGCCGGTCAGAAGGATCATAAGGTTGTAGGCTTGTGGCCTGGGAGTAGCTTGCACGCGAGAAAGACGCTAGAGTATCCTCGTTGGGAAGATTTTGAATATGTGTATCCAGAGGGCCAGGACAGCTTGGGCTGGTTGGGCGATGGTTGGACTGTTGCGGATCGTGACAAGGGTGATACGGCTGCTTACCTTGATGAGGTTGATTATCCACCTGTCCTAGTCTGAGACGTGCTTTTATCAGTTCAGTTTTATTCTGTATCAGCCTAAAATAAATCAAAAGCCTAAGATATATAAACTCTTTGGACTATGCCAATCTTGAGGTATAACTAATTAATAGAAACCCGTGACCTCCGTTACTCTCGTTCATTTTAATATTTTTGGTAGTGGACTTAAAATTTCATCACTCATCAGTGTCATTATATCATAGGAATCCCAACCACGCTAATAGTTGTTGATGCCGAATTTCCGTCCATAGTGAGCAGAAAGTTCATTCTTAGGCTGTGGTATCCGCAGCTGGTGCCACAATGCTCAATTCCTTGTCTTTGGCAACAGGCGTAGCATCTCCGCTATCCTCAGTTTTACCAGCGTTCATCTGCACACCCTGAACAAGACCAGTCTCCTGGATGACATGAGTTGGCACAACGACGTTCTCTTCCTGGAAATATTTGGTCTCTTCTATAACAAAGAAAGCCATATATGTGAAGATGCAGATTCCGGCAGCATAGAATGCAAATATTATGCCGGCTTCTTTTATGTAGGGAATCTCAAGACTGTCCAAGCCAAACACTACAGACTCGCCGGCGGCCAAGCAGGCGCGAAATCCGCCGGTGTAATGAGATCCTTTGATGGGATCGTTGGTCAAGGTACCAAGGAAATACATAATGATGTATTGCCATAAGGTTGAGGAAATCCAGTTCAGCATAAAGAGTACAAAGATGGCTGCGAATCCATCGTCGGTCCAGTCCATTGGTGTGGGAGGATTGCTTCGGTCGTAGTTGCGTGTTCGAACCATCTCCCAGATCCAAGCCGCTAGTAGCGGGATAGCCACGAAAGCAAGTCCAAGTTTTGCTCGTGTTTTGCGTGCCCATTGGTCATGGTCGAGAAGTCTTTGAAGTATGATAGAGAAGGGAATCTGAAGAACAACAGACATGAATGAGAGCAAACAGCGAGTTCTAAGGTTATTGTGAAAAGCATTTGCCGAGCCGAGATATACGAGGTAAGTTTCTGCAGGTAGACTATACAGACTCAGTTTAGAGAAAGAACAAGGTCACTGTAATGATATACTCACAATGCTGGAATCATTATTAGAAGCCGTTTGTCACAAAGACTCCTCAGGTTTGATTTGAGTTCAACCCAAAGCCCGCGGTACTTGATCTCAGCAACACCAGACCCGTCGTCTCGAGTGATTTTGTCCGGAGGTAGGATGAACAAGCCAGCAATTGCCGTCAGAAACATGATTACAAGGAAGACTATATAAACAGCATTGGGAACTCCTCCATCTGAATTGTTGTCTTTGGTGATGAGAAGTGGTATAATACCTCCAATCATTTCTCCAACGGCCAGAAGACCAAATGCTGTAAAGACGTATAGACCTTTTTCTTTCTCTTCAGGATATGAAAGCATAATGTATCCACTAGTGACGAAAATTAATCCCGCAGATATGCCCATGAATACGGATGAAAAGTATGGGAAAGCTGATTTCCCAGTATTACTTAGATACCAAAGACCGCCAACATAGACAATGTAACCAGAAACACCAAGCTGTGGCAAGGTCAGCTGTGGGATTTGAGGGAGAGATAAGAATGTATTTACAAAAGAAGTTATTCCAGGACCAAGGGTATGTAACACCACTGAACCAAGTGCTGAGGACAGAACCCACACTGAGTTTAAGGTTGCATTAAGTCGAGTAGAAATTTGAGCGGAATTGGGCTGGCCGCCACCAGCGCTTCGGTAGTATTAGCAGCATGATTGTGAAAATACACATCAGTTAACGAACCCAAGGAGGTTGAGAGCCACATAAATTCCAGCCGTAAAGGCAATGGTGATACCAGATATGAAATTTTGCCAGAATGGGCTTCGGTAACGAAACTGGGGAACCTGATCAAAAATCTTGGCCATGATTTGTTGAGAAATAATCTGTTTCTTTGCTAACAAGCAAGTTTGAGATGATTTGAAGGCGGAAACACAGATTTATCAACGGCTCGAATGTTGCACATCTGCTTGCATGTATCCTGCAGTACATGCGTATCTTAAGCCAACAGTTGCGGGAGTAAGCTTGGCCGAAAAGCTTTCTAGGGGGTTAGCGCCCAGTTGGCCGTCGACTTGCTGCCATGCGAAAGAAGTCATTGGCTCATCGGTCAGACAGTTCCGATAAGACGATGAGTCGTCAACATGGGAGTCATCTTGAGGTCGTACTCAAAAATGGGGTCTTAAGTCCTGTCTCAGCCTACTCTGGTAAACAAGGACAATCGCTTTTGCCGACCTCTAAGTCATCCGAGAGAGTACGTAGCACCAGACCAGGCTATTGAGCATCCTGCTAACTAAAGAAATTTCAAGAGAAATTGGATTGTACAACTTTGAATTGTTGTCGCAAGTGTATTTATATCATTGCAAGATGAGTCAATCGACAATTGCCACAGAGCTGGCCTCGCCAAAAATGACAACAATAACCATGCAGAATGGTACGATTCTTCAAGTGAAGTCCAACAAAACAAAGAGCGCCGAATCGCTTCCAATAGTTGATGTTAGTGGAATGTACAGTGAGGATATTGAAGAGCGCAGAAAAGTCGCAGAAGATATTCGTAAAGCTGCTCACGAGGTTGGCTTCTTCTACGCAATCAACCATGTAAGATATAAGCTGAATGGACTCACGGTTACTGACAATATGTAGGGAGTTGATCCTAAATACGTAGCTAACTCATTTGAAGCTGCGAAGACCTTTTTCAAACTACCAACAGAAAAGAAAATGGAAGTATTCACTGGCTTGGTGCCCAACGAGTTTGTCGGTTATCATCCCATGGAGCACTACGCAAGAAACAAGAGAGTGAAGAAAGGTAATTGCCTTTTATTACGAAAAAGAGCTTCTGACTGATTTAGAAAGATCTCTGTGAGGCATTCAACTGGGCCTACGATGCGAAATATGACCCGTACGCAGTAGATCCAGATGAGCCATCCATCAACATCTGGCCTTCGGATGTTCCTGGTTTCAAGGATACACTGTTTGAGTATCACACGGAGATGCTTTCGTTTTGTCGTCGGATGACTCGAATATTTGCACTGGCATTGCACCTTCCCGAGGAGTATTTTGATGACTTCATCAAGCGTCCAGAAGCCGGAATGCGAGTTCTCCATTATCCCCACCAGGAAGCCCCAGACGATGACCAGGATGGTATCGGTGCACATACAGACTTTGAGTGCTTCACAGTTGTAACACAGGATATGAGCGGCGGTCTTGAAGTGCTGAGCAAGGCAGGCGAATGGATCCAAGCAAAGCCGATTGAAGGTGCTTTTGTGATCAACATTGCAGATTGCTTCATGCGACAGACCAACGACTACTTTGTCTCAACCGTACATCGAGTCCATAACAAGAGTGGCTCTGAGCGATACTCTTGTCCATTTTTCTTTGGATTCGACAGAAAGAGTACCATTGAGGCTGTTCCGACTTGTGTATCGGCAGACAACCCGATGAAGTATCCGGTAATGAAAGCTGGTGAGTACTACGCTTGGAGAGCCAACAAGGCGAAGTCGGGAGGTTACAACTAACTGGAGGATCTGATTACCTTTCTCCTGGTATTAATTTGTGAAAAATAATGAATGTTATTATGAATGAGATTTTATGAAAAGCGAAAATGGATGGATGAGAACTGAACTCCAATCGAGCTGACCTCATGCTGACCTAAGATGACCTGCGGTCAGCAAAGCAACCGATGTTGTAGAACTATTTCCTTCGCCATTCACCTACCCATAATATATGCTCACTGGGAAGAAGCACACTCATTATGATTCGGTATTTCTGATCTGGCTTTGGCTATTCTTTTGATACATTCAATCGTTTCTTGATTCCTGATGTAAGATATTTTTGATAACAGAGCTTGATCCTGTCAATTCATAGCTCTGCCACCACCAATCTTTGCACTTTTCAATGCTCGGACACAAATATACCCGCCATCCCCATACCGGTGCCGACACACATAGATGTCACAGCGATCCTCTTGTCACTCCTTCGAAGTTCTGCTAAGGCGGTCACAACTTGTCTCGCTCCTGTGCAGCCAAGAGGATGTCCAAAAGCGCTTGACACGTGTTAGCAATCAAAAGCAGTGGAATCGAGAATCATAGTTCTTACATTGCACCCCCTCGGGGGTTCACTTTGGCAGGATCGAGACCTAACTTCTGCACGCAGTATACGCCCTAAGATATGTCAGGCTTGGACCAAATATCAGCTATTCATTAATCACTTACCATCGAGGCAAAGGCCTCATTGATTTCAATGACATCGACACCGGCCTCAGAGAGATTGAATTTTCCGAGAATCTTTGGGATCGCAAGACTGGGGCCGATTCCCATGATCCTTGGTTCTAAGCCAACAATTGTAGCACCTACAAACTTCCCGACAATAGGTTGGCCAAGCTTGATAGCTGTGGATCGCTTCATGAGTAGGACGGCTGCCGCACCATCGGTGATTTGGGATGCGTTGCCTCCAGTAGTCTGACTAGGGCTCCATTGTGGAAAGGCTGCTCTGACCTTACCCAAAGACTCAGCAGTTGTCCCGTATCGAATGCCGTCGTCCTTGTCCACAACGATCGCCTTCGACTCCCCAGTATTTGGATCTTTGATCACCGTCTTGACTGGCACGATCTCATCCTCGAACCAACCGGCCTTTTGTGCCTTTTCGGCTTTTTGGAAACTGCTGGCTGCAAAAGCATCCATTGCATTTCGACTAATGGAGAATTGCCCAGCAACGTTTTCACTGGTTTGTCCCATAGGCTGAGTATTCTGTCCCGCAAGCGCGTGTTTCTCGATCGCTTCCCCCATTCTGGGTGGACCTTTGTCGGGGCAAGTGCTCATACTTTCGGCACCAACTGCGATTCCAACATCAATAGAGCCAGAAATTATTTGATTCGCTATGTTTTGTATGGCCAGTAGTCCCGAGGAGCAGAATCGATTTGTCACCGATGCTGCTGCCGTGGCAGGAAACCCGGCCGCGAGCACAGCAGACCGTGCGATATAAGCTTGGTCTGATGCCAGCACATTTCCGAGGCAAACATCTTCAACCAAAGCTGGGTCGATATTAGACTTTTCGCGCAATGTCTAAACCCGCGTTAGACCTGCCTTTCACCAAGACGTACAAAGGAAGAAATTACTGTCAGTATTGAAATTAAGAGGTCTGATAAAGGTGTGTCTCGCAGTCCTCCTTTCCGTGCTTTCGTTAGGGGCGTCCTAATTGCCAGAGTCAAAACCTAGAGATTGTTAAACTGGGCCCGGCTCCAATCATTACGCAGAGATCTCACAATGTCGTCGGCATGCTTTTCCAGGATTTTGGCTTTGCCAGAAGTCTTCATTGGGTTCAAGTGACCAACTACAGCCGATAATCTCTCTTGGGCACTCATGTTGTAAATTGTTGTACAGTGGCGAGGGAAGAATGAGCAACAAAGATGCCAAAGAATGAGAGGAGGAGGACGCAAGGTGAGAGAGGTCTTGAGCAGCTCTTTCCAAAAACACCGAGCCACGGCTATTGCGACTCGGATCTGCCGCATCACTCACGGGCCAAGGAATTCCCCACTCTGCCACCTTCACTTGCCTTGCCTGGACACCCACACCCCGGGGAAACCCCACATCCCCACCAATCCTGGCGAATAGCACTCGCTCTTTTGCTCAGTGGGCGTTAAGGCGTGTCACAGCCTTGCAGACCCGACTTGATGGGCGTTGTAGTCGGCATTGCTGAACATGCACAAATTCCGCGGGATCTCGGTCTTTTTCCTGGGGTACTTACTTCACCATCTTCAACAAATATGTCTACTTGGATCTCAACACGCTGGAAGACATAACTCTCGGGTTTAGCTTGAAGTACTCAGCTCCATTACAATGGCTGCATTACCTTTGAATGCACTCGCTTTGGGGGTGCCTGCTGTAGTTGCTGCGGGAGCTTACATCAATGCCAAATTCAGTCTTGCGACCGACTGGAAGACAATTCGACATGATCGGGAATGGGTCCAAAGGCTCCAGAACCGCTTGAAGGAAGCTGGGGGCAATTGCACATTATGGGGCATGTTTGATCGGATAGATCCTGCTGCTGACTTTCTATGGTTCGAAGGGAGGACGTGGACTTACGGAGAAATGAAGATTGGTATGGATTCTGATTTCGAGCTAACCATATGGCTTTAGAGAAACTTCTGCTGACATGGATTGCTGATAGAGGTCATGAAGTTTGCAAAGCTCTTGCAAGATAGTGACATCGGGGTGGGAGACTTTGTAGCTGTATTTACTGCCAACTCTCCGGAAATGGTGGTTGCTATTTTGGCAATCTCAAGACTTGGTGCCGTGGGAGCTTTAATCAACACAAATCTTCGAGGTGAGTTTCATGGAAAAGAGCCCTAAGCCAGTTACTTATAGTTATCTATAGGTGATACTTTTGTTCATTGCATGAGTGTTTCCCGAGCGAAATTTATTATCTCGACACCCGATCTTACTCCTCACGTACTCGGAGACCTGCCGCATATTTCACTGAATATGGGCTCGTTTGACAATTTCACTCCTGAAGTTGTTGCACAGAGCAAAGTACCAATAAGACCGATAGACTTACGTTCTTCATCCTGCTCTCAAATCACAACTCCACCGCCTCCACGCAAACCTTCCGACCTATCAGTTCTTATCTACACTTCTGGAACAACCGGAAAGCCAAAGGCATGCGCCATTCGAAATATGCAAACCTACGTGACATCCAACCCTCTATCCCTAGATTTGGATTCGCCAGAAGAGTATCTACCAATAAGGACATATTCGCCCTTACCACTTTTCCACGGAACAGGACTTTTCACGGGCTTCAGCTATACACTGGGAACCGGCGGGTCAATTTGTATTGCTCGCAAATTCAGTTCCTCGAGGTTCTTCAAAGACGTTCACGATTGCAAAGCGACTCGGATTTTATATATTGGCGAGCTTTGCCGGTACCTGCTGGCCAGTGCACCCTCCAAATATGACCAAGACCACAATTGCATGGTAGCAAATGGAAATGGGTTGCGGCGCGAGATATGGAATGAATTCAAAGAGCGCTTCAACATTCCCGAAATCAGAGAATTCTACCGCTCCACGGAAGGTATAGCTAAATTTGATAATTTTGGTCGTGCGGCTTGGGGGGCTGGTAAGATCGGATTTGCTGGACCTTTGAAGAGGGCTCTCGAGGAAGATACGTTTGTGATTCGAAGCGATCCTTCGACTGGAGAGCCAATACGCGATCCAAAAACCGGATTTTGTATCAGGTGCGAGCTAGAAGAGCCTGGAGAAGCGATAGGCCGAGTCAAAGACCGGGGCCTCCTCACCGAGTATCTTGGAAACGAAGCAGCTACAGAAGAGAAGCTGTTGCGAGATGTCTTCAAGAAAGGCGACCTATACCACCGCATGGGTGATTTGGTAGTCGTCGATAATGATGGCTGGGTGCGCTTCCACGATCGAATTGGTGACTCGTTTCGGTGGAAAGGCGAGAATGTCAGCGCAGGCGAAGTGAGGGATTTGATATGCGAAATACCAAATGTCCAAGACGCGGTTGTTTTTGGTGTTCGGCTCCAGAGGTATGTCACTTTTTATTCGTAGAATTCGGATCGGCACTGAACCTTGAATAGCTATGATGGTCAAGCCGGAGGTGCTGTCATCTCTCTGAAACAAAGCTCCACCGAGGAGCGAGAAAACCTAGCGAAGAACCTTCATCGACTTCTAAGGAAGAAAGGTCTCCCAGCCTATGCATGCCCAAGACTGGTTCGAATAGCTGAAAGGTATTCCATAGCTCTTCCTTTTTCCATCGATGCATCCAGACCACGTAACTGATCATGTGAACCCTAGTATCGGGACTGGGGTGACATTTAAACAGGGGAAAGGCGACGAAGCCAAGAAAGGGTGGGCTCCAGCAGAGTATGTCGGAAAGCCGGAGTCGTTGTATTGGTTGGATGGAACTCAGTATCGTGTCTTAGATGATGGTGCCTGGGAGAGCATTGAGATGGGAAAGGCGAAACTGTAATTTATGTGTGTTCTTTGATTGCTAATATCACCAAACTTAGAAATAGTTGTTAAAATTGGCCGACCTGGCTGAACAGCGGGTGATCAGGTGAGTACCAAGCAAAATATATTGCCAGTGTTTGAAACGAGGAAACAAGAAACATGCTTGGTGGGGAAATACCCGAGCCCAAAAACCCGGACGGCGCGATGAGGATATGCTGTCGTATGTCGTGGGCTGCATTTGGCAAATAATCATCACTGCCAACACCAGCATACGCCGTCTTCGCATTGATCCAGCTTGGCAGGGAGATGATCTAAACGACGACGGCCATCCCGCCACCAATTGAAACGAAGCCAGCTCGCTAAACACTTTATCCCAAAATGCCCAGCTTTTAGGTTTAACGAGGACTTCAGACTTCGCATCAGTCCCTCTGCGAGATTGCTACTATAGACCGCTTGGCTGTCTACGCAAGTGCCGAGCATGGCAGACTCCAACTGGTTAAATAGTGGGCGAAGGTGTTCGTCCAGAGGTTCTGGTAATGACATCTTAACCTTCTTACACCTTTTCATTCTCCAGTCTCTCTTTTTCTTGTCACGATGCGTACTGCAGTCGCTTTCCTCGCTCTTTTCTCTTCTGCTCTGGCAGCAAGCCGTACCACTGCCCCAGATGGCGCAATCACTGTTGGAGCAGGAGAAACATATACCACTGTCAGTTGTCTCTTCTCTTCAAAAAATACCCCGTGCTAAATAATTCATAGCTCCAAGACGCCATCGACTCTCTAAGCACGTCCGACACTACCGAGCAAATCATTTTCATGCTTGCCGGCACGTATAAGGAGCAAGTCTCCATCCCAACACGCAAAGCTGCTCTCACGATTTACGGCTACACAACCGACGACACAGATTACACAAACAATGAAGTGAGCATCGAGAATTCGTGCAGCCAGAGCGGCTGTGCCTCGACCAACGATGGAACCGGTAAGTAACCCCGTCCATCCTACCCCCCTCTCGCACTCGCCTAACTTTTGAATAAAAATAGCAACCATCTCCAATCACGCCGCCTCCACCAAGTTCTACAACATCGACATCAAGAATACCTACGGCTCCGGCTCACAAGCCGTTGCCCTCAGCGCGTACGCCGGCGAGCAAGGCTACTACGGCGTCGGGCTATACGGGTACCAAGACACCCTCCTCGCCCAAACCGGCAAGCAGGTGTACGCGAAATGCTTCATCCAGGGTGCGACGGACTTCATCTTCGGGCAGTACGCCGTTGCATGGATCGACGGGTCCGAGCTGTCAGTGAACGGCAACGGGTACATCACAGCATCCGGCCGCGCCAGCGACGATGACGGGTACTATGTGATCAACAACTCCAACGTCGTGGCAGATGCATCTGGGAGCGCGGCGACGGGCAAGGTCTACCTCGGGCGTCCATGGCGCAACTACGCACGCGTGTGCTTCCAGAACACGGCGCTGGCCGATATCATCAACAGCGCCGGCTGGGCGGTTTGGAACACGGATGACGAGAGAACCGACAGTGTCACCTTTGAGGAGTACGGCAATACGGGATCGGGGGCTTCGGGCACCCGTGCTAGCTTTGCGACTGATTTGAGCAGTGCTCTTACCATTAGCAGTGTGCTTGGCAGTGATTATACCAGCTGGGTTGATACTGGCTACCTCTCTTAGAGGGCTGAGCAGCTGTGGCGAGGGCGGAATAAGTGGCGGCGCCATTCAATAAAATCATAGGTTTCTTCTATATTGTATATATCATTATGAAAAAAAAGTACATTCTGATGCTGGATTCACCTCTGGTGCTTTTATCACCTTCAATGCCTAATCCTATATGCTTGTGTACTTACCTGCGGAATCATATACATCAATCTCAAGACATAGCGATTGGTTTAAACTGCCGTAGTCAACCCCTGTTCTGATTTAGATGTTCGCTGTGCTTACCATGGTGGTGCCAATAGACAAGGAAGGAAATCGAGGTTCCAAAAACTGCCGCTTCTATTTGCTTAACACCCGTTACTTCATCTGGGCTTCATCTAAGAGCACAGTTCTATATGTGTTTTCTGGTAATCCCATAAAATGAATTGGGTTTTGGACTGTTTTCACTGTGCTAGAAGTAGGTAGACTTCGTGACAGTCGTTTTTGATAGTCTTTAAAATCTAGGCCTTATATAGCTGTTGAAATTAGCCTACCTTCTACTTATTAGACACCCTGCATGTTATATGACAAAGGAAAAGGTTCATGCCTCGTTCTGGTGCTCGCCAAACTGCTCCTGACCCTTATCATTCAAGTAGGTAAAGTGAGATTGCTGCCACCTAATTATTTCAGGCTAAATAGGCCATATAATAAAGACTTAAGGGCATAGGAAAGTATATACGAGAAGAATGCATTCGCTTTCTGGTCCAAGACCATTAGTACTCTAAGCTACAAATCAACCAATAATCCTATGCTCATTGTTAATATCCTTGACTCCAAACACCGAACCAATCCCATGCTCAGGTTATGCTCATTCATTTTCCATCCTTCTTAATCTTTGCCAAACCCTCTCCTTCCTTTCTTACGACCTTCCGAGGAAGTATTTCCACTTTTCTGCTCAACAGTTCTCTCAACTCCGGACTGACAATCTTTGGTGCCTGCTCCTCAAGTTCCTCACTCTTTCTTCCATCCTTGTTGCTGGCAGCATTCTTTTGTTTCCCTTTGTTCTGAGCACCCCCGTTCACAGTGACAGGAACTTCGTTAGAAGTACCAGTGTCGGCACCAGAAGTGCTAGCACTAGCATCAGTCCCGGTACCCGGTGATGATCGGTCAGGTGGTGAGATGCTTCGCGCAGCCGCTGCAGCAATAGCCGGACCTAATTTACGTTGACGGAGCTTTGGTGCAGGGAAGTTTGACTTCTTATCAATTGCTTCAACTGTACGTTGGAAGCGGCGGAACAAAGCTTCAGCACGGATGAGGGTACTTTCAAGGTCAACTGTGCATGACAACTCATTGACTACATAGGTTAGTTTTATTCGTACTCACAAAAAAGGGGCAGGACGTACCATATTTCAAGACCTCGTCAAAATGTTGGAGATGGGTCATGATCACATCTCTGTGCTTTTCCAGGATTGCAAGAGCAATGAAGAGGTGGAAACCACTACTCAAATAGTCCGTCCACAGAACTTCCCATAAGTGGAGGATGTCAAGCCATTCAAACTCTCGCTTGTACCAGACGAGGAGCATGCGAAAAAAGAAAAAGAAGTTGGTGCTATCGGCCTTCTGTAGATGGATGTACAGCTTTGGATCCATGAGTTGGACCAGGTGATCAAGCTGAACAAGCTGCTTTCGCATACCGCTCTGGTCTCGGAGAAAGTTTCGTTCCATGCGATCCATAAAATGCTGAAACCCCCAGAAGGCTATGGCATCATCTTGCATGACCGCATAGATAGGGGCGAGAAGGTCAGACATTCCTTGAACATAACCAAGATCCCGGTTATATTCGTTGTAAGTTAAGAGCATGTCCTTCATCTGCTCCAAATGAACATTTGTTCCCACATCAGCAAAGGGTGAGTTTGGATCTGGATGCGGCGTATCTTCTCCGGCAAACAGCGGGATTGTGCGATCAGTACGGTGAACATCCTTCTCTATTGCACGAACCCCAAGGAATGGGATATGTCAGTCTATGATGCACCAGGGAGTCAAAATCACGCGAGGGGGAAACATACCGATACGGCCTTTTTGCTCACGCCACCATTCACCTTCCTCTCCCTCTCCACCAAGGTCAACAAGGCGCTCCCACCACGCACCTTTCAACTTCACATACTCATCTCGCAGGTGAGCTGCGTCTTCTTTGCGTTCCTCGGACGAGCTATTCCAGTCATAAACGCCAAGTAAAAAAAGCCAAGCTTCTTTCCTTACACCGTCGTCCGCGTCAAGACCGCCATGAAATATTCTCTCCTTAACCTCATCTGGCGTAACCTGTAATCTTCCGGTCTTTGGATCAAAGAAGCTGTTCCACTCCTTTAGTGTGACAGTTTTTCGTTTCTCAGCCATGCTGAGGCCACCAATCTCTGTATCAAGTAACTCAAAGTCTCCTACACCGGTTTCCTCCATCTCCAGAACATCCCTTGCCGTCCAGATTCTTCTTTCTCTGTCTCGTTCACTTTGCTCTGCAATACCCATAGCCCATCTCGCGAGATAGATTCTTGCGCTATCGAACTCGTCTTGCAAGGTTTGGACCTCTGGATTTCTCAAGAGTCGCCTGACTTGCGGCGGAACCTTCGGATTATCGATAACACTATCGGCAGTTCGTCTCGTAAATGTCGTCACTTTACTGAATTTCTCCATAAGATTCCATCCGGCTTCTTTGACAAATTTTGTGACAGGGTCCATTCCCGCGTCCCTTGAATTAGGGCTTCTGGAGCTGGATGCGGCACCGGCGGCACCGCCCAAGGCAACTCCATTGCTCGATGGTCTGCGATTTAGGGAGCTAGAGGTAACCGGGTTGCCAAAAGCTTCCTTATCCTCTGCACTCGGCTCTACTAAGTAGATATTTGGTTCCGCGCCACTCCTTTCAATTGCCACATATCGTCTCAACCATCTTAGCACCTCGTCTCCGCCCCAGAACATCTCCCCATTTGCACCAAAAGGATCAAAATTCTCTCGGGTCCTCTTCTTCTTCTGCAAAATTGTACTTTGGCATTCGCTGTCGTGAAAGAAGAGGGCGGGGAAGCTGTCACCGGCTCTGGTGTTGATAATTACACTGCCAAACCACCATCCAAGACTCGGTGGTCGAACAAGCAGGCTATAAATTCCGGAGAGAGGGATCGCAAACGCATAATGACCGATGCTTATAGAGGAACTATGGGTTGTCGTTGTAGGTGGAGGAGGGACTAGGAAGGACTGCTTAGGTGGTGAATCACCTTCGCAAAGATCCACTTTCACGTATGTGTTTAGGGCGTCGCCGAGGGAGGATTCGGGAAGCCATGCCAGCAAAAGATTTGCAGAGGCTCCCTCCCCTACTTTTGACGAGGAGGAAGAGGATGGGCGAGAGGAAGGGGATGGTTTCTGCTGGAGTAGAGCAATATAACCGGGGATATTGTCTTTCGCGGATGGAGTCGGGTGAATGTAGACCTAGATTGTGCTATCAGTATTGACCTTGCAGTGGTTCGATGATGCCCCGATAGCTACCTTGCTCTTTGAATAAAGCAACTTGACTCCCCTCCGTGAAGTAGTTGCTGTTATGGTATCATATTCACCCTCATCATCGTCGCTGATCGCATAAAAGCTGTTTGCTGGTGAGGAAGGTCTCGCGGTGGCGGGGTTAGAATTCGACGTCATTGTGTTTTTTCAGTGGACTGATCCGCCTTTGATGCGTATATCGAGGTGATATTAGATGGCCAAAGCTCTGCAAGTAGAGCAAGAGCGAGTTTCTCAGGTCATATCCTTCTTGATTTTGTATATCGCTGTTGCAGTGGAAATGGTTGAGGTGTAAGTTGAAGGATGCATCTGCCAGTCAAGGTGTGGCTTGTGATGACGAGTGCGCCTCCGTGTGGCTCTTGCGCGGCAGGCGAAACCTGCGCGTGATCTCAGGCAGCAGCTTCAGATGAACAGCTTCATTTTTTTTAACAAAGTCTAAATCCTTATTAATAGGACAGAGATTGCATGAAAAAATAATCTGCTATTCACTCGTTTTCTCAACCTTCGGTTTTTTTGCCATACCTGGAATTTATTTGATGGGTTGAATACAGAAACTGTTAAGCTTGGCATCGAAGGCATGTCTATGGGTGGCCCCCCACTCGTCCAGCTGATATGTCCTATCGATCTGAACAGGACTGGTGATGAGATTGAAAGGGGCCCTTGAGAAAAGCGAGAATAATGTACACTAGGAATCTACACAATCTGATATCTGTCCGTAGAACTAAATACTTGAAAATTCCGTGTTGAACAGCCACTTCTCATCTGGTGAACGCCTCTGGATAAGATCCTATCCACCAAACGTGAACTCACATGTCTTGACACGTTGAACTGATATATACTGACTATGGGTATGTAACTTACTAGGAAGAAGAAAAAACCTTATCCACCTAAATACTTGCTAAAATCTGTACTATAAACATCATGCCACCGATCCAAGTCCTTTTTATCGAAAAGCACTAGGTCGGCCGGCGTTCTTAAGTCCTTCCAAGACTTAAGAGCTTAACTGCTACCAGCACTAAGCCCTCCTTTGAAAACGGGACTGCTCATAACTTTTTGCCAGTCATGTAACATAGTGGTATTGAGTACACTCAGCCGTACTTCCTCACCAGCTCGTGCTTTCATCTCGGCTTCGTATATATCTATAACCTCTTTCTGTACTTGGGGCGTGAGCCCAGCCGTTGAGGACTTTGACACAAGGTTGTTTACGAGGACACCAGCATCAGTGATACTGTGGTTAAGACCTTGGCCGCGTTCTTTGGAGACGTAAGCGATGGAAGTATTGAGGAAATGGGGCCCTTACGATATGTCATTGGATGTGCTGCGTCTCCAACAAGAGTCACTCTACCACTCTTATTGTCCCATGTATGCTCTGGTGTACTCGGATCCCACACACTGAGTCCGAAATACCACACTGGTTGGTCCTCTGATACCCACTCATATGCGCTCTTCCACGGGTCGCAATACTCCTTTCCCAGAACACTTACTTGCGCTAGTCGATCTTTGTTTGTAAAAGTCTTTGCTTCCTCGTCTTGGTCCTTCAAACTTGAGTTCCATGAGACATAGAAAAAAAAGGTCCAATCTTCAGGCTTGTCGACATCTGGTGCATCTTGCAATCCAAAGAAAGAGAATAGATTATTTGGGTGAGGCGACGCTAGAAACAAAGGGTGAAACTTCCTCACGAAAAGAGCTTGCTCCCGGTTGAATTTGGTCTGAATAAAAGAAGCAGCATAAGGCAATCGGGTGTTCGCAGCTGCCTCTGGCCCAACGAGCAGATTCCGCGTACGTGATCTGGCTCCATCTGCACCAATAATCATTCTGGCCTCAACCTGCTCTCCATCCTCAAATATTGCAGTAAGACCATCTTCAGGGTTTTCAGCAAATTTAATGTCAATCAACTTCTTGCTCCAGCGGATATCCAATTCCTTAATCAGGAGCGCACGCAACTTCGAGCGACGCAGACGGTGGAAATATGGTATCTCCGGCGCGGTCATTACCTCAGAAGTTTTTCCATTCAGGAATGATAAAACGTCTACGGGTTTCGTTGGCGTATTGGGATCTACTTGCACAGATTGTAGTGCTTCAACCGCCGAGTCTGGAATCAAGGACTTAAGCACAGGAATTCCCCAGTGCAGACCCATGTTCCAGTCGCGTTCGCCAGGAGAGTACACAGCAGGGTTTTTCTCAAACACGATGGCTTCTATTCCTGCCTAGAGGAAGGACTCAGCAATCTACCTCAAAAACTAGCCTACAGGACGTCTACCTTCTTTAGACCTTGGGCAATCGCAAGGCCCGTACAGCCTACATGCTTACAATCAGGTTCGGCGCTCACGTCGGGATGTCACAGGCGTACCTGAGCCAATGATGATTATTGGCTTCCTCATAGAGGCCAGGGGATCTTGGACCGAAGACTCGTGGTCTGCCATCATGTGCACGTGCTCTTGCTTCAAGTGTAGGAGGGAAAAGAGGCTTTCTCGCTGAGGAAAAACTATGTTATGGGTATGGACGAAACGAAGTCACATAAATCTGGTAAATGAACTTTCGAGTTGTGAGAATGACACGATCGCTTCTGTCGAAGCATATGGTCGTTGTTGTGGCAGGAGATACGGAGTTGTGGGTCTACTATACGGGGGTCGGATCGACATCCATTTCGAGACCGGCCAAGAGCCGCGATGGGAACGGATTGCAGAAGGGCCAGGGGGGTTCAACAAAGTGCTACTGTGTGTAGCTGGAGTACAGTACTGTCGCAACGGCCCACATGACTAAACTTGTGATGCAGCCTCGATAAACCTCGATAGAGTTTTTCTGTGGCTCTCTGAGTTCAAGGGGACTCTTATTCTCCTCAGTAGTGGTGCTGGCCATGTGGTGCTATGGGTTTTGGGGACGGGGTCGTGCGTCATTGAAGATCAAAGATGGATCGCGATCCTTGCAACATTTAGAGTGTTCATTCTCTCCAGTCTTTCGTGTCGTTACTTGCACGCATTGCACATAGGTATGTGTATTCCCGTCAGAGTTCCTGGTGGCATAGGAAGGAAAAGGCGATTGGTAGGCGCGGAGACTACGACCCTTCCGGTCACCACTGGTCGCTAGATCTGAACTACTCACCTAGCAGCGCCGCCAGGGATAATCCTGATTACGCATGCACTTCATTCACTCCCCAAATCTCTCTGATGCCGTCCCATATCCCGCCCTCGTGCTACGGGAGACAATTGTGACTAGATAACTGGTGTCCATTCCCTGCGACGGACAGATCCTTCGTTTCTTTTCTGACATGACAGCTTGCGCTACCATTCATGCTACCACCACACCACTCCTTTGGCTTCCAGCAGCTCCAATATTCTTTGCTCAGTTCCCAAGATTGCCTTTCTCCAGCATATCGGAATGCTCGCAAGATGTTCTCACTGTGAACATTGCCCTGGAGTCATTCTCGGAAGGGCGGCTATAGGATCCTAATTCAAGCTTAAGCAGCTGCACTACAGCGGCGTACGGGGCAGCAGAGGAACCCCGGATCTAGTCAGCCATCGCTTAATCTGTGCACCACTCTTCAGGGTCGTCGAAATACTCCCTGAAGCCCATACTTTTCCAGCCCCTACGAAAAAGAGACACGAGTACAACAACATAGACGAACATGTCTAACCAGTCACCTTTCACCCATCAAAATGACTCTACCTACGGCTCTTTCCAAATCCCTAGTCAACCCGAGCAACCAATTGTCTCTGAAGAGGACCAAGAGCCCGGGGTAGAAGATACCGACACGGATTCTGCATTCGGGGGATCACTATTGGGCTGCGACACGGATACACTCGCGAGCTACATTACCGACTACAAATATGAGAATGGCCGACAATATCATTCTTACCGAGATGGGGAATATTGGGTATGCCGATGAACATTGGGAAGTCCGAATTCCGCTGACAGTGGTGCAGGGTCCGAACGATGAGCACGCAAACGAGCTACAAGATTTGGCACATCATATGTACCTGATGACTTTGGAAGGCAGACTGCATCACGCGCCGATCGTCAATCCTCATAACATACTCGATGTAGGAACCGGCACTGGGATTTGGGCAATGTATATTTGAGCTTCATCCGAATGATAATTAGAGCTGACAGTTGGCAGAGAAATGGCAGATGCTTATCCTTCCGCCTATGTCGTCGGGACTGATCTTTCTCCTACACAGCCACTCTTTGTTCCCTCGAATTGCGCATTCGAGATTGAGGATTGCAACATGGAATGGACATACCCCAAGAACCACTTTGATTTCATCCATATCCGCGAGCTGTTCGGTTGCGTTGTTGACTGGGATGATTTTTTCAGACAAGCATTCGCGCATACCAAACCTGGAGGATATGTTGAAATACTGGAACACGCAGTTACTCCCGTCAGTGACGATAATACTGTCGATGCGAATCACTTCTTCACTAGATGGGGCGAGACAGTCATTGGATTGGGCGAGAAGTTTGGTAAATCCTTCAGCATTTGGGAGCAGAGCAAGACAAGAATGGAGCAAGCAGGTTTCGTGGACGTGGTTGAAGAAAGATACAAATGGCCGATGAATGGCTGGCCCAGTCCTGAACACAGGACGCACGGTAATGATGGTGGAAAATCTTGGAAGAGGCTGAGGGAGTTGGGAGTCTGGAACCAGTTGAGGCTATATGACGGAGTGGAAGGATTCATGATTCGACTGTTGACGACAGTTGGTGGTGTAAGTCTGCATTCCTCCTATGCCAAGAGCGGCTTCTTACATAGAAGCAGTGGTCTTATGAGTCCGCCCAATTATTCCTTGCTGAAATGCGGAGAAACTTAAAAGATCTCAATACCCATGCATATCTGGATGTGTAAGTACTATCTCTCCATTTTCGGAAGAGATCTGGACACTGACTATGATTTAGCACCGTTGTGTATGGACGGAAACCCGGTGGCAGACGCCCAGGTCTCAATCGTACTATATCAACCGAAACTGGCTCATCTGGAGGCTTCACTATCCATCCACTGCCTGAATCGAATTTGCCAGGCTCATACCAGGGCATGACTTGAAAATCCCAAGCTTGTTTGATAGACTTGATTGCAGTTACATTGAGCACTTTGAGTCTTGGATTCCTCAGGATTCAGGAAACTGCACGTAACAAACTTAACCGGATTACTCCTCTCAGGCCCGGAGTATTCTAGCCTTTGCCCAGCTAAGGAATGCTGCTGTAGGCATCTTGAAAGGCTTGTGCAGAACCTTTCAACTCCTTACACACTCTGCTACGCTGCGTATCAAGCTTTTCGAACTACGGAGTTAAACAGGTTTCTAGAAGAAACCCAACCTCCATACTTCTTCTCAGGCTCATATTATAGGGTCAATCGAATCATTGGGACAGCTAAGTGACTGAGGCTAATTTGAAAGAGCCACGCGCATTGGTGCTAGCCGGTCTAGTAGTTGCAGCAGGTTGAGAAGGTAGCAGATTGAATAGCAGGAGTGTGTGGAGTTGGGTAGAAGCCGCAAGTTTAGGGGGTTAACATGGGTGGGATAGTTGAGATCATTTCAGTAGCCGTAGCCAATTCAGAGATTGAAACCTTCCCAAATTCAATGTCTGGAATGCTTTTGGTGATTCCGAGTAAACTCATGGCGAGGGGTGATCAGCACTAATGCAGTGGCGAAAGCCCCAATCTGGAGCAATATCTATCGACCCGTATTTCGCCGCAAACTCAATTCCGTCGTCGCTTGTAAAAACTGGTAAGGCTGTTTACATCGCTTATCCTACAACATTCGGATATCTGGAGCTGTGGATCACCTATACACAGACAGTCTACGCGGTCCGCACACCGAATTCTCTCCAGACCTAGAAGTGGGATAAGTGCCACCATCTCTTATTCCCCGAGCTAAGCTTTCACAAAAAACGCCACACATGATTCCGATAACCTATCTCTTAGCACCAAGCTCCCCGTAACGCCTATTGGCTGCAGCGAATCTACAACGAAACCCAAGTCCGGGTCCGCCTCCACAGGATCTACGGACTAGAACTCCATCGCATTCCGGCCGCACGTAGTGGGGCGAGAGAGCGAGTATTAGTGCGCCAGAAGTGGAAGGAGGACACCTCCAACCTGGTGAACTCGTGCTGGACGATGGGGAAAGGCTGTGACAGCCCCGGTACCGAAATCCCTCATAGAGAAACCAGCTCGCCATGCAACCCTTTCGGATATCTCGGCAGCGATATTGGCATACGCGTCTTAGACTTGAAGGGGACTGTGGCCAAAAGTCTCCAGTCTGTCTTTCAGAACGGGCTTGTAAGATTTGGGAAGTTCCGTTTTGGGACGTCTATGCTTGGGTGGCGAGCGCCTGCATCACCCGTTCGGTGCGGACGTGCTCCTTGTTGAAGAAGTTTCGAGAAGTGCAAGCGGCGGGCTTGCCAGACATGATGCAACTAAAACTAAAGCGTGGTTTCTAAGGAGTCGAAAGGAAGAACGTTATTCAGACTAGAAAACTGCAGGACAGCGGTACGCCTATATCTTGAGTGCAAACGAGCCATTGATCTCACGCAATACCAGAGAAACTGCGCAATGGTTTATAGAGAATTGTTATTCTAGATGTTTTCTCTAATGCGGAGTGTTCGGCATCTCAAATGCGATTTCACGCCTCTAAGCTATTTGAAGTGACGAGAGAGGGGCCGCAGGCCAGTTACTAGGTATTGGTACTTTATCTTGTTTGATCAAATAAACCAGGATGATGCACACCAGATAATTTTGAAGGTCTTGAGAATTATGATTTCCTAACTCTATTGAAAAACAAGAACATCGATACAAAAGCCAGATTTATTACACCCCTTCTGATACCCTGTAATTTCTATCGATACAGAGCCAAAAATGGACCAAGTAGTTCACTAAGCAGGACTTCCACAGCCGAAACTTGTAGCAACACTACCACCACTGAATGCAGAAATCAAACCAAGTACACTACTATACACTCCAAGAACAGTGGTAGCGAAAGCACCCAGAGCATAGAAGATGTTAAAGGTGTTAAGAGCAAAGTTCACCTTGTATCCACGAATCCATCTCGTTAGTCCACTGTCGATGGCCGAGTATGTTCCGGTGGAAGGATCAAATTGCTCCTCGGATGTCATAGCATCGACTTGGACTTTGTAGCCCAATGCTAGGACAGCTGGGAATGTGTAGGTGAAGGAGAGAATGAACAGAGCACCGATCAATCCCGAGATGTAACTGAACTGGGGGATTGCTGCTGCGATGATGAAACCCAGGGCCCAGTACATTGGTACAACACCAACCCACATGAATTTTCCGGCCTTGGTTGTAAGGGCTGGGGCGCCAAGGATTTCCTGCAAGACCTCGACATAAGCAACCTTGATTCCGATGTTGCCGTACAATGCAGCAGCGATCAGACCAGTCACAATGTTCATGATGTTACAGGCTGTTTGCCATCCGAAAGGAGACAGACCTTGCATGACTGGGTTGTAGGCGAATTGTCCCTGGTAGCTGTAGACGAAGATACCGAAGAACATGTACACAACGTAGATGAAGATGTTGGCGCATAGTAGACCCTTCCAGAAATCAAATGGGTGGCGCATCTCAGCCAAGAACGCAACGAAGAACATGGCACCTCCGTAACTGTAAACTGCTTGGTTGAGACCGTTCAGAGAACCGACGAATCCAGAACCACCGGTAGCCTTTCCATCTGGCGGGGTACCAGCATAGGTGTGGATAGGGCCCTTGGAAAAAGATGATCCGAAAGATGCTTCGACGGCAGAGTAGTTAGGCTCTGAGTTGGCAGCAACACCCATACTGTATCCTAGTTAGTCATGCTGGCCGGGAACTTCGATTGGGGGTGCTAGGTGCTTACCAGAAAAAGATGATCAACAAGTTGATCCACACGGCGAAGTTGGCCAACCAACCAAATCGCTGAAGAGTGCGGATTTGACCCAAAATCATACCGGCAGCCATGAAAATCACAAGGCATGCCACAAAGCAGAGGGTTGACTTTGAGACCTGAGAGATGGATTGTCCGTTGCTAAGAATGAGAGCGGAAACCATAAGAATCATCTGGACGAATTGGGAAACGTTGATGAGATGGCGGGCCCAACTGCCGTAGACACGGTAGAACATATCTCCGAAGTTTAGAAGCGGGTATCGGTCAGAATCTAGGTGCAGGAAGATATCCCAGAGAAGATAACCGGAATAACAGGCGAAGACTCCAAATACGGTGTAAAGAGCAACTCCAGGGCCGTAACCCATCTGTGCAAAGGCCCATCTGTTTGGGGGTAAGTGACTGCACAGTTGGGAGGGGGACACAAGGGCGACTTACGGGGTTGAAAATGGACCCAGAATATCAGTGGTGATCAGATAAAAGACGGAACCCCAGCCGCAAGTTCGAAGAGCACGGCTGGCCTGCTTCCATTCGGCATCGGTGACACGCCCAATGTTCGCACCGGCCGGAGGAGTCACATCACCACTAACGGTCTTCTCGTCCACACCTTGAGGGGTCGCGCCTACATCGGATGATGAAGAGGCACCATGGCCCTTAGAAAATCGGCCCAAGATCACGCTCTTAACCGACGTTGGCCCTTGCAAGCGAACGTATTCCTCGTTGGCGATATTTTCTTCGGCTCGAGTTATGGCAGCATAGTAGATGTATTCCTCAATGCTAACTTTTGGGTCGTGGAGGTTGAAGACGCTCACATCTCGTTCTATCTGGGCACTGGCGCGGGGGTCGTTCCCCGACTTGAGCACCGCTGCGGAAGACATTGGGAAGCAGGGAGACGCGACGGACAAGCGAACTCAACAGAAACTGTGAAGACGAAGGGATGCGATGCAGAGCAATGCAGAAGCAGAGAGGGATGGAACCTTATAACAATCAATATCTCACCATACCAACAACCCCATGGCCCCACATATGATAAGGAAGCACAAAACGAATCCAGAAAGAGAAGGAAAGCGATACAATGCAGCCAATGGTTTATAGCAGTCGTATCTCTATGATACGAGGAGAATCAGGAGCAGCGACGCCGCGTGAGAACAGGCAGCCAAAGCATCGGACACCTTCCCATATGGTACTAGCCACCAGAATTCTGGAAGACATCGACCAGAGATTCCAACAGCTTTAAGGTGTGTGGATACCGAGAAAAAAATTATAGACGGTAGAAGCATTGCCAAGAGTGCCTCAAAGCTTGTCTAGACAAACCGTAATTCCCGGAGTCGAACTCCGTGTGGTCCAGCTGAACGCCGTGGCACGGGGCGACCCACATAGGAGCTTCCATGCTTCCCTTCGATGGGTCACGACTACGCGATGTACGTACTTCAAACAGTAAGTAACATGCTGCAATTGAACCACTCCCAAGGGACAATCCTGCGAGGGGCCTGCGTATCCTGGTCGGCGAGCAAGCCTTGCTCGCCTATGACGCTTTTCAATGGGTAACGGGCCAGACCCCCCGGAGGCGAGCGCTCCTCGTCGTTTATTTCTGAGTTCTCCATTGGTGAGTCCGCTTAGCCGACCTCGCCATTTGTCACCAGTGGAACCCTCGTCTCCATGGCCTGATCCCGCTGTCCAAAAGAGTTGACGGGCTCCTATCTCTTGCTGACCGGTGCCAGTCGGACTTCTCTCAACAACACCACAGAGGCAAAAAAGACAAAAAAGAAACCAGTCATTGATTTGGAGCGGCGGAGGATCGAACTCCGGACTTCATCGACGTTGTACAACAGGTGTTTGCAAACGAGGCACTCTACCACTGAGTTACAGCCCCTTGATTGGTTGACGCTTTGATACTTAACTCACCTTATCAACCAGCCCTCGAAAAGATACCCTCCAAAACACTCATTCTTGGAGACCTTGCGCATGGTACAATTCACTTTAACCTATCATCGACCTTGGGGTGTTTACCCTCCCTGTATTTGTTTACAAAAGAAGATACATATTGCTTATGCATGCCCTTATACGTATAAAAATGCACTTCTCTAGAACGGTAACTGAGATAAGTGTTTCCCTTCACGGAACCCGGCAATGCGACATAAGCTTTTTGAGGATTCGGTGGCTGTCACGTTAGCTCGTCTGCCCGCCACGCCACACCATCATACACTAAACCGAGGGAAGTCACAACATCGGGCTTCTACCTATTCCCGAGCAGAAAATACTATTGGCTAATAGTAGCTCTGCCGTGAAAGACAAATAGAATGTTCTAAGATCAAAGAGCTCACTGTTATCGCGGAAATCTAGTGTGTATCTTATTATTCATTCTTGACGTTGGCTTGTTTCGGCCAGCCCTTGGGTAAATTCACTCGGTTGCTGACGGAATTCTACATAACCAATTCCTGTGATGGTTGTCTCCTCGGAACTTGGAGATACCTGCAATGACCATGATATTTCCTTAGAGTTCAATTAGAGCTTGCTTTGGAAAAATTATGTCCTAGCATCATCCTTGGCTACGTCGTCAGCAGCTTTACAACCCCCTTCTCTAAACAGGTTACTTTCTGCTGGAATACTTCACACGTGAAATTTCCACTTGGGGCGCAGAACCGGGTTCAGAAGCATCGGCCGGGGGCGGGCGGCATTATGCAATGCAATAACCACCCCCCCCCCCTCCTCCTTATGCTGTCCCTGCTCGCCGGCAGATTTTTAAGTAGAGAGGTTCTTTCCCCTGCTTGTAGTTATAACTGGGAATAGTCTTCTAATTGTCGTTAAAATTACTCTTTAATATTAAATGTACCACGAAGCCAAGGAAAAGAAATAACTTATAGAAGAAAAAAGTGCCAAGTAATCTCGCCTCAAATCTCGCAAGCTATATACCTTATCCCACGTGAATTTTGACTAGCTGCTTCTTACATTTTGAACTTCAGACATCATTCCGTACTATCCCATTATTATCCCACCCTGGTCGTAATGTCGAGGCTTGCCAATTTTCTCTCTTTTAGTGGAATCGTGTACATGGGGCTTCCCCTACATCGTGCATTGTGGGGAGGAGGGGAGGGGGGGTTGATAGATCTGGAGATGGCTGCACTATGCAACTAAGGTATAAACATATCATTGGTTGGACTCTAAAACTAGTCTTCTGCTTCCTGTTATGCTTTAGGATTTTTCTACACCTAGTCTTCTATATTTTGGCAGGTGAGACGTGGAAAATGTGACGACACGAACAAATTTTGAAAATTGTTTTTTTTTTTACCGATATTTATGCCGCGTTACAAAGCAATACTGGGTTGGATTAGCTTCTGCTTTTCTTTTGCCGTCGTCAGAAAGAAATAGGGTATATATAATATTGAATGACAAGGACATGGCGTTTATGGTGTACATTTAGGTTAGAAAGCTCTTGATTGAGTCAAACTATGAAAGTTCTGTCTTAAGTACTTGACTGACACCCGGAGTGCAAACAAAGCCCATCACATGACTATTTGACGTCTAACATATAGTGGAAATTACCAATGTAGTAATTAAGCCAGGCTACAACCTTCGTGTAGATTAGGTGGTACCTCAAGGACATAAAGACAGAAATGATAGACTTGACTAATGAGATCTCTCTCCCTTCTTTAGAAGTACCCTCTGGATTATTCACGAAGGAACTATGCTATGCAAAAGGCTGCGCCACATCATGCAGTTAACGTCAAGTTGCGAGTATCGACGTATGAGATATAACCGCCAGCGACACCCGTTACTAGCAAAAATATTAGTGCGCATTCAATCATTAAGCATAAGCCGGAAGAAGTAAACCTACCTCCTTTGGATGTCAGGTACAAAATCTCTGAATCCGCCGAGGTCTTCCCAAAAGCTCCAGCCGTCACACCAGCAAGAATAGTTGAATTCGCTACCACGGTGGTTTCCGAACCTACGATAGTAGCCAAAGTCGAGAGCGAATTCTGGCACAAGAAAACAACACCGTTAGATTTGATCGCAAAGTCATCTCCGGCAGAGATGTTCGCGACCACCTCTGCTGGACCCGTCGCACTTCCAATGCTGTCGATTGGGGCTCTGCTGAAGGCTGGGTTTCCAGTGTTCGAGTAGTAGAGATAAGAATCTCGGATCTTCAAGCCATTGACGCCGAGCTTGGTGGTGCTAGTATTGAGATACTCGGTCGTGGCATCGCTGAAGTCGACGGTGTAGTTACCCGTACCCACATTAAGGCGCCAGATCCAACCATTGAGGGAGTCGGCGAGGAGGACGAGGCCGTCGCTTGCATTGGCGGTCGTCATGCCGTTCAAGAGCCCAGCTTCGGGAATCGCGGTCACCTTGCTCACAGTAGCATTGCTGGTCACAACACCCAGGGAAGAGTCGTAGGCGAAGGTATTCATGTCGACCTTGAACACCGTATAGTTTCCTGCAGCAATAACATAAAACACATCGGGGCTGGTTTCGCTGATACCCGAGAATCCTGTGTAGACGTCTGACGAGACGGTGGTGACAACTATTGGGCTATCCATCCCCCCAGCCGGATCAATCAACTCCAGGATGGGAGTGTCTCGACGTGTCACTAATATCTGGCCATTGGAGCGTACAGCAAGGTTCTCATACCAAGTTCCGATTGCGCCTTGGTAAATACTGTTGACAGTCAAGGGATTGTTCGTCGCTAAGGCATTGACAAAGGCCCCGCCGAAGAGAATCGCGCCAAGTCCCCAAGTATTAGCAAATGGCCGCATCTTCGCAAAGCACCCAAGAGATATCTTTTGAAAAGAATGAATGTAGGTGCTTTTCAAAATTAATTATAAGGCGCCAAAGGGAATATAAGAGCTATGCGCATGCCCGTGCAGATTGAATGTAGTACCGAATTTGGCTGCAGGCATGCCGATCTTTGACGTCGCCTAAACCTTCAAAACACAACTGGAAGGATCAAAGCCTTGAAGTCGGCATTTTAGGTGCCGTTACCCCGTCGTTTTTAATTTCCGATATACCTCTATTCGATGGATCATGTACCGGAGATGCTTTAATGTATGCACATAGCAAATAGATCGTTTCAAACCCAAGAGAAGCTGTCCGTCTTTTTCGTTCTTAATTCTCTTTTTCAATGCCGTCGGAGATGCTGCCGTAAGATAAGATTTCCCCTGCATCTAGTTGCCCTTCTCGTCTCGTTAATCTCGAAACATTTCTATTCCCTCTAATTGGCACATTGTTTCTTAGATGCAAAGAGATCTCGCCAAAATACCAGCCGCACATGTGAAATGCAAAATTAGGAAGATATAATATTCCTACACCAAAAACTTTCGTGAATACTGCAAAGTAAGAATGACGACGAGAAAAAATGATACCGGGACATCTTTCCCCACATCGTAGTATCCTGTCTTCGTCCATTAGGAAGGTGGAGCGCGCAGCACGGGAGGTTCATAGCAAGATTCATGCGGTAACGTCTTAAGCGATGTCCAGTAACAGGACCCGACCATTCAGTTTTATACACTTACACCACAAAGGTTAAACAAGTTTCTCGAGAAACAATTATAAACTATACTAGACGCTCCGTTCCATGCCAGGGTATGAAGACGCGTCCTTTTCCCTTTACCGCCTCTTAGCAGCCACTTCCCCGCTCCCCACCCATATCCTTTCTCCCATCACTTTGCAGCATTTACTTTCACCATGACGAACCAAATGATACTTCTCAAAGTAAGTAAACTATATTTATAAAAGTATGTATATTCTTAGAAGTAGACAACCCAGAGTGATTTACACCCCGACTCTAATTTAATAAAAATAAAGAAATAACGCCTCGTGCCCACATTCATAAATCATAAATTTAAGCATAACCCAAGCTCACGGCATCCAGATAAACCACGTTCCCGCCTCGGCAAGTCGTGTAGACGGAAAGAGCCATGGAGCTCGCACTCGCGGGTGCAACCACCGATGCCTGGAGGTAATCCCACTTGTTCAGCCTCTGCACTGACCCACAGGTCTGGTCCAGGCAGACTACCAACTCGCAAGGCGAGCCGCGGTTGGAGATGGTTTTGCCGTACACCGTTGCGCTGTAGGTTGTGCCGGGGCATGCTGGGACGGTTTGGTTGATGGAGACAGGAGCATCGCTTCGGGGGATGGTTTGCACCCTAGAGGATGGTTAGTCACTGGGTATGGGAAATTTGGAGAATAGCGATGGAAACTTACAGCTCGTAATTACCCAGCTTAGCAGGAGCTGCTGCTGAGCTTGCGGCGACTACTGCGGTGTATCCGGTTGCGGTGCCGAGCATCCATCCCGTGGGAGTGCCAGTTCCAGCTTCGAAACCCCCGTTGGTCACAGTTGGGCTTACGCTGCAGCTGGTGGTTGGGGCTGCAATGTTTGCAATTATGGACGTGGCAGCATCGATATCAGTCTTGATGTTAATAGCAGTGGTTGATGTTGGGGTTGATTTATCAATGTCAGTTGTTGTCTTGATAGCTTTGGTCGAGGTTGAGGTGGGTGCGTCAATGTCAGTTGTGGAATCGATATCGGTCGTTGAGGATGTGGAGGTGGTTGTGGCTGGGTTGTCATCGCTTCCATGTTTTCTGGGTAGAAGAGTCCTTTTTGGGTTGTCCTCAGTGGTGGTTGTGATCGTGGCGGTTCGATCTTCAGTCTTTGTAGTTTTGGCGTCAATGTCGGTGTTATCATTATCATCGGTTCTAGTGTGGTTTCCATCCTCGGTTTTGGTTGAGGAAGCCACTGTCGCGTTTACGGTACTCACAACTGTTACTGTAACAGTTGTCTTCTCGCAGACTGGGGGTAGAGATGCAATCTCAGTGACGGTGATAGTCGTATGAGTGGAATGGCCATCCCCGCCCTTTCTGGCAACCAAATTTTCCACTTTATGCTCATATGGCCAGGCATTGACGAGCGAGACGCACGCGAGGAAAGAACCAATCTTGATGGCGGATGGGAGTGTCATGGTGTTGTTGCTGTGTGTAACCTGGTTCTCTGGAGATATAAATGAATGTTGGATGCGGATAGCAAAAGGGAAGACTACTACACGAGCCGGATGCCTTTAATATATAGGAAGCTTGAAGGCAGAGCTCCGAGGAAACAATCTGGATACTTCATCTTAGTTTGTGTTCCTGTCAGCCACCGCATGGGACAAACGCTGTAGTGTACCGCGATTCAGGCCTAAAGATTGGTAAAGACCATGATGGAATTGCTGGCTCAGGGCATTACGCGGCAGAGAAAGGAAAGGCAATGCCAAGCAGCCCTATACCAACTAAGGGCATGATTCCCAGGGTTTTATTCGTAAAGATTGGTTTACAGGCCACCAAGAATTGCGGCGATGAGCTACACAGCACTCTCGTGCGTACTCTCCCGCCTGGCAGGACCGGGTATACGCCACCCTAAGTTTGTGACTTGGAAATGCGAGGACCGCCTCAGACCGACTCCCACCTGTTCCCTGCCCTACTCATGAGACTTAACAAGAGTCGTCAGCTCTTCTCGACCATGTGCTACCTTTCCAAGACTTTGGGCGTTGCTTTCGGCTCTTGTTGTTACGCTTTGTGGTTAAAATGAAGGTGGTGCCACTCGCATCTCGACCACTCTGTGCTTGTCGCTAATTATCAGCTGTAGCCTCGGCCAGAAGCGCGCGGACGGGGACGGGGACGGGAAGAGGCATGTGGGGGGGCCCCAGAGTCTGAAAAACACGCCAACAGCACTCTAATATCAGCTCCCAGTTCGTTTCCCTGATGACTTAATCTGATTAGATGAAGTTCCGGACCCCAGAGACTGGTAAACGTACCGTGCTGGTTGGGTCCGACCTTTAAAGTGCCGTCGCTTAGCGCTGGCCAGTGTCCCTTGGCGATGCTTTGGGGGACTTGGCCACCCTATAGCCTGGCGTGCCACCGGGACATTTTACCAGCTTAGCACGACTCGGGTTTAGTGACACCCAGCCTCACAACATCAGGAACAATCGTACTTCCATCTCGATTGTGCGGATCTGTCCATGGCTTGGCCTTTCATCCAATCATTGACCAACGGATAACCGATGCGTTGCTGTGGAAACTTTAGCATGTACACAGCATCGTATTTTGCGTGTGGCTACACATCCGATTTCAGATCCCAGGACTCGTTTATCTTGCCGTTGATCTGGATGGGAGGAAGAGATTGGAAAAACGTGATATTTGCGTGACTGAGGATGGTCGCTCGACATTGGTGACAAGTGTCGCAAACAAACACATGGCCGTCAGAACCAGTTTGAACCTTCTTCGATTAGCCTATGTTTATTGTTGCAGCGTACTTGGTGGGCTACTCTGCGTGGAAATTTGATGCCGTGCTCACAGAAATTGTGTAGTAATATTTTAGCGACGACCTGAAACAGCCTTTCTGGCTGGAAGCGCTTGGTGAGCGCAGCGAGGCGTAGTTACGATAGTAAACAGTGCCTAGACCAACGTCTATAGATTTACTACCCATGCTGATATTATTTCACATGCTCAAATGTAACCTTGTAGAGTTTCCAGAGGTAACTCCAGACCCATGTATTCGATCTGTGTAACAGCTATTCACTCAAACATCTCCTGATATCTTGAACATTTTGTAATGTTTATCCCCGCCCAAATTACTTCTGGCTGTTGCTATACATGCTTCTTCGGCTTGGCTATGCATCTCAGCCCAATATTTCTAGCAGCTAACTTTGCTATCCAATGGTTGTGTGTTTAATATGACCGAAACACTTCAGTGGTCCAGGCTCGCTGGCTCGCTGCTGAAAATTCCATGTACTTTGAGCATTAGCAGGCCTTCGAAATGCATCTAACCGGTTGACTAGTTAAGGGGTATGATCCCGTGTTTGAAGTGGCAAAGCCCAAGATAGAGCAGTTTACTTCTCATGTTTGATTGGTACTATGGCCAATCCCACACCAAAACAACCTTAATTCTTAAAGGTACCCAGGCTTCGTTCTTGACATGCAGAATCTAAAAGAGCGATCTGGTTCCTGATTCCCATCCAAACCTTTCACAAGAAAATGATATCGTATTTTAAGACGGCAGCCACATAGTTGATCCAGTTTCGGCAGCCGTCCTCCCCTTTTCCGCGGATGGAACACATTGCATGCTTGGCCAGACGCCGACATATCGAGACATTAATTGCGGCTGACTTGAGGCAGGGGACGCATCCCTCTCCGTGATTCCGAGAGCTGGATAGATTTTCTGATTATTCTTGGCCCCATCTTTACTATTGCTCATCAACAAAATTGAGATATAGCCACCATTTCCTGTGACAACCATGCGAGCAGTGCAACTAGTTTCATAGAGGCCGTTAGAAAATTTCTATCTCCTAATAGACGCCCTGTAAGCATGTTTGGGGCCATTGAGGCTTCTCAGTTTATCATAGTATACAACCTTTCTCTGTGTCGAAATATTCTCTCAGTAGAAGATTATCGAATTTACCAACATGTCATTGTTATCCGTCCACAAATGTAGAATGATTCTCATACTGCCAAGGCTCATCAAATAACAAATTAGAAGACAAATGGGCCTTGGCCATGATTTGCATATTTTAACATTAGCCACCATAGAAGAGCGATCTCAAAGTTATATAGCTTCATATATGCAGAAGCAACGAGGGAATTATAAGTTTGAAGAAAGAAAGTGGATTTTGCATTGTCACCTCCATATACTTGCGGGCAGACTTTTTATGTTTATTGCATGTGGCACGAAATCAAAGCAAAGTAGATTATCCCATAAATGTTGAATTGTGAATAAGATACCCGAAATACAGAACCAGCTGAAAATTTTCTATAGGTAGACCGAAGGAGGTACAAAAGAGAAACTCATCTAAAGGCCAAAGGAGAGAGAAAGGAAACATAACTGCAATCTGTCGAGCTCCATTATTCTCAAGACAAAGGAAACTCCAAAGTCTTAAAGGAATGTCGTAGTGAAAGCAACGCGAAACTCCTTGCAATGCAGCCAGATCCATCCATTTCGCAACTCAAATCAACCCCCAAAAGCCTCGAAATTCTTCTCGCTCTCTTCACCTCTCCTCACCTCCCCTCCCCTCCACCCACACCGAGCAGCCTCAAAGTAAACTCTAGAACTTCCACCCCAAGCATCTGTCCAACTCATCCCCTTGCCTTCTGCAAAACTCATCTCCACCGAAGAAAAATGAACAATGATGCTGTAAATGCTGGAAAAGATAACTCCTGAAAATGCTGTCTAACCACCCCCTTGCCGTATGCAATATTCGTCCCCGTTGAAGGAAAAAAATGATGCTGCTGTAAATGCTGGTAAAGAAAACTCCTGAAAATGCTATATCTCGTCGTCGTCTCGTATGCTCAATAAACCAAGAAGAAAAACACCGCGCTATGCCAGCGAAGAGAGATGATCCAATTATGTCCCTCCAAGAAATATGCCAATTGCTAACTCCATGAAAATGCATTGTAGGAACATGAGAAACTCAAGGGATTCCATTGTCGGACTCGATAAGTATCCGAAGGAGGAAGCAAGGCCGGTAGGTTTATAGTTTAGTTGTAAGCACCACGGCCATCTTCCTCCTCATCGTCGTCGCCCTTTTGGTTGTAGGGTCCACGAGCACAGTTGACAGGGGCAGCCATGGTGAACTTGTACTCATCATCGGACTCCTCGTCTTTGGCAGGGCCGTTGTAGGCTCCTCGGCCGAAAAGCTTGGGGGTGATTGCGACGGTGGTGAATGCGGCCATTTTGTAGATTAGAGGATCGAAAAGATTAAACTGGGAGGCTTTGATTTTGAGCGAGTATTAATGCGAAGAACTATGAATGCAATGCAGGAAGAGATGCAGAATGGCAGATATTATCGAAAGACAATTGAGGAACTGAAAGATGCTTTGGTGATGTGGATGTCTCAACTCTGGCAGAGCAACGTCATGTATATATACCCTTCTTAGGAGAGGCCGGTCCAAATTCTGACGTTCACATGTAGGGCAGGTCAAACACACAGCCCGAGAAACTCCTCGCAAGATTACAGTCAGACAGAAGCCGTCGCTAGACTAGGATGCTTCCGATGAGGCATGTCCCGAATATTGATGAACTCAGATGTACCTGCACCTTCCGCCGCGATGATCCGTCCACTGGGCTGCCGGATTGGACAATAGACGACGGGGCTTGGCCGGTTCATGGGTTTGGAATTCCAAAGATCGGGGTGTGCGCGTGGGAAATGGGAAAGATGCGCGCACATGCATGCCAATAAATGGTTGTAGTAACCCGAGTTCTTGATAACCGCCGTCATCTGCCCGCTCGCTGGGCCTCCCATTGGCTCCGGATAGGCTACTTCAGCCCTATGGTATGGGCCGAACCAGCCACGGTCTCGCAAGGTACATTGCACTATTTTGGGGTCCATTAGAAGTGGCTTTGATACTCCTAAAAGATGAGTAGCAGGTGTGTATGTCGTGATAGTGGAATGAGCTTCATGGAGGAAAGCATCCTCTTTCCATTGCTACCTGATTTTCCTGCAAGGTGAGCATTGTCGTATCTTTTCCCTGCAAGTGCACACCTTTCCAGCTTGTACTTTGTATAGCAAGCTGAACCATTAACGGCCGTAGTCTGAGAGAGCAATATTTGCTGGAGTTGGCCGACAGATACAGTGAGAATTATTTCAGCAGCCAAGGTGCTGTACCAGCCAAGGTCCTCTTACCAGCACAGCGCAGCTCGGTGGGGACGTCATACTTGCAGTCATCATCGAATCTGCCTCGGCGGAGTTCGAGAACTCCGATAACTCTCCATTCAAGTTGAGAAAGTAACGTTACAGCGAAGAGTGTAGGTAGTGATAATGATGACAAGCTGCACGGCGTCAATCGCTTCGGCGCTTGCCTGCGCTTGGCCCGTGAGAATTTAGCACCACATCCAAGAATAGCCAGCATCAGTCATTAGGCTATTACTGGGCTTTGGATTTACGTGGGTCGTGGTTGGACAGTTTGCGGGCTCTCTAGAAGCAACGCGCAGATGATGGGGGTCACATATGACGACCCTTTCTTCCATAAGAGGCAGCCAAATCCCTATGTGATTTTTTGGTATCTCGAACAGAAGCAGTGTACTCGATTTGTCATGTCCATCATCTTCCACATGAGTCAGTGGGCCCGATTCAGCACTCTTGTCGGGCTCTACTGCATGTCATCTGCCATAGCATCATCCCCGACAAACCTTTCGGACTATCACAGGAGGAGCATTTGTAAGAAGTCTATGGACATATTCATGGCCGGAAAGGCTATTGCAGAAGATCCCGAAGTAGTATACTTGATATACGAAGAGAACTATTTGCCAACACAGAACCTTGTTTGATGTTAGGCATCGAACCTTTGTTTTGTGATCTCATGGACTAGGAACTTACTTTTCAAACACAACTCCCAACACCTCTTCGACATCAGAGGCATCCCCCCTTCCGGTAATTCTCGAAAGACAATCAGCAGCCCCTCTAAGGTGTTCAGCCGCTATTACAATATCTTCGCCATTCTGAGCTTCGTCCATGAACAATTGCAAATATTGCGAGCAACTAGACAATAGCTGACGCTGGCGTTCTGTCACGCCTAGAAGGTCTTCGAGATCTGTTGGTAGTTCTGTCATGGACTGAAAGACTTTGACTAGTGTCATAAGAAAGTTGTCAACACCAGCACCGCCTGGAGTTTCCTGGGTAGATTGATGCTCTTTGCAGGATAAGCTCACTATGGGTATATTGGAACACCCTGATATGCAGGAAATGTCATGGGAAAACTGTTCCATCAGCTGTTTCATAACATCTGGTGCAACAATATCTCTCTTGTTGATGACCAGTATTGATTGCTCCGCTTGGGCAGCAATCGAGAGACTTTCTTCATCATAATTTATATACCAACCTGTAGGAGAAGATTCGACAGAAGTCAGAGCAATGACTATGTCTGAGTCTCTTGCTGCGGCTTTGGCCCTTCTAATGCCCTCCTGTTCAATGGCGCCAACAACGGAGTTCGACATACCAGAATCTGGGAGCCCTGAAGCTACTCTCAATCCAGCTGTGTCTGCAAATGTGCAAAGGTAGCCTCGAAGGTCAAGATTCACTTCGATGATGTCTCGGGTGGTTCCTGCTTCTTGGCTAACAATTGATGCCTCACGACCAACAATTCGATTAAGCAAAGAACTCTTTCCAGCATTTGGTGGCCCCAGAAGTGAAATGCGAATGCCTCTCTTCAGTAATTCGCCTTGATGACTTGCATGTTCATGAACCGATATCGCCTGAACCATCTGTGCAACTTGTGTACTGACATTTCCCATCAGCTCTGCCGGAGACTCATCGAAGTGTTGGTCCTCAGAGAAGTCTATCAGAGCCTCCAATTCTCCTCGTGCATATAACAATTCTTGCCGCCATTCCTCGTATGTTCTGCCAAGCTTTCCAGAATTCCCGCGAACAGCTGCACGACGTTGTTGCTCTGTTTCTGCCGACAATGTGTCGCTCAATGCCTCTACTTGCGACAAATCCAACCTGTTATTCTGAAATGCCCGCCGAGTGAATTCACCAGGCTCAGCATAGCGTATCTGGAATCGGGAATTGCATCTTGGAATTGCGGCCAAGACAGCTTTCACGGTAGCAGTGCCGCCGTGTACGTGCAGCTCTAGAACATCTTCGCCTGTCACGGTCTTCGGCGCCGGGAAGTAAAGGACGAGGGCATCTGAATCCAAGATGCTTGCCCCTCCAGAAGTCGAGAACGTGTCATAGAGGGTTCGGAGAGACGCGAAACGTGGTTTAGGCAGGGGCTTCGAAGGACATAAAGTCTTATAAATCTGTGGAACAGATTAGCTGAGGCTGCTGTCATATTAGTCTTAGGAGTCTTCTCACATCGAGGCATGCGGCCCCAGAGATGCGAATGATCGCTATTCCAGCTCTTCCAGGCCCAGTGGAGACTGCATAGATGGTATCGTCCCCATAATAGCGAGCGGCCGACGTGTATGCATGTTGCGATGGTCGGCTGGTTTTTTGAGGCTCATGAAATACATGCCTCGAATTTGGCCAATTTACAAGATATCGTTTACTACTGGAGAAAGTCGTCCGAGTACGTAAGAACGCAGAGCCTCTGCGGAAAGCAGTCTGAGAAGCAGCATACCGTTGCATTGACTTGAAATTTATGGACAACGTTAACAAGGCCCTTAAAAAATAAAGATTCGCACTTGACGCGTCTAGACAACGAAGGCACGTGATATTAAAGTGATTTGAGTACTGGAAGCTCCGATTTTAATCTATGACGATTTGGGTTACGAATACCAACCACCATAACCTCTACAAATTCCAGTTCAAGAAACGCCTGGCGCCTATGCTAAATCAATATCCCAACAAGTATGTATCAACGCCTGGGATGGCCTCTGTCCAATCCACGTCCTTTGTCATCTGGTGATTGGCTGCGACGTGATCTTCGATGACTGTCTCTTCTAGACACCTGATCATCCCGTCTCGACCGATGTCTGTCATGGCTTCGGCTCCTGTGCCTTCTTTCTTTCCTATCAGGACTACGACTTCGCTCCCTCTTCTCAGAGCGGTCACCATCCCTCCGCCTATGCCTATGTCGGTCCCCGCTTCTTGACCTATGCCGCTGTCTCCTGTGCCTCCTCTCTCTACTTCTGCTTCTGCTCCGCGCATCTCTACTACGTTCTCTGTGTCTTCTGGACTTTCTATCATCTCCAGGTCTCCGCAGTAAACCGCCTTCCTCTGGTTGCTCGATTGATTTCTCTACCGTATCAGAAGTATCCGCCATAGTTCCTACGAAATCCCCGAAACCCTTTGCTTTTCCAACTTCATCGATTCCATCGTCGCCAGCCCCAGTCTCTTTAATTACCCTCCTCATTTCTCCGACATCGATATTATTCGCGCCGGTGCCCGCACCATTTCTTTCTGGAACAGGTAAACCTAGAGCTCGCGCGAGTGCGTCCTCTTCAGCTTCCTTAATGCGCCTTATCTCTTCTTTGCGCTCTCTTACGCGCTTCTCCTCCGCTGTTTCGTTTGGGTTGCTAGAATCGTCGGCTTTTGCGTACCAGCTCAGATCTCTTCCTTTTTGCCATCGGCCAACTGGGGCCATAAGACTATGGCCCAAGTAGTTCTCGCGATGCTGATACCATTAGCGAACGTATATAGTAGTAATAGAAGCACGAACCTGCGATGTTTGAACATCATCCCAACTGAAGTTGACACCACCACGAGAACCCGACTTACGGATACTTGAAAGAAGGTCCATGCCGATAGTGCTAAGTTGTGAAGTAAAAAAAATTGATAAGCAGTGTGTCGAAAGGCAACACTGTCGGATGTTCTAGGTTGAAGAAGATAAAGTTGATTGTACATCTTTAGAGCTTGCGATAAGACTAAATTAAGCGCATCTCGGATAAACAAAACACCGAACCTTAGTTATACCTTTCGGCATCGTGGGAGCTCAAATATATCGATGACACGATCAAAGTGATTGCGAGTCTTCTCTTTCATGGAGGCTTTAGACGAGGTTTGAGTCGTTCTTTCTGCGTCACGAGGACGTCAGTCCCAGCTTCTTCTGGCCCCACACTCGATCTTTACTGGCTGCATGGGCACGAATGCGCTTCCCAATCGCAGCTCTTCCATTCGACTCTTATCAGCGTTCAGCTTCAGACCGAGGCGGTCTGCTTGATCCGTAGGGAACTGTGAAGACTGTATTCGATCCACCCTTTCAATAAGCACAATACTACAACCTCGAGTCCTACAAAACCGCGACGGAAACACCATGGCTACCCAAGAACCGCCTCTTGACGAGATACAGTGGAAGTCTTATGAGCGCTTACAAGAACTTGGCGCAATCCACTCCAATACGGTTCTTTTCTATTTTGCGTCCTCGCCCTTCTTTGACCAAACGTCCAACAATGCCGTTCTGTTTTCCCAAGCAATGTTCAATCAAAACATGCTCCATGTCATCCAGACGCGAGAAGCATTCGAGGGACGACTGCAAACCATGTCAGGGTTGGAGTTCATAGTTGCGCAAGAACCTGCGGAGATGGCGCCTGGTACAGGGACAGGAGTTTGGGTCATTAGGAAGCAGACAAGGCGGAAAAGACAAGGACAAGAAGATGAAATTGTCGTGCACGCTTCTTATTTTGTGGTCGGCGAGAATATCTACATGGCTCCAGCAGCTTCTGATGTGCTTGCTGGTCGCATGGTATGTCATTTTATACTTTAATGCAGAGAAATGGCTAATATGGTTTAGCTTTCGATTCTCTCCTCTTTGAACAAGTTCATCTCTACGGCGGCTGCATTGCCAGATTTTAGTCCTTCCCTTGGCCACACATACACCCCTCCAACAAAAGGTCGGCTGAAGGCAATCGAGTCTCAACTCAGCCAGGCAAGTAAGGAAAATACGCCCATGCCTGAATCATCGCAATCCAAAAAGGTTGCTTCCTTAGATAATTCCACAGGCAATAACAGTTATCTTAATCAACGACTGCTTGAAGAGTCTCTGAATATATCTCTGAAATATGGGGATGATTACATGGATGAGAATCCAATCACGGGGCAGCCTGGCGAATTTCATCTCACAACTACTGGAAGGAAAGAGAAGGATAAGCTTAAGGTTCCTCAACCGGGTAGGGCACAACCACCCAATAAGATCGCAATACCACCTCCAACAATAAACGCGAAAGACAGACCAGATAGTCCTGGTGGCCGAAAGACGCCAAAGGGAGAGAGGAGTCCCAGAACACCAGGCCTCCCAAAGCCGAAGAGACGGAAAAGCAAAGCGTTGATGTCGGGAGGGACAAGTCCTACTTGAATTGGTCATACTGTGCTCGCCATCAAAGAACCCTGCGTTGCCTCACCTTTTGACAACTTTGGAAGGTCTATAACCCTCAAGCTTGTATCCTGGGCCATGGTGCAATCCGACAACAGAAGCTTCTGTCTGCCGCATAAACCTGCTTGGCTCAGCTGCCACCCCCTGGACCAGCAGATCGGCGGGAGGGGCTTTTCCTGTAAATTGGCGTAGGCGTCATTGGAACGGCGAAAAGGGAAGATACCCATATGCATTCATAGGCCATTTCCAATTCTTCTGCAAAGGAAATTATGTGACTAACAATAAACTCGAAGCTATCTCATCAGCTCTGAGCCTTCCCAATAAATACATGACTCGCGAATTCTGTTACTATTCCTTCCCTTTTACCCGGTTCGAGCACAACATTAAAGCTCTGCTCTGTATCGGTATATTGCCTGCTGGCAGCTAGTCGTAGACCTTCCTGATCGAGTTTAGTGTGTATAGCAGTCTCTCCAGCTATAGCAGATATCTAGACTTTACTTGACTCCGGAGAATATGATGGAGGGTTACCTACTTGCGCATTTCCGACGTTAAGCTTGAATAAACCGACGGGGTCGGCACTTGCTCTCACCCCTGTAGATCCTGTGAACTTCTTCAAGGGGAAGGTCAATTGATCGCCAAGCACGATTGTCATATCGGTACCACGCCATTTGCTAGCATGGCGGCTAGAGAGAGAACAAGGGAGGTCTCTTCAGCCCAATTGGATCGCGCGAAATAAGCTTATTAGTACCTGTAAAGGCTTTCGCCAGTTAAGCTACAGGGCTTCAACTTTGATTTAAGTTTTATGCTTCTAGCGGCCTTTCGATTGATCATCTTATCTTTTCTACATTAACTCAATCAATATAGCTCCTTCCCCCTTCTGCTGTGAGCCAATGATGCATCATCTAAGCCAGGAAAGTGATCCCACTCATCTGCACAATAAAGCTCCGAAAGCTTCAATGCTTCCATGGACCTGCTCTATATGGATATGTCCCGTAAACCCGGCTTATGATTCTTACTGCAGTCATTTAGATTGCCATGGGATAAATTCTAGACGAAGGAACTGCTGGGGATCGAAGACTCATAAATAGTTCTCGTTCTAGCCCCTCGTTCTTCCTTGTCTTGATAGCATCATTCAATCATTTCAATATGCGGTTCCACTTCTCTTCCCTCGTCAGTTCCTTACTGCCAGCTCTATGTGTAGCTCTGCCATCTGCATATGGTGAGGGATCCGAGACACATGCGGGGCTCAAGGACAAACGGTCTTTTGAGATGATCAATGGAGTCAATCACACCAAATTCGAGCATAGAGCCACCGGTGCTACACTATCCTTTGTTACCAACTCAGGAATCTGTGAAACAACTGCCGGAGTCAATCAATATTCTGGATATTTGTCTGTTGGAACAGTAAGTCTTTCAAATTTTCTTTGTCGGGCGTTATCTTTACTCAAAATAGCACCAACTGACACGAAGAATAGAATATGAACATGGTATGACCAAGAATGTGCTATTCAAAGTACAAAAAAACTAAATGCCATAGTGGTTCTGGTTTTTCGAAGCTAGAGACAGCCCCACGACCGCACCTCTTGCAACGTGGTTCAACGGTGGACCTGGATGTTCTTCCATGATCGGTTTATTCCAGGTATGGAATTCCATGTAATATTTAATGAACAATGCTCATCTCTACAGGAAAACGGACCCTGCCATTTCGTCAATGGTGCCTCAACTCCATCGTTGAACCCATACAGTTTTAATGAGTATGCGAACATGTTGTACATCGATCAGCCCATAGGAGTTGGATTCTCCTATGGAACTGATGATGCAACCTCCACTGTAACAGCTGCTCCATACGTTTGGGCACTGATTCAAGCTTTCTATGCCTCATTCCCAGAATATGAGAATCGGGATTTTGGTATCTTCACTGAGTCATATGGCGGCCACTACGGACCAGAGTTCGCATCGTATTTCGAGTCGCAGAATGCTGCCATTGCGGCTGGCAGCATCAGTGGCCAGAACATCTCTTTGGTGGCACTTGGAATCAATAATGGCTGGTTTGATGCCACTATCCAGGAGAAGGCCTATGTGGATTACAGTTACAACAACACTTACAAGCCGCTCATCACTGCTGCGCAACACACATCTTATCTTAATACTTATACTAGCAAGTGTTTGCCGGCCTTGGAGAAGTGCTCTACTCTTACAGGATCCAACTCTGCCTGTGAGAATGCCGACAATGTCTGTTACAACGACATTGAGGGTCCATTATCCTCCGTATCTGACTACGACGTCTATGACATTAGAGAGCCAAGTAACGACCCATATCCGCCTGAGACGTATGTTTCCTACTTGCAAAGTTCAGCCGTCGTGAATGCCATTGGTGCAAAGTCGACATACCAAGAGTGTCCCGATGCTCCTTATGAGAAATTCGCGGCTACGGGAGATAGTAGGTACAAATCACTATGATACAAATCTTTTACTAATACAACGACAGATCCGCGCTCGCTTCTATCAACTCTATCCACCGTTGTTCAATCTGGCATCACGACGCTCATCTGGGCTGGCGACGCTGACTGGATCTGTAATTGGTTCGGCGGTCTTGCAGTAGCTAATGCTATTACATACTCTGGGACTACAGCTTTCAATGCTAAGGCTGTTACTAACTATACAGTGAATGGTGTAGCTGGTGGTACGTTCAAGAGTGTTGGCAATTTGAGCTGGCTAAGAGTCTTTGGTGCTGGACATGAGGTTCCTTACTACCGTAAGTAGCATTCCTTTAAATCATCCCAGTGGAAGCAGCAGTGCTAATAAAAAGTTCCAGAGCCGGCCCTTTCTCTGCAAGCTTTTAAGCAGACAATGCAGAAAAAGGCTATTTCGTCAACTTAAGTGAGATGGATGGCATGGGGTGCTGGCTGCTAATAAATTCTGGAGTGGTACTGGCCGTAGTCTTTATTACAGGCCAAGAGATAAAGGGGAATGCAAGTAAGACCACAGCGTAAATTAATGAATTATGATTGGAGCATCCTCAGCGCGGACAAATCTATGAATGAGGCTATACAGAGATTCACACATTTCCGAAGGATCCGAATAACCCCAATTACTGTTCATTGCTTACACACTTTTGCCTATGTACACCCGTAGTCCTATGCTTCTTACTTTGAATCCACAATCTCGCCCACAAACAAAGTGGGACCAACGGTGGAGAAGTTGGGAATGTCGCCGAAGATCTTCGTCACGTATTCCTGGTTACTGCTGGCAGCCTTGAATGCATCAGCACTGTCCCAGATCATGGTGCACTGGGTAGAGTATCCGCTAGCAGTGTCCAACTTCGTGACCTTGTAGGCCTGCAGTCCGAGGCTGGACCAGGCGTTATGCACCAATGGCATGTGTGTATCTATGTAGTAATTGAAGTCGAATGGCTTCGCTGAGGCCTCGGCTGGGAGAGGGTAGAGAAGGGTGATTGTGGCTGGCATTTTGGTTGGTGGGCGTTTTGACTTTTTGCGGTGCTCGGTGGTGTCCGGTTTCGGGGTTGGGGCTGCTATCGGGCTTGGTGATTAGCCATTTTAACTTCTTTCTGAATATAATTCCTCTGCGGGAGTAAATCATTGGGTTTGATTGCAAGGATGCTTACCTGTTATGTGTTGCAAAAAGAAACATAGAATGATGGATGTAATGGTGAAGGAGGGGTTCCCAAGGCGAGCTACTTATACAGCTCCACAGGGCGGGGTTAAGACTCCTTCAGTTGCCTCGGAGAAGAGGAGCTATTATTACACAGTCCTTGATGATTGGTGATCGCACTCCTCTTTCAGATACTATCTTTCAGCAAGCAGAAGGCCTTTAATTTTTCAAATATCAGAGCTCCACATATGTGTATTATCTTCGTCATCTTGGCTAGTTTTATGAGTTGAATGCAGGTTTTATTCCTTATCGGTGATCCTAGGCGTATCTGTATCGCCGTGCCACGCAATCATGCTTCGCTCTTAAGCTCGTACCAGGTACAACGGCTTTCGGCGATTAGAACCCAACTCACAATATGCCCGTTTCCTCCGGCGATGCTGATTGATAGCAATATTTGATGATGAGCTCCTGCGTACGACTTTGGCAGACATTTAGAATCGCTCTCTATGGCATATAAATTGACAGACGATCAAAAGCACTTAATCACTGAAGTCCTCGCTTGTTACTCGTTACGAGACCTAGTAGCGTCAGGTAGGCTGTATTGACTCGGTAAGCACGAATCATGCCTTATGCCCGGCGGGGTGAGATAGTACTACTCTTTCTTTCCAATCATAGCAAATGCATATCATGACTGTGTTTTGGATTGCATGGCGGTACTTCTGTTACATTCACCCTCACGATTGAGCAGCAATTGCAGAGGCACACACAATTAAATGAAGCTTCAATCAATAGGCAATACACACAACCGACAACTAATTGATAACATATCCACCATCAACAAGCTATGCATGTAAGCAAAGGACCGTTAGATACATAATGAGAGAGACTTACTAGAGCGTGACCTTGTACAAAAGTCGCCTTGCTACTGCACAGCCATAAGCACGCATCGGCGATCTCCTGCGCTGTTCCCATTCTCCCCATTGGCGCTATATTGATCGCAGGTTGTAGCTTCTCAAGGAAGACTGGATCGCCTTGTGTCATTGGTGTTCTGTGTCTTGATTCAATACATACATAGAGAAATACCAAGAACTGGACTTACGCTATCACACCTGGGCAGACGCAATTGACTCTGATGTTATCTTTGGAATACTAAGTTGCTGTTAGCAGATTGCTAAGCGACAAGTCGTGAACAACTCACATCAATCGCATCGCACTTTGTCATGCTTATTACTGCGGCCTTGCTGGCACAATATGCAGCTACACATCCATCACATAAGCCTCAAGTTCGTCATGATGCCGCTCTTCGGCATGCAGAAAGCACACCAAATTAAGAAAGGCCCAGAGAGGACTTACGTGCATCAGGTCTACCAACAACACCAAGCTGACTAGCAATATTGACAATGGCACCACGGTTCCCTGGCCGGCCATCATGAGTCGGTAAAGGATCCTGCTTCAGCATTTGTGAGAGCTCAGTTCTCGACATCAACCAAGCACCGCGGTAATTGATGCCATTGATAACATCAAACTGAGCAGCGGAGGTTTCTGTTGAACGTTGGCTATTTCCAAGCACACCTAAGAATTCCACGTGAGTAAAAGGGTTCACTTATGCTAGCTGGAAGCCAAGAAAAACAAAGACTTCTTCCTTACCAGCACAGTTTACGGCGTAATCGACTCTTCCCCATTTCGAGATAATGCTTTCCATTAAGGCAACAATTTGATCTTCTTGCAGCATGTCGACTTCTCGGATAGTAACTTCGACATCTTTGGAGATGGACGCGATCTGCTGGGCTGTTTCTTTGAGGCCCGCACTATCTCGGTCACAGATGCAGATTTTAGGGCAGCCTTCTTTGGCGAAGGACAAAGCTGTTGCTCTTCCAATGCCTTGTATGGATATATCAGTTTTTGGGCCTTTGAAATTTGGAACGGGGTTGAGAAGAAGGCAGTAACACGAAGGGGAGATATAGTAAGTGGGGGATAAATATATCCGTACCTGATGCAGCTCCTGTCACAAGTGCGACGCCGGGGAAAAGTGTCATCGTTTCAGAAGTTTACGAAGGATGAAGCTTGAGATTGGGCTGGAAAGTTTATTTGGTAATGTTTTGCTGTAGAGGTGCAATCATAGCAAGTACTATAGATGTGTAAATGGTGCCCGCGGCTCACCAAGTCCATATCAGGTGACCTTATCATTATCGCACTTCCGATAGATGGTGGAAGATGCCTACAAGAGCGTAGTTTGGAAAGCTTAAGAGATTTAGACGTTTTAAATTTTTATACACCCTAGGATATCATAAATCATTGTACAACCCATCCCTTGCCTGGCACCTTCTTCTGCGTGACTTTGCGAGCTGGCAAAGGCCATCCCATACCACCAAGTCCTTCAGGTCTTAAGTATGGAATTACCCAACATTCCCTTTCATGCTCTTCGGCCTTAGTCTTAGGCATGACTTCCTTGATTGGCTTTCCATAATGCAGCAGTGGGGTTCCTTTAGCCAACGCTGCCAATTGACCACCCGTTATATCCGTTAGGGCGTGCATCCTCGTTTTTGGAATCTTCTCTGGTGTAGCTGCGGCAGGGGCCGCCTTTTGTAGATAGGAGTAAACGACGTAGTCTGGGCATTCTTGAGGAGACAAGTGAGCCAATGGTGACGATGGGTGGATATATACGGCCTTGTCGTCGTCTTCGCGGCTGATATTTGAGGGGAATAGCGTTAAGTACGGCACGTCAATAGCCCGGGTTGGCTTCCGTCGAACCTCTGGAGGAACTGGCGCCAAATCTGCTCGGATTGCTATGTGGTCGATGAAACCAGCTGCAACCATCTGCTTGAGAGCCTTCACTTGCTTTGCTGATGGCGGTTCTAACTTATCCTGGAATTTCAGACCTGCGAACGCAGTGATATTGGTCCGCAGCAGATCCGTGATTTGACGTCGTAGCTGAAGGATTTCCTTTAGAACCTTGTACCGAACGTAATGTGTGTGGCACCAGGATTCGGTAGGGTCGTGAGCATACTCCCCAACAACCTGTAGAAGTTTGATTGCATCTGATTTATCATCAAGGAAACAGAACTCCTTCTGAATCTTGTTGAAATTCCGACGAATATTATTACGCGCTTCCTCTTCAATGCGGTCAGCGTTGGTAAAATATGTACCTTCCTCTCTTGGTGCAATAGTTGGCACTATCTGGTTTTCAGGAATGAATACATCTGCTGCTGAAAGACCAGCAACCAGAGCAATTGTATATGGCAAGCAGTCATGAAGATGACCAACCAGAAGAATTCTTGCAAATCGAGGCGAAAGCGGGAAAATGGACATAGTAGAGCCTGTCTGTGTGATTTGACCACTTGGCGTGATTGCATTTAGGTACGCTAACAATTTCTCGGAGCTGGCCAGCATCTGACGATCGGGCGGTGTTGGAAAGGGGAAATTGATGACATGCTGGAGATTCATGGCTTTCAGTTGCAAAACAACTCCTTCGATAGGCATACGAAGGATCTCCGGCTCTGCAAACTCCTGGAAGTCCCTCTCATACACCGCAGAAGAAAAAAGACGGTAACAATGACCCGGACCAGTTCGTCCAGCACGACCAGCTCTTTGGCTGGCTGAAGCTTTGCTGATCCAGCCAATCTCGAAGCTTTGTACACCAGTGACGTCGTCATACTTTCGTTCCTTTGACCTTCCACAATCAAAAACATATCGTATTCCTGGAATAGTAAGACTGGTTTCAGCAACGTTGGTAGCTAGAACTACTAAACGCGAGCCATCAGGCGGAGGCTCGAAAACACGAAGTTGCTCCCTTGTGGGAAGAAGAGAATAGAGTGGCAAAACATGCATTTTTGCGGGACCAATCTCTTCTTCTTCCCCGATGTTGAAATCGTCATCATCGTGGAAGTCGACTTCATCATCATCGTCATCGTCATCATCATCGAAAACCTGAGCGCCTGCTCCGATCTCACCAAAGTCGATATCTTCAGCTTCCATAGGAGCGTCTTTGCCAGAAATGCGTACTTGGGGTCCTGCTGACGCATTGCCGCTGCGGAATGCCTCTTTCAAACGTTTACTAAGATGCGTGATCTCGTTTTGTCCAGTCATAAATACCAGGAATCCTCCAGGAGGTAGTTTTCGATGACCTTTGCTGATTTTCCGGAAGGCCTCTTCCACATAATCGTGGTGTGTCTTCCTTGCAAAATGCGTCGTGACAGGGTACTGTCTGCCTTCGGCCTGGATGACCGGCGGTGGTGTTGCAAACAAAGTTGCATTCTCAGTAAAATCTGTTACTCTGAGAGTGGCAGACATGATTATAAGCTTCAATGGCTTTATAGAGGGGTCCTCTGCTGCCATTTCTTCTCGCAGTTTAACAACCCTACTTAGCATTCCAACAAGGATATCGGTGTTAACGCTTCTCTCGTGTGCTTCATCGATAACGATGGCAGAATACTTTCTCAAAGCAATATCTTGTGCAACTTCCCGTAACAAGACACCATCCGTCATGAACTTTATGGCAGTTTGAGGGCCGACTGTTCCTTCAAATCGGATCTGGTAAGCTACCTTACTACTCTGATCTCCGAGTTCATCTCCAACACGCTTTGCCATGCTGACGGCAGCGACTCGTCGCGGCTGAGTGACTCCAATCATTCCAGGCGTTGGAGAATCTGGTATTCCATATCCAGCTTCGAACAAAAATTGGGGAACTTGGGTTGTTTTTCCAGAACCTGTTGCACCATAGATAACCACAAGATTATTGTTATGTACTGCCTCCATGATCTTTTGTTCCTCTGCTACCACAGGAAGCTTAAGTCGAGCAGCTTGAATATCCGCCGGTCTGGTGAGAGAAACACTGAATGCTTTCCGAGCAAGATTGGTAGTCTGCTGAAGCTCCAACGGTAGAGGATCCTGTTCTGGGGCTCTAGGCTGGAATCCTTCGATCTTTGGCGTTTCCGTTGCAAGTGGTATGTTCGTTGTTGACTGGTAACCGAGCGCATCGTTGATTTGTTGATTTGCCCAAGCTTTGAAGGCTGATGATCTCTCCTTCCTTTCAATTCCTGCTTGCGAACCCTCACTCTCGCTCTCACTAGAGGAATCATCGTCATTATCCTCCTCTTCGCTTGATTCTGATTCTCCACCTGAGTCGGATTCAGAACTACTCGATTCACCACTTCCAGTACCATCCGATCCCTGGAGTTCATCATCCTCCTCGTCTTCGCTGTCCGTGTTGCTATCTGCCTCTGAGGCAGAACTGAATCCGCTCCATTCTGGTTCAGCTGGAGCTTCGTGCTTAAAAGAAAGCTTTGAATCCACACCGCCACGACGTTTTCGCTTCTTCAAGACTGGCTTCCCCTCTTCGTCAACCTCGAGCGGTCTTTTTAAACCAGTTCCAATGCTAACGACCGGTTCTTTTGTGGAAGCTGGAGCAGCAGTTGTAACGGGTACGGGAGTGTCGTTCTCGTCGCTAGATGCCTCCTGCAATTCATCTGCATCTCTCACAGTCCACTTTTCGAAAAGAAGCTCGTCATTGTCTCCATCTACGTCAATGCCAGCTTGTTTGTCCCTCAGTGCCCTTCCTAATTTTTCCCTTTTTGTTTCCTTGCCTTGGCCCAGTTTCTTACTACTCGAATAATGGCTCGTATCAGTCCTGGATTTTGCAAGTCGTGAAATCAATTCTCGGTTTTCATCCTTCTTCAGCTTGATCTCGATATATTTCTCCAGTCTCTTCGCCTTCTTGCCGCTGACCTTAGGGCCCTCTTTCAGTAACTCGTCTCTTAGCCTTTGCTTCTTCTCTTCAATATCGCTCTTCACGGCAGGAAGTAGCTCGGAGGCGTTTGAGTCGACAGCAGGCCCATTTTCATATTGCTTCGTTCGAGCGAGAACCTTGTGTTTGCGTTGCCTGGGTACGAATTTGGGCATTTCGGGCAAATGAATACCATTTCAAGATTTCATCGTCAAGCTACGAATATTTTCTGGGGAAAAAAGTATTGTCAGGAATAAAAGCTGAATTAGGTCACCGCCTCAGCCTTAGCGCGAGGCAAGCCGACAAGGCTGACGTCTTGCCATTGATTTCCAACTACACTTTCATGAATAGTCAGCACAATGGCTGTCCCAACCATTTCCTCAAACTTGGCGAACATGCACCTTGAGATGGATGGGGGTGTTGAATCAACGGCATATCCTGCCGTATCTAAGCAAGCTGGAGGACTGGTGAATGGAACTCAGACCGATGTCTCGTCCGTCTACTTCGCGGATAAGATTTTACTTACGATCTCTCAAGGAGGGAGGCTTTCACAATGGGTAAATGAGAATCTCTATTCTTAACATATGATACTAGGGCTTATTTTTCTATCCTAGATTCATGTACCTCTGACGTCGGCCTCACCCACGAACATTGAGACCGCCTTGCCGGGCATTGATTCTGACATGTTGCCGCTTGGCCATCTAACCCCAAAAACTTTGATGGGCGCCGGTGGTGAACAGAGAGAGACTATCGGGCACCTGTATGCCAGCCAAATCGCTAGTCTAATTGCAACCAGGAATCCGGAGGAAACACGGACGATTCTTGTGGGGCTAGGATTACAAAAGCTTGAAAGCAACAGAGATGCCTTTTTTGATCTACTAGAGCTGATCCAAAAGGTCATATAATCTGGTGTCTGCCCAATCAAAAACCTACGGAGCGGATGCTGGGTTACAAATAAGATGCTCGAGTCTTCATGAGAAAGGATTGCTATAAGCGGCATACATTGCGGGGCCAGAGATTAATATCGTATCTCAATCGACAACGTAGGGCCATATGAAGAAACTGCTCTTGCTAAGACGAAATCCACTTTCATTTCCAACACTATATGCCATTATAGGATGCATAAAGTTGGCCGAATACTATATCGCCTCTTGTGGAATATTATTTCCTCTGCCGTTAAGCTGCAACGATAGTAGCACTGGGTGCCAAAGCCTTTTTGCCATGGTTCTCCTGGAACGTGTTCGACTCCAACTTGAATCTCATTTGGCACCCTGCGGTTGTGTTAGAATGGTCGGAGCTTTTCTATACTTTGTCACAGATAACTTACAATCTCCACAAGACATTGGCTCATACTTGGCTGGATTCTTCTCTGATGCACATGATGGAACAACACCTTCAACACAGTTGAAGTTGAGACCTAGAAACATTAGACTCGCTTGACTACAGTTTGCGCCTTGTGGCTTACCAAAGAAAAATGGCATGGAGATACGCTCCGCGGGCGAATCGTTGAACACTCGGTGGACTGTACTTTTATAGATACTGAAACAATCAATGATAGAGCTTAAACGGCATATTGGTCACTTACTCATTACAGAGACGCATCATGAAATCGCCGATGTTGACTACGATGGTGCCTTCAACTGGGATAGCCTATGCTCCTGTCAGTCATAATGCCCACAAACGTTTAATACTTCTCACCTTAATCCACTGGCCATCCTTATTCAACACTTGCAAGCCACCTGTCATGTCTTGCCACAACAGCGTGAAAAGCTGCAGGTCCGTATGGCTCCCCAAGCCAACTGCCTCCTTGGCCTTCTCCTCTGGTGTTCTGACGGGATAGTAATTAAAAACACCATCTGCACCAGGATATGTCACCTTGCTATCGAAATAATCCTCTTCAAGATCCAAGCTCGACGCAAAAGCCTTTACAAGCTTTCTTGAGAGAGTAAGGCATGATGCCCAGTAATGAAGCACTTCTTCCTTGAATCCAGGCAGGTGTGATGTCCCCTCCCAAATGAATTCCTCACCGCGGATCCAAGGCTTAACTTCCTCTGGAATTGCGTTCAAGTCTTTTGTTTCTGGATCATACTGAGGGGAGTATCTCCATCCCATGGATTCTTTCACGTCAATGCTCTCGCCTGGGCTGATATTCGTACTCCGCGGTCCTTTATACCCGTTGAAATATTTGCTCTTGTCTTGAGTGATCAACATCTTTTTATCCATATCCTGCTTAAAGAAAGCATACAATTGTTTCTTCGCATTCGCAATTGTCTCATCGTCAATGCCATGGTTCTTGATGTAGAAGAATCCAGTGTTGGAAGCGGCAGCTCGAATTTCTTTGGCCACGGCTTTCCTGTCCGCGAATTCAGATGAGTACAACGGCGCAAGATCAACGATGGGGATCTCCTCGGCTGTACAATCTCTTGGCGGCGTTGTCAGAACATCTCGATATACTGGGCCATAGCCTGTCCGAAGCTCTAGTTTAGCGATGGCTGGCTTAGTGATCGTGGCTGTCGACATCTTGGGATTATTTTAATAGGAAACTCTTGATAGGTAGTTTTCTGGCTATCTTCCTTCCTTGGAAGTATTTGGCAACTTATGTCTGGTATGCTTCGGTTGGAACATTCGCCATACTAGGTCTTGTTGTCGCCAAAGTTCACAACCGATACGCCGTTAACCGCCGGGTGCTGCAAGATCAAAAGTGGCTTATCATTCGAGACCAAGTGGCAGAGCAAGATAATGAATATGCATTCCGGTCTTTGTATCAAGTCTCACTATTTTAAAAGCCTCCGAACGATAGATACGTCGATAACCGCCGGTTGCTGTACTATTACTAATGCTGCAGCTCACAAGATTATGGGATATATGTGCAACTCATCAAAATTGCACTTTCATAGCCAGATATATTTGCAGGATACATCTTCTCGCCTCCATTTTCCAAGTTCGGGGCCTGGACTTTGTCCCCTTATCTTCGCGGGGTAGTCCGACAAGCCATCTTCAGATGCTCGAAAGTGGGCAGTAATTAAGCATCACGTGCCACAAAACCCCCTTCACCAGGTCCGGACATAACTCTTGTTGTGGAAGGTCTTTGCCGGTCAAATCTGTCAGATTTCACAGAAATATGGCAACTAATGTTATGGCTTTTTCGAGAAGTCTTGGCAGCTACTCCTTATCATGGAGCTCGCATGTTCACCTGGTTGCAACTGGCAGGATTCGGGCAAGCCGTTCATCATCGGTCGAATCAGAGTTCGTCCTGGAAGGAATTCCCACAGTTCTGCCGTGGCTACATGCATGCCGCTAGCCATGTTGCTGTAATCTTGCACGTCTTGGAACTGATAGGCCAATAATGGGATTCGCCTTATGCTTCTCTCTGCTTTCGATAAGGAAATAAAATGTTGTGCAGACACGATCCAGGCTGATAAATGTGATATATATTACATCCGTTTCGCACTGCTTAACGAGAATTCGTGAGGATTCCCGTCTCCGCCATCTTATTCATTTCGAGCATCAATTACTGAAGACCCGATGGCAAGTTTAGCGAATGGCCTTGTTAGGCGTTTCCGTGAAGGAATTCCAGGTCCTAGTTGGACTGCAAAAGGAGCTGAGGATGTTCATGGAGAGGATATGTGGCTCGACAACGATGATATTCGACCATTAAAGCTTTCTGATCGGACGTGGAATTTGTGGACGTACCTTACGTTTTGGTTCTCTGCCAGTAAGTCGCTTATTAGGGATGTGTCCAGGAGTATCTGCTAATGAAAATAAGCTGCCACTGTTTCCAACTGGTATGCTGCATCTAGTGCGCAGGCTCTTGGCCTGAGTATGTGGGAATCGATTGGTTGTTCATTCGGAGGACAATTCCTTATTGCAATTGTGATTGTTTTTAATGGAAGGGCAGGCGCCAAATACCACATGTAAGCTTCTTTAGAAACGGTTGACAGGCCGCAAAACTAATGTGTGTTTAGCGGATATCCAATCCTCAACAGAGCTTCCTTCGGCGTCTTCGGTGCATGGTGGCCAACATTCAACCGGGCAGTGATGGCGATTGTATGGAACGGTGTCAATGCTGTCCAGGGCGGCCAGTGTGTTTACGTTATGCTTCATGCATTGACACCAAAGATCGCAAATATCCACAACGTTATGGGTGATGGCTCTGCGCTCGACTCTGGTGGAATGATCGGGTTTGGTATTTTCTGGCTCGCCACTTGTTTTTTCTTGATCATTCCTATCCCAAAGGTACACTAGTTTTGCAATTTTTGGGGGATTTTATATTGACAGAACAACAGATGCGAGGATTGGTCTATGCCAAACTCATCGTCTTTGCAATATCCGCTATTGCCATGTTGGCATGGACACTCACTCTTGCTGGTGGTATTGGCCCTGTCGCTCGTCAACCAGGTACGGCTACTGGTTCAACACGAGCTTGGCTTGTCGTTCGCTTCTTGCTCCTTGGTGCAGCAAACTGCGCAACATTTGCGTCCAATGCGGCAGATTTTCAGAGATATGCTACTAAGCCGAACGATGTTATTGTTGGAAATTTACTAGGCTTTCCGATCTCCAACTTCATCGTAGCCCTTGTTGGCAATTTGGTCGGTAGCAGCTCTGCAGTTGTGTTTGGAGAACTGATTTGGAATCCACTCACTTACCTGGATATGCTACAAACAACAAACTACACCGCAGCCAACCGAGCTGGGTGCTTCTTTATTGCAGCATGCTTTACCTATTCAGCAATTTTCTCTTCCATATTCGAGAACTCACTTCCGTAAGTTTTTTATTCCTGGCAATTCTGTAAAAATATTTAAGTGGCAAAGAGTCGCTAACCAAAAAATTCAACAGTGCTGGAAATGACATTGCTGCTCTTTTCCCCAAGTACCTCACAGTCCGCAAAGGTTTCTTCATCTGCGCCGTGATCTCGTTCGCCATCAACCCATGGTACTTGCTTAGTTCCGCTAGCATTTTCATTAGCTTCCTCTCTTCGTACCAGATCTTCCTCTCCGCCATCACTGGAGTTCTTCTCTGCCACTACTATATCGTTACCCGTGGATATCTCGAGATCGATGATCTATACACGTCGAGGAAGTCAGGTGTCTATCACTACATTGGTGGATGGAATTGGAGAGCATATCTCGCCTACAGTAAGTCTTAACTCTCCTTCTTATCTGCACCATTGAATCCTCGACGTCGTAGAAGAGTAAATGAGACTGACCTTTTCCATAGTCGTTGGCATTATCCCCAATTTCTACGGCTTCCTCAACAACATGGGCGTTTCTGCACCCCTCGGGGTCACCAGAGCATACTACTTCGCTTATGAGATCGGTCTTTTCCTCGCTTTTGGCACGTACTGGCTCGCGAACTATATCTCTCCGCCACCTCTCAGATTCCCGATGAGTGAATGGCACGAACCACAAGATTATATCAGACCGGAAGAGAGAGGAGAAATTGTCATTGGAAGAGTGGGTGACGAGGAGGGAAGTTTGGATGGTGTCAGTGCTGAAGGAGAGAAGATCGCGCGTGAAAGAGTAAGAGATGTAGATTGAGAGTTTTGACCACTGCATTTTACCATCTTAATTTGTTACGCTCCTTAACTAGAGACCAACAGAAACGACGAGTATATCGTGGCCTGACAATAATCTTAGAAAACTATGTATTTTTGGTGCATGTGAAAGTGAGTAGAGCGCCCTTTTCAGAAGTCAATCTTTCTGGATGAAAGGAGTTTTTCATGATCATTCTAAATATATTATTGGTTAAATATTAACTTCTAAAGATATAAGCCAAGCTCGTTCGACCTCTATCTGAACCGTCTCTCCCTGGATAGTACTATCGGTCTAAGCTTTTACCAAGGGCAGTCTCCCACTCCACAACCCTGAGCGGTAGAAACCAATACGGAAGCGTTAACTCGTTCGAGATATCCCATATCAATCAAGTCCAAAATGGTTCCAACATTTCCCGTGTAGAATTGCGTACCCAGACCAGGCTGTCCAAACCATGGAGCAATAGGACCTGCAATAACCTCAAGGGGTTTAATGACCTGGTAGATATAGTATCTGTATGGATACATAGGTGCGGTAGGATCGGTATCGAGACTAGAAGGAGGAATAGATCGCTGGTTGTAGGGCGCGTCTGCAGCACCAAGGAAGTCGCCTATCTCAAGTATTAGTGTTGGACTTCTACATTTTTCGGCTCTGAAGCTACCCACCATACTCGCTTCCAAATCTATCGACCAAAGCCCCAACATCTAGAATCAAGGATCCATTGATCGCATTTCCGTTGGTGTCCACCGAAAAGCCGTTCAAGTCGGGATAGTAGTAACTGCCGTTTGTGGTCCATTTGGCGAGATACTCGCCAGGGGTTAGGCCTCCGAAGCGATCATAGTCAGACAGGAAGCTACTCAATGGCAGCATCTTGGGCAAGATCTTAGGACCAAGGCGGGAATCGTTGCAGATGTACATCGAAGATGCATTGCCACCATCAATGGTTCCGGTGCAATTGCATGGCGTTGCCCGCGGGACGACCCGTGGATGGTACTGCAAGATACATGGTCAGCCCGAGCACCGTCGCTTGCGCAAGACGATAAAAGTACGTACTCGTTCGGCTTTGGGGGAAGCCTCGCAGATAGGAGCCAGCACGGCAGCGAATAGGAGACCAAACTGGAGCTTCATCCTGACAATAGCGTTGTAATCAAAATTCGAAGTCGTTAAAAGGCGACGAGCAAAGAGGACACAAGCTCAGGCTGCAGATCAACTCGGAGGACTTGGCGGTACCTGAGAATATGTACGAGGTACGGCAGCTGGAAACTTATCTGGAAACTTATCTGCAGCGGAGCTCTTTACTGACTGTACCAGGGGACAATCATATGGGTACAATTGAAGCGATCCACACTGATGATCGGGATGGACCTGAAAACGCCTTTCTGGGCCACTTCCGAGCAGCTATGGCAATTGCAGTTGGCTGAATCCTGAATTTCGGAATGGTGGTCGTAATGCTGGAGTCGATCACTTACACTCTTTACGATAAGTAAAGAAAAAGGTGGGCAAAGTGGGTGAGGTTGGTACTTTCCCAAGTCCAAAGGTGGACAAGTACAGCCAGGGTTGCCATTGTACTATGTCAACTGCAAGGAGCTCGCCCTACCACCAACCAATCTTGGCAAGAGCAGCCGACACGTGACCCGGTGCTCGCCAAGAGTGCAGTTCCTGTTCCTGACCCGACCCTGAACCTACTGCTTCTTTGCCCCGTACTCGAAGCTCCCCTCCCGGCCAGCCAGCCGTCCGTCTCAACTTAAATGCTCACGTGGGAATGTATCAAGTCTGCTCTACGAAGACTGCTTCTCTTCTCCTCCCCGAAGAGCGGTCTGGGATATCACTGTCTGCCCATCCGAAATTAGCCACCCGGCACGGGTCTGGACCCCAGCTTTCCCCGGCGGCTGGTTCTCGGCTTGAGCAGTTAGACGAGGGCGACAGTGATGTCAACCTCGTAGCAGCTGTGACCACCGCATCAGCCATGCAACAGACTGCTTTCCTTGGGCTATGCAGCGAGACCCCCAAAGACCTGCTTGGGTACTCAGCATTCGTAGTACTGAAGGACGAGGTATCCGGCATGGGGAATCCGTCCATCTTTGGTCCCGAAGCGGAGTCGCTGGGCTATTCCATCGCACTACTTGGGCGTTTTGAAATCCACCATCACTGTCAGGTTTACATCAGAGGAGTTCGGGCTCTCGATGGTTACGGCACACACGGAGGTCATCGCCTGCATCATCCGCTATTCTTTTTGACACGGGTACGCTCTTCTTTTGGGTTCAAGATCGTTCTTTGAGTCTTCTAGCCAGACCGTAGCCGAAGCCAGGTTTTGTCCAGAACTCTAAGTTGCCGACATTGCCCATATAGGGGTTTCAATGCTAAAGGATAACACCACGTCTGTCTCGAATGTCAGGATGAAAGGCTATCCTGCCTCGCCCTGTCAGTAGATGTTTAGTTTGGCTAATCCTAACTCTGCCGCTGAGGCGCAGCTCATCCCCTCTCTTCCCGCTTCCATGTGGTGTTAGTGCCCATACCGTTGTTCCACCGTAGAGTCTCTCTTACACTATCAAATCACCACCTTTGCCTTCTTAGTAGCTCCCCTGGATCCTTCAGTAGCGTAATATAGCTCGGGGTTCTTCTGAACTTTTTCCAAGCTTCAACCAAGCTATTAAACAATTCCACGACCGGAACGCTCGCCTGCATGCCGTTACCCTTCTGCACTTCGCAAGCTTCCCCTGGGTTTGAAGCTACCAAGTTTTGCAATTCATATCAAATCATTGATGCATCTGACGTCTAGTTTGGATGAGCTCCTCACCAGGGCAAGACCCGCAGTGATGAGTAGGTAAGGTTTCCAAGCAAAGACATCCGTGTCGCTCGCTTAGGCGTCTCGAACGTTTTGCATTGCTCTACCACACCGGCTCCTGGAGAAGCCATGGGCGCAACCCGGATTCGCATGAAAACTTCAAATAATCTCGGATCCTTCGCTGCGTCGGTTATCAAATAAGGTTTCCATCAGAGCCTATTTAGATAGGCATAACGACGATTATACCCACTTGGCAGATCCTCTGGACGTGACTGCTGACCTAGCATTTCTTATCTTCTCCTCGAAATACATCTGAGAACTCTTCATCATTTCCAGCAGACAGCCTCTGCTAACTACACCCTTTCGACATCACTTGCAACCGAATTCGCGTCATTCTGGCTATCAATTGCCAGTCTGCCAATCCTCTCGGCATGAATTCATTCTGCAAATTAAGACCCAATTAGCTAAATTACACAGCCTGAAATGGGTTCCAGTCTCTTGTCGGTCGCCCTTGTGCTCACTGCGACAGGATGTTTTATTATTCTCTGTCGAGTGTTGCTGAGATTGTTGAAGCGAGAAACCTTCAAAATCGATGATTATGTGATACTTTTTGGTATAGTAGTGTACGTCGGGTTCACATACACAGTCACTGTCATTGTAAGTCAGAACCCCGTCTTTTGCAGCTATGCCAAATGGAGTGTATTGACTGATCGTTATTCAGGTCAAGAATGGAAGCAATAGCGATGTCGAAGATTCATCTGGCCTCACTCCAGCCGAAATTGAGCTAGGTAAGTATCTCAACTGGAATCTGGTAGATATAGAAGTAAACTAACCTGGTAAACAGTAGTGAATGGGTCACAGGCAGCTTTCGCCGGACTGATAACATACATGAGCTATATCTGGACCATGAAAGTGTGCATAGTACGTCTTCACCAAGGCGAAGTTATGATTCATAGGTCTGACCGCATATAGCTTTTCTACTACACACGACTCACCTCTAAGACCCAAGAACTCGTCATTGTTAAGATAGTAGCAGGAGTAGTTGCCGCGACATGGATCGCAAACATGGTAATCATCATGACGGAATGCTCGCCTATAACGCTTGCATGGCAGGTTCTTCCTACAATCTCGGACTGTGCCAAAGCGCCACAAGCAGTTCTTGTCATAGGCAGTACAAACATAGCAACGGATCTCATGATCATGCTCATACCACTACCCGTCATATTCCGCACACAGCTGCCATGGCGAACGAAAATGCAGCTCTGCGGTGTTTTCTCCGTCGGTATTTTCGTCATTCTTGTCTCGATCCTGCGTATAAGGTTTGTTCTTGCCAATATGTCGCAGCAGAACAAACTTCTTTGGGCGGAACTGGAATGCTTTGCAGCGACGATTGTTGCAAATGCGCCAATCCTTTATGGTCTCTACCGTTATCGACACATTGCGATTGACCGTGCGAGAAACACGACCTCCGGCAACCAGTCTAGTCATGTTTCCACCTATATCCAAAACCCAACGACTGTAGATGGGAAAGATAAGGAGAGTAAGATAGGAATCAAGATGTCAAGGCTAAGCCGGAACAGCATATCTGTAAGAGCTATATTCCCGATCAACTATCACTCCTTTCAAAACGATGGAGGCTGACCTTTTAACAGTGGCGTCGCATAGCAGATGAAGGACCTCTCGACAAAAACGTCGATCCATATTTAGTGAAGGCCCGAGCAGCAGCAGCAGAGCGCACAGCTGAACTACGACAAGAAAACCAATCTTTAAACAGCATCCGACAGACAGTTGACGAGAACGACATGACCGCCATACAAGGAATCCAGCGCACGGTTGAGGTGCGACAGATCGCCAGGTCCCTGCGTTCTGTCGATGTCTTGTCCATCGCAGAGAACGGCGCAGTGAAATATGATATTTACAGCCAGAAAATGCCTGGTGGAAGGATTTAGACGCCAAGATAAATCCTGTTAACGATAGAGCATCACAAGATCAATGAAGGATAGATTCTTAATTCCATTCTGATACCCTAGCAAGCTGGATGGACAATTAGGCGTTTGGGTTTTAGATGATTCGAGACTTGATAAGGGCGCGGGGGAGGGGAAAAAAAGCATGGACGGTCGGTGTTCTGGGGTTTCGGAGGCGGATTTTGTGGATTTTTGCAAAGAAATGGAGTTCTGGGAATGATGAGCATTCACACGGAGGAATGGGACGGCCGGGACGGTCATGCAGTCAATGAATCTAATGTCTCAAATCTAGAATTAGACAAGAATCGGATATTATGTTGTGCTTTTGAGCCAAAATTTTCAGACCCTTTTAACTTTTCTTTTTTGTTGGCATAAGCAGAAGATACATATCAAGCCATTCTAATCTTAAAATACACACAAAGCCATAACAGTCTACAAATCTACTTCATGCTGCTCGCCTTGATACTCTCTCTCAAGCCCGACTTGATTTTGCTAACGGTACCCACGCCACCATAGGTCATGGCCGTATATACCATAGCAACGCTAGCTCCAGCGTCTAGGACCTCTCTCGCTTGCTCGCCGCTCGCAATGCCGCCAGAGGCGAAGATGACCTTCTGTTCAGAAACCCCAGCTTCCTTAGCTGCGGCATCAAGCATGTAGCGGTACTTCTTCACCAGGGCCACGGTGTTGTTGTACAGCTGTGGTCCCGAATATCCACCCATTTCCCCAAGCGTCTTCGATTCCGTAGCGGAGAGCGTGTAGCCCGCTGGTAGCGGTGCAGGTCGCTTGGTTGTGGTGTTTCCGACAATGACACCGTCAACTTTGGAGTCAATAACTGCTTTGCAGATGCCTGCGACTTGCTCATCGCTGCTTTCATCCGGGCTGACTTTCACCATCACCGGTGGCTTGGTTTTGCGGTTGACGGACTTGGCGGTTGTGACGACACTGGATAAAATATTCGTTAGAGGTTCGACGGCTTGTAAGCTGCGGAGACCTGGTGTGTTGGGGCTGGAAACGTTGACAACTAAGATGTCTGCATATCTTGCTAGTCTCTCAACGCAGTATACGTAGTCTCGTGTCACAGCCGCGAAGTCTTGTTCGGGAGTGACTTTGTTCTTTGCAATCTGCACTGCAAGAAGTTTTCCGGGAATAAGTGATCCCGGAGGTACACCCGCTTCTCCGTTCAAGACCATCTCCTCCGCAGTCTCATCTGCACCAAGACCATGGCTTAGCGCAAACTCCCGCACCCGTTGCCGAAGGGTCTTGGCCACATGGTCGGCACCCTTTGAATTGAGTCCATATCTGTTGATGAGGGCATTTTGAGATGGAATCCTGAAGACTCTGGGCTTTGGGTTGCCTTCTTGGGGCAATGGCGTGATTCCGCCAACTTCCACCACGGCAGGTCCAAGGGCAAACAGAGGATCAGGGACATCTGCGTTCTTGTCCAAACCACCAGAAATTCCAACCGGATTCGATAGAACATGTCCAAACAGGTTGACTCGCAAATCCCCGCTCTCATCATCATTACCGCGTTCTCTTGGATAGATGCCGAGTCGGTACATCTCCTTCAGAGCCTTGGTACCTAGGTGATGTGCCTCCTCTGCGTCAGGAACAAGGAATCTTAGGACTGGGACTGTGAACCACTGGTGAATGCTAGAACGAGCATCTGTGACATATAGATAACCAAAAGAGAGTGCTAAAACAACTGAAGCACCGAAGATAAGATCTGTCGAAAGGCTAGCGGTTAGAACTTGTTGGTGCTGCTGGGATTTTTGTCCGTAGCCATTTTGCCGCGAGGTATGGAATTTCCTTGCTTGGGGTTGGAAACCAAATCTCTGAGAGTTACTGCATTGCCTAGGAGTGGCCTTCAAGCCGGAAGCCTGATAACATCTGGTTGATATGGAGCAGGCTTGTCCGCTACTGCGGGGCCGTAATGACCGGCAAATTGAGCCAGAAGCTAGTCTTGCGGACTGCAGCATTGTCGGCATGGCCATGACTTGTTTCAATTCCGTCAATGCCCTTCTTACACTGCTCACAAGCTGTTGCGTCTCGTGACTAGCAAGCTCCTCAACAAGGAGGCAATCGTGGATATGACCCGGAGAAGACCGACGAAAGAGCAATTGGGGTTTTCAGCACCACAACCGAAGTTCTGGTGAAGTGAAGAAGCTGCAGCCTGTTACTACGAAGTGTTGAAAATAGTTGTTGGACTGGCATTGAAAGTGTTACCTTGCTTCCCTTTAACTTCATCCCGCGCGGCACTTCCATCGCGCTTATTTGACCAGTTCCTGGCTAGACTCAATTAAGCTAGATCAAATATTACTTGATGACTAAGCAATATATACACAGTAGACCATAGGACTACGGGGTATAATTCAAGGCTCCTTCATCTTTCAAATTAGTCCCGGTCACTACGGTAGTGCTAGACTTGGATTTACGAATCTGTGGAGGTTGAGATTGATACGGAACTAATCAGAAGTGTTTTCAAACCTCGATGTTGCCAATGATCTTACAAAAATGTTTCTCGTGTACAATCTATTTGATTCGTAATAACTTTATGCTATGCCAAAGTCCCATGGGCACTTTTGTACTCAATCATCAACGGGTATTTAGGGATCGCCATCAAAATCTACATGAATCATCACGGCATATAAAGGTCTACACAAGCTACAGGAGGCAAACCACATAATGCTCCACCCACTAACTGCCACCAAAGTTCATCCTCAGAGCGATGGTTGGTTCTCTTTCCACTCCTGAGTCATTACCAGATCCTCTACTCTGAGCTGCTGCACGCCCGGCCGTGATGACACTCTCCATGAATGTCTTCTGGCCTTCATTTAATCCAGCAACAACACCTCTGAATGCTTGCTGATCACTAGCCGCTAGCTCTAAGAGCCTTGCACTCGTTTCCTTAAAGACAGTTTCGCCTTCGCTATGTGCACGCTTGAGTAGCACTGGCATAATCACCGACATTGAGACTGTGCGCTGCTTCCCAGGTAATGTCGATGTAAAAGTTGTTAGGGCATGCGCAATAAGAGGCCTAGCATTCTCAGGATCTTCGGGAGTGGTATTGGTGACGAATGTGATGAGACGGGGAATGAGATATCGAGTTATGCTTTGATCTGCTGTAGTCTTGGGTGCTGACAAAAGCAAGGAGCGGATGCAGTTCGCAGCAACCTTTGCAGTCTTTTGGGTGTCAGTTATATAACGAGAGAGAGGATGGAAGAAGTACGTACCATTCGATCATTGAGACAATCGAGGACCTCATCAAGGAACCGTGTAACCAATGGCTCACTAGCAGACATTTCGTTCTTACCGCTGGTGAGAAGAATAGTCGACGCTAGAAGAGTGTTCTTGACACATGGAAGAGATGCCTCTGTCTCACGTTTCTGAGCGTTGAGATAAATGGATAGAAATCGCTTGAGACAACCTTGGATCTGCGTGAGGTTTGAGTCACGATTATCAAGTCCGCTTTTTCGAGATGATGATACACTGGTCATAAAGCGTTTGAGGATAGATAACGATTGGGGGACAACCACTGCTTGACAACTTGCTGTTCCGAGAACTGTTGCAAATATATGAATGATACAGGCATGCAAGTCGGTCTTTATGATAGATGGGAAGACCTCTGCAGCATCAACTAAGGCATTTAACGATAGTCGAACAAGTGAGACTGTCTCGTCGTTGAGTTGATACCGAGATGGCTGTTTTGTTTCTGTTAGGTTCGGAAGCAGCCCAGCGAGGACGAGAACAATAATTCTGGTCAATTCAAATAGCTGTTCAATATCCTCGGATAAGTCGCCATCCTCTGCGACATCTGGTTTGGTGGCCGACGGGTGAGCAATGCATAGTCCGCGAGCAATCTGGACAATGACACCTTGAACATCGATACCTTCGGTGAGAACGAGCCTATCAAGCAAGTCCATTGTCTCAGAAAAGATTGCCTCTCGATAAATGGCATGGCCAGAGACACTGGGGTGAAGGATCTTCTTTAAAGCCAGCAAAATTTCCAGTGTTTGCTCTTTTGTGGCTAAAGCTTCACTACCTGGTCGGGCTACAAGTGCTTCGAAAGCAATTCCAAAAAGAACGAAGAAGAAAGCAACAGGTTCATCGCGATAGTTGATGTCGTTTCCTTTGGAGTGGCCATTTGTACCGTTCGTTGGAGCATCGGTCTCCTTCCCATCAAGTGCGTCAAAGACAAATTCACTGTCTTGTTCAATAAGACTGGCTATAGCATCCACCAAGTTGAGCCACGAATCTTGGTAGAATCGCAACAGTGTCTCTCGGTTTAAGGCTGAGTAGATGCTATCCAAACTTCCAGATAAAGACGGAGGACCAAGACTCATAGAAATATCCGGCTCGAACCTTAAACGCGCAAACTCTCTCAGCGATGCCAGCCAAAGCGGAGTCAAGATACCAATATATGGCTTCAACACATCGACCAAATATCGTTGTTCTGTGCTGGCTACTTGCAACTCTGCCCACGCTGAAAAAACTGACATTTTCACCATGACCTGTGCATTCGAGCTTAATCCTTTCAAATCACCAATCGATGCCACCTCAGAATCCGTAGAGAAGTTCTCAAGTGCTGTAACCAATGTCTTAAGAATTCGGCCCATTCGCTCAACATCCGTGACTATTCCAGTTGCGATGAACGCGGCACACACATTCACAGCCTCTGATGCAAGCTCGGGAGAAGAGTCTGCTGCGAAGGCAGGAGTGAGGGCTGAGCTGATCTGTGCTTGGTATTGCTCGAGGAGTGGAGCTTCAGCGAAGTCAGGATCAGGCGTTTTCCCAAACATTTTGAGGACTGCATCAATGATTTTTAAGCCCCATACTCGTAGTTCAACGACGTTTGATGTAGAGGCAGAGAAAGCCATCCTGATGACGTCGGCGACTCTCTTTTGTAATGCCATCTCTGCTGGTGATGGTTCCATGCTTGAGGCTTCTTTGGTGATGATATCGAAAATGTCCCCCAGACAAGTCATTGCAAAAGTCCTCACTTGCCAACGTAGGGGCTCTTGGCCAGCACTCTTCTCAGCTTCATCTTTAGGCATTCCAGAAGCAGCAGCAAACCCTGCAACCTCCTCATCCTGCAGATCAGGGATATTGGAAGTCTTGGCATCTGCAGCACTTGCTTCTTCTGCCTTTGGCCTAGTCATTGTCAATACCGTCTGGCACCTCTGGAGCCAACGCGATGTTTCTGCGATGCAAGATTGATGAAGCCAATTTCGAATGACGTTCCGAATGCCATCATGGCTAGGCATGGAATCTAATGCAAGCCATAGTTGGTCTTCAAATCCTGGCTGAGCGACTTTAACGACATCCTCAGAATTTCGCTTCATCAGGTTGTACAAGCCATCGATTGCAGTATCTCTAAGCTCTGGAATATCTGACTGGAGGTCATTCTGTAGGAGCACCACATACTCTTGGAAGTCCATGTGCCCTGAAGCGTAGAGAGACACATGTTCTAGGCACTTGAGACTTCCACGTAGAACAACGGGGTTTACTTCTTTCTGGAATTGTCCAACAAGAGTAAGTATGAGCTCACGAGTCTTGCTCATATCCTGGAGATCAGGTCCCAGGACGTTGATGAGAGAGTCAACACAACGAGTTATAACAGCAGTCGTAGAAAGCTCTAGCTCGAGATTGGACGATGCGAGAGATGCAATCTCCTCATTGTGGGTATCAGACACGTAAAGTTGGCCTATCATACCTAGAGTGCTGGACACATAAGCTGAGAAGGTTAGCCCGGCAGAATCTGCAACTCGTGATAACGCCTCAAGCGCCCAGAAATGAACTGTTGGATGTGGATCATTGCAAAGCGACATAAGAATTCCGAGAATCGTCTTCAGATGAAACCCTGCTGCCATTCCACCCACTTGAGAGTGAATGCATCCCAAGGCCATGGCACATCCAGCTCTGGCGCTTGGTTCACGATCGCTAACGATAGTGTCGACAAGGTATTTGATTTCGTGATTTGTTGAAGCGTTCCCAGAAATATTACAGAGGCGAGCCAATGATTCGTAACCAATGCTGCGTACGTACTGGTCTGAATGAATGACGAAGCCGTGAATCATGTCCTGCATAAGAGTTATAACAGCAGGGTTGGCGAGGTCACCGGCGGGAGACTGAGTCTCCTTCACAGCTACTTTCAGCGTCGAAAAAAGAGCAGTAGCAATGTTCACATTCATTGCAGCCTTTCTCGCCGGGTCTCGCTGGAGAGAGCCTGCAGACATAAAAGTAGTGACTTGCTCCAATATACTCTCTTGGATCTTGGCGGGTGTGAGGGGAAAGGCTATCGCGAAAAGCTTGATGGCAACGTTGACAACTTCAGTTGCAGGAGGGTCGGGCAGTGCAGATTTGTATTCTTCTCCTCCTAAATATAGCGAGAGCGAGTCATGCTCAAGAGAGCCACAAATTGGAGAGTTAAGAACTGCAGCGATGGCGACATCAGCTCCAGTCTTTTTCATCCAGTCATCTTGTGATTTGTCTTCGGCTTGACCAGCAAGCTTCTTTACTTCGAACCCTCGAACCAGACCAGTGACGCCGAAACCACAGTTGTCAGCAACGTCCCAGACAGTCTCAAAGGCTCCAGCAGAGCTTGCAATCGATGTACTGAGCGAGCTTGGCGTGTAATTGTCTGGATCCGCAAAGAATGAAACAGCCAATGTGAGAAGATTTGATTGAAGGAGAGCTTCACTTCCACCAGCAGGACTCAGGTTAACTAGTTTTGTGTAGCACTGAAGCACCCTCCTTTGTGCCATCATATCCAAGTCAAGCAATTGTAACGATGGAGTCAAACGTTGAGATGCATCTTCCATAGTCTTTTTGGACGGCAATCCTTTCAGGAAAGCTGTGGTATTTTGCAACATTGCCGCGATGCGCTTGGAGACATCAACAGTCAACAATCTGCTGTTGAATTGCAGAAATGCAAGTATTGATCCAAGGGCACACTCTCGAACATGGGTAAGGAATGATGACTCCATGTAGCTGCGTTGAGATGTATTGTCTTTAGCCAAAGGTTTTGGTAGGGCGTTTTTCCAAAGCAAGAGTAGCTGCGAAAGGTGAATCTTGACAAAATTTGGACCCAACGACATTAAACCACCTATCAAGATCCAAGCTACCTGAATCTGCGTAGATGAGATTTTAAGTTCTGATTTACTGCTTGATTTTAATAGACCAGTAGCCAATGAAAGCACTCGGCTGTTGACATCGACAGATCCATAGAGCGGTTGAAGAGGTGCTGTACTTATCATTGCGGATAGGCCATTAGCATACCCTACGCATCGACGGGGTGAATTTCTGCCGGTAGTGAGCAAACTAAGCTCTCTATTCACACTGTTCATGCAAATCGTCAAACAAGGTAGTAGCATCTGAGGACATGCTAGAGTGAAATCTCGTAGACATGATGCAGTATAAATCTGGACTGTGTAGCTCGGATGCTGCAGGACTTGGAGGAGAGCATCTCGGCATGATTCTGCAAAGCTATTCGCAGCAGATCCAACTGTCTTTATCAGCGAAGACAACGCACTGAGTGCCGCAATAAGGACGTGCTTCGTTGGCTCTGTTCTTTCCTTAATGACTTGAGGATAATTTTTCAGAATGTCGTTGATGAGACCCTTTGCAGCATCGATCTGGCCAGACTCGCCAAGAATCGTGCTTCCTACTACATCTTCCAAAATAACTTGCACAAATTTGCGGGTACTTAGCAGTCTGTATCTGTTGCTTGTGATGTTGATGTGGCTTAAGACGTCGTAGGTCAAATGATCCACTATCTTCATGTAATTTGCTTCTACACTGCTCTCGCTCAGACTTTTGAGAAGTCGGCTATAGCAGACTGCTAGACCAGCTCGAGCTCTGATACTTGTTGAGCTCTTCACGTAGAAGTTCGACAGCTGCCTTAGCATATCGGGTAAGGTGAAATATATGATTTGATTCTTCCTAGGGCCGGGGGACTCTGGTCTTGCGGGTATATCGTCATCATCTTGTACCTGGATACCTTTCTTCGCAGTACCACTTCTTTTGAGCTTCTTGGGCTTAAAGGCTTCAGCGTCCTGTAAGGGATTCTCGCTATAGTGTTTGACCAGAGCTACCGCAAGGCATTCCGCAGCTGCCTGACGAACAAGTGAATTGGAGGAATCAATTGTCTTCCAGACTGTCGACTTCAGATACTCGTAATCGCTCGAATTGTCGAAGTACATGGTATACTTTGAAAGACTCTTGAGGCATCGGCAAGCCGCAATTTGAGCCACCGCAGATTTATCACTTGAAGCATAACTGCGTGCATTCTTCCAGATATCTTTCGCCACGCTCTCGTCCATACTGCCACTGACCATCTTGGCGATCTTTCCCAGCGCGTTGAATATAGATCCACGCAATCCAGCATTGTTTTGAGAAGACTTAAGAAGCTTGATCAATGCTGAACATGCTATAGAGTGCAAGCCAATTGCACTATCGCCAGCAGCTGCGAACACGTCGCCCAAGCAGTATGCTGCTGCATGCTTCGTTCTCAGTTCTCCATCCGCCTTTGCTTTCCCGCTGCTTATGATTCCGACGAGGTCATTCACTGACTCAAATAACAGTTTGCGATCTCCATTTCCAAGTATATGTGCAAAACATCGACCAAGGTTATTTCGGATCACACGAGTAGGTGGAGGGGCAGCGAGATTGAGTATTTGCAAGATTTCCTTCTTGAGGTATAGCTGTTGCGCAGTACAGCCATCTGCATCGAGAGCTTCGACATGTTTGGTAAGAGTCGACACAAAGGTGAGAAGGTAGAGGTCTTGTTGTTCAGAAGGTAAAGCTTGGAGCTTCTTGATATCAAGCTCGGGATTAGGGGATGCTTCTATTGGTCGCGAGGGAGCTTCAGTCGAGCCATTTTGAGAATTTTGAGCATCGGTCGAGGACATTGACGAGTCGCTGGAAGTGTCTGGAGAGGATCGGAAGTGCGACCTGTCCTATCTGGCGGTGGTTGAAAGCTGTTGGTGGTGATGTGTGTCTTATTCAACCCCAGAATTGCCCATATCAGTAACGAACCCTTGTCCTCTGACACTTTGACCAATGAGGATCATGTGAACTTTATTTTTAAGGTCCTACCTTACCTTGACTTCGCTATCCTTCTTGTATCATTCTCTGTAATATCTTCAGGATATACCATGGCAGCGTTCTCAAGAGGGCTGCGGCCTTTGATTCCCCGTCAGCTTTTCATATGTTCCAAGTGTTTGCAGTTTTCTACTTCGGTTGCAGCGCAATCAGGTCACAATCGATGGTCCAAGATCAAGCACGACAAAGGCAGCGCAGATGCAAAGAAGAATCTGCAACGGTCGATGCTGTCTCATGAGATTGCTTTATGTTCAAAACGTAATGATGCTCTTATTTCCCGATCTGCCTTGGGAACAATAATTGACCTGAGTGAAAGTCTATGGCGCCGATCCGAACAATAATTCGAGACTAGCTGCCATATTGGCAACCGCGAAGAAAGGTACATGATGGGGTATAAACTCGTTCTTCTAGAGATTTTGATGGAAACTTATTCTTCTCTAGCTGGATTCCCCAAGGCATCCATGGAAGCAGCAGTTGCGCGTGGACAGGGCAGATCAGCAACAGGCGCAGCCTTAGAGAACCTGACGCTCGAAGTCATCCTGCCACCAGGAATTGGCATAGTCGTCGATATCGAGACGGATAACAAAGCTGCTACGCTTCCAGATCTACGACATCTGGTTAAGGTCAAGGGCGGCACTGTCACACCGACTGCCTACCTGTTCCAGCGGAAAGGAAGGGTAGCGTTTGAAAAAGATGAACGAAATCTGGGTGAGGATGAAGTGCTTGAACAAGCAATAGAGGCTGGTGCCGAAGATGTCGAGACAGACGAGGATGGAAACATCGTTGTCTGGACAGATCCAAGCATGATCAGTGCAATGGCCAATTCTCTACAACAAAGCCTGGACTTGAAGGTTTTATCCAGCGACATAATTTGGGACGCTAACAAGGACACCAATCTGGCATTGAATGATGACAGTGAGGCAAAATCTCTGCAGGAGCTTGTGAATGTCCTGCGAGAGAACCCAAATGTACAAGCGGTTTATACCAATGCTACTCAGGGAAAGGTATCCGATGAAGTCTGGGCTGAAGTCGATGTCGACTAGACAGCTTGTAAGATTTATTGTAAATTGGATGCCAGTACCACAGCGGATAGAGCGGGATTGCATAAGCATATAGATGAGATCAATGTACAATATGAAGAGTTCAATTTTCCGCACTCCTTTACAACAATCAAGAGTAGAATTTTGTACAACCGGAGGCAACCTCAAATCCCGAAAGTGTTCCCAAATTTATCCTGGGTTAATCCAACGCCACCAATGCATGTGCAGGTTCCCTCGACTTAAAAGGAGTCGATACAGACAATCAGCCTCAACTATTCTCCATCATTTCCTCTTTCGCTCTTTTCCCGTTCCAGGCGCATATCCCGAAGTCTCAGCCTTCTCTCTCTCAACCGCTGGAGCTCGCTGTGGATCTCATCCTTTTCGAAGGGGATACGGTGTGTTTGCTCAGGCTTGGGCCAGAAATCAGGTACGGAGAAGCGATTGTCGAGATTCGTGCCATAGTAGTACATAGTGCAAATTGGGAACATGATGTACATGCCGAACTAGAGTAGATGTTAGAAGAATTGTACCTACATCAAGATAAACTAGACTAACCTTAAACACTTCCAAGTTTGGACCACCCATTTTGACGCAAACTGGATATTTAATTTTGTAACTTGTAGATGTGTGGATAGAATTCAAGCTGGAGGAAGGTGCTTGAATATGGTGCTCAAGCGCGCTCCCAGCTCCAAAGCCCGCCGCCGCCGCCCTCAAAGTCAGGTCACTAGAAAATGGCGCGGCGCGCGGATCACGTGATAAACATGAGATCCCTGCTCACCTCGAATCTGGGCCGAGGCTGAAGTCGGCTCCTCCTTGTAGAGTAATCTGTACCCCACAAATCTCTCCCCCCAGATGTTGACAGCTAGTTTGGGGTTACAAGATGGGACTGCGGGCTCTTTATAAATCTATATCTCCACATATTTGAAATAATTTTTCTGGTAGCACAATCATCATGTCGAGTCCTGTGACAGTCGATTATCGAGGCAAGATTGCCGTCATCACTCTTAATAACCCATCCAAGCTTAATGCACTGGATCAAGACGGCTACTACGCTCTAGCTACATACATGAGAGAAATTGCTACACATGATGAGGTTTTTGTGACAGTCTTGACAGGAACAGGTAAGCACTGCCGTCAGTAATACTATACTAGAAGACATCTAATTGTATTCAGGACGATACTTTTCAGCGTAAAGTTTTCATTTTCATGGACCAATTGTATTGTTCTTCGTTCTAACTCTCTCCAGTGGTGCAGATGTAGGTATTAGTCGTGCACTACCTGACGGCACCGATCTCGCACGACATTGGCTCCGCAACTTTGTGGCCAACAATCTCAACATTACTCATGCATTCTATTCACATCCCAAGATTCTAGTCACTGCCCTCAACGGACCAGCAATTGGTCTTTCAGCAGCCTTGATTGCTTTCTCAGACTTCATCTACGCCGCACCACACACATTCCTCCTTACACCCTTCTCCTCCCTTGGTTTGGTGGCAGAAGGAGGCGCATCTCGTGCCTTTGTGCAAAGACTGGGAATCTCAAAGGCTAATGAGGCTCTTATCATGTCGAAACGAATTCCAGCCGAAGAGTTGTTGCAGGTCGGATTTGTGAACAAAATTTTCGACGTGCAGAAGGGTGAGGATGAAAAATTCAGATCTTTGGTTTTTGAGGAAATTGAGAATCGTTTGGGTAGTCATTTGATTGGTGATAGTTTGACCAAGATCAAGGCTCTTATCAGGAAGCCTGATAGAGACATCCTGGACGCCCAGGGTGTAGCAGAGGTCTTCGGTGGACTTGAGAGATTCTCAGCTGGCATTCCACAGGAAGAATTCAGGAAGATTGCTAGTGGAGAGAAGAGACACAAGCTATAACTGGTAGAAATTGTATATCTTGACATTGTGGCCTGACGTACTTCTTAAGTCTGATCGTGGACATTTATGTGAACCCAACTCTGGTGAGCGGAACGGTGTGATTCTCGGTTGTTTCCTGGGGACTTACTCGCCCAACACCTACTTGCTTTCCAAGTGGAAACAAGTCTAAATATGCGCCAAAACTCCATGGCCATCGGAAGCAAGCTGGCTGTCTCTGCTTCCTGGAAGTCTCGAAGCTTAGAAGTCGTATCACATTATCTCTCCCTGGCTCCAACCCCAAGTCGTAATTCTCACTTCAAACCACCGTTCTCCTCCTTCAGCGAATTATTTAGCCTCTCTTCCTGTTTCTTCCAGTGCCCACCCTCCTCGTAATTCTTGCTGATCCCCAAGGCACTTCTGAATCGGTCATCTTGTTTGATTTTCGCTTCGGCCAGTTCGTGGACTTGATGCATCTTCAACCCACGCCCATTACCTGCCTTTCCATTTCCTCTCTCCATCTCTTTAAGCAGCTTCTGTCTTAGCGCATCTGTCTGCTCTTCGATCTCCTCTTCGTCGACACTACGGGTATAGTCAGTACGGCATCTTGAGCGGTAATAAAGGCAACCAAATCAGCACGCAACGACCTACCCTTCATCCTCGAGACGATCCCGCAATTCAAAGACTTTGACTTCTACCTCTCGCTTACGATCATGCTCCAGAATCTCCTTGTCCGGCTGCCTCTGTCGGTGCTTGAGGGAATCAAGGTCTTTGCTATACGGAGCTGCTTGATCGCGGGGTTTGAGATGCGCAAGGTTGCGCTGGACATAACCAGACGTTCCAGAACCACGAGGTGTAGTAAGACCGACGTTTGAGGACATTTTGAATCGATGAATGGGCGGATAATGTTGCTAGATGTGAGACTGGTCAAGTAAGACTTTAAATATGGAGATGGCTTCGAAGCGCAAGGCTGAAGGGAAAAGCTATGCACCGAAAATGGAAGCGGTCAGCTACCTAGCGTGTTTTTAATAGCGGATTCAGCATCGCAATTCCATGCCTGTCTGCATATTCTCCACGTCGCCAAACGCAAATGCATTTGATCTGTCATGGCTACAAAAATATTATTTCCGTTTTACATGCAAGCTGACCCATCTCGTCATATGAGATTTGCACGTGATGTTTGTCAATTTCTTTACGTACCTCATTGCGCCGCGATCAAGCAATTGCGATCCAGCACTTGGCCTCGGATTTCCGTCCTGCTGCATTGCGATAAGACGCCTCGTTGGACCTGATAGTGGGGCAATTACTATGTAGTTCGAGAGATTTCTAATCCATCTGTTGGATATCATTGCTTCTGTTTCTTGTTCACTTGTCTCTGACTTCTATTTTTCTCTTCCTCTCATCTACATCTTTTCACCACGAGTATCATCCAGAAGAAATTGCCGCAAGTATGTCGCTTCCAAGCACTATTAAGCAATGGGAGACTGCCCAAGACGGGCTGGCCAACCTAAAGTTCACCACAGCTCCCATTCCCACACCAGGAGCCAACGAGGTCCTCGTTAAGATCAATGCAGTGTCTTTGAATTACAGAGATACTGAAGTCGTGATGGGTCTCTACAATCATCACAAGACCACTGGCAAGGCAACTGCCGCGTTGGTGCCATGCTCAGATATGTGTGGAACTATTGTTGCATCTAACTCGACAAACTGGAAGGAGGGAGATAAAGTTATTAGCATCTTCAACCAGACTCACTTGACAGGACAGGTCCAGGCTGAGCATATGAAGCATGGTCTTGGCCTTCCTCTCCCAGGAGTGTTGACGGAGTACAGAGTCTTTCCTGAGTATGGATTGGTCAAAGCCCCAGAATACTTGAGCCCTGGGGAGGCTTCCACACTTCCAATTGCTGGAATGACAGCTTGGATGGCGATCAATGGCATGAGACCCTTTGGCCAACCTGGTGGAAAGGGTGAAAGTGTGTTAATCCAAGGAACTGGAGGTGTTGCAATAAACGGACTACAAATTGCCAAAGCAAGCGGCGCTGAAGGTATGATTGCATCTGGCAGGAAGTGAGTGCTAGGCTAACTTCTTTAGTGATCATTACATCTTCCTCGGATGCCAAACTCGAACATGCAAAGGAAATGGGGGCCGACCACACCATTAACTACCGAACAACACCAGAATGGCACGAAGAAGTTATGAAAATAACAAATGACCGGGGAGTTGACATAATTTTCGAGAATGGCGGTGCTCTTACCTTGCGTAAATCATTCAGTTGCATCGCTTTCGGTGGTCTTATAGACTGTATCGGCTACCTTTCGGGCAAGGAAGATGCACCTGAAGATCGCTTGAATACGAACGTGCTTGCGTTGATGAGAAATGTGACTTTGAAGGGCCTTTTGAATGGTCCAAGAGACAGATTAGAGGAAATGCTAGCATTCTACGAGAGCAAGAATATCAAGCCAGTCATTGATAAGGTTTTTGAGTTCAGTGAAGCTAAGGAAGCATTGGAGTACTTATTTAAGGGAGGACATTTCGGAAAGGTTGTGGTCAAGATCTCGGAATAGGTTATACCCCAACAATTAAAGTAAATCAACAAAAACTTTCTTCCATGCGGATGCATCTTTGAGGCCTAAATCTTACTATTTATCCCTTCTTGCTCCTTCTTCGCACGCGCTCTCAATTCCTTCCTCAATATTTTCCCACTCGGGCTCTTTGGGATCATATCCATGAACACAATCCCACCTCTCAACTTTTTGTACTGTGCTACCCTGCCCTCAACAAACTTCATAATCTCCTCCTTTGTAATTCTGCCTGAAGCAGGAACTATATAGGCACGCGGTACTTCTGTTCCCTCGCTATGACCTGTGCCATCAATGCCAATAACAGCAGCGTCGAGGATTTGATCATGGGACATCAAGAGAGCCTCCAGCTCTGCAGGTGCTACTTGAAAACCTTTGTATTTGATCAACTCCTTGAAAATCATTAGCATTCATGGTATTGTTTGCACCAAGTGAAATTTTGACAGATGGTTACCTTCTTTCTGTCGACGATGTAGAACATCCCACTTTGTTCCAACCCCACGTCGCCTGTACATAACCATCCATCAGATGTGAACAGTTCTTTTGCCGCTTTTGCGTTAGCAAAATATCCCCTTGTTACCACTGGGCCTTTCACCAGGAATTCTCCTGGTTGGCCTGGTTTGACATCGTTTCCATCGTCACCGACAATCCTACCATGGTCAGCATCTTTGGTGTTACCAAAATCTGGACTTCCGGGTTCTGTGGCATGAGAGGGGTTCAATGAAAGGGCAAAATCAAGGAATACGTACCTCATTGACATACCGGGCAACAGAGGGCTGATACTTCCTGTATCATCTTTTTCTTCTGGTGACATACCACAAACGCTCCCCGTCGTCTCAGTCATTCCCCAGACTTGACTAATAAAAGTCTTACCTCTCCCTAGCTTCATACTTGCAGCATATTGTAATTCTTTCCCCAACGGTGCAGCTCCACTAACTGCGACTTTCAAAGAATCAAGCTGGTCCGTCACCAATTCACTCTTAGCAATCAGGAGATAGATTGGAGGGACAGTGAGCATATACGTGATGCGATGCTTTTTGTTATACTCAAGAAATTTACTGAAATCGAATTTGGGCATCCAGTATGTTGGTCCTCCTGTGTACATTAGGATCACGAAATAAGTCAGTGCTCCTGATATATGTGCTGCTGGAAGATGGGCAAGCGTTCTGTACTGAACGCCTTGCTCTGCACAGTATGCTTGGGCTTTGACGCCTGGATTAACCCCACCAGCGACGAGGTTGGTATGGGATAGGAGAACGCCTGGTCATCCTTGTCAGAGATTTATTATACACACGGGTGGGTTAAGTACCTTTTGGAATGCCCGTCGTCCCCGAGGAGTACAAAAGTAAAATCAAACTCTCATCCAATTTCTTTCGGTCCGTGATCCTTTCCCAGTCCAACATCTGATTCGAGACGAGATCCAAATCTCCCTTTAATGTCTTAATGCTGCTCAAATCTGACTCCAACAAGATCACTCTATTCAATGGGATTCCACATTCTCTTGCTCCTGCAACTGCAATGTCCTTCATATCCCGACTGCAAACGATCAAATTACTTTTCCCCTGTTTAATCTGTCTAGCTAGCTCAGTAGCAGTAAAGGATGCATTCGCGGCAGAATATACCCCACCAGCTGCAATTACCGCATAGAACATTACCGGTAGAAGACATTGTCCTGAAGATATACAAACCACAACATCTTTTCCAGGGCCACTAGACCCAATGCCGAATTGGTGACGCAGCCCGTGTGCTATTTTCCGTAGCAGGTCGCGGGCTTCAGACTTGGTAATGTGAATGTTTGGATCTGCTGCTTCGGCATGAATTATGCTATCTTCTTTAGATCCGCATGTTGGAGCATCTTGGCCTAAGTTAGAATTCTGTAGGATGATTAATAAACACAACACTAACCAAATAATAAACTTAGTAAGTCTACTGGTGGTAAATCTAAACTTTCCGCTGCGTGGTAGATTGCCATGTTCATGTATTTTTCTCATAAGCTCGATTATTCTTCGCTGATTGAATAGAAAGCTTTCATTGAGGACTCTAAAATACAGGAAGATGCAGACTTATATATTTGGCAGGCATTGAACCCATCTGGCAGGGCCGCAGAGATAGCTTCACAAAATGTACATGGGCAAATATGACGTGAGGAAAAAGTGAAAAGTGGGCGGCACGTTGCAGTCAGCGCTAACAACCCGCTTTCCTCTCTATAAGTTTGCTGCTGTACGACGTAACAGGAAATGGGGATATCCCACTAATCCAATATTATACTCTATAAGATCCCACGAGTCATGTTTCCGAGATCACGGTTACTGGAAGCGCTTTACACATGGCTACAAGAAAATCTTATATATGCGGATGACGGCATCAAGGGGGTTTTGCCTTTTTTCTCTCCTTCCCTTGTTTCTATTTCCTTCTTCGTAAATTAGCTTGGAACTTGCCTACTAATCATCTATCCTCTATTATAGCAAAGCGAGATGCGCATCTCGATGTGGGTTATAATCAGCATCGCATGGCTTCTTTGCGTCCAGGGGTAGGACATCGCTGTGCCCGCTCTTCTCATCAATCACAATCTCAAGATATTTAACCTTTTATGGTATGAATTCTATGTGTGGATAATTAGTTTTCATATTTAAAGTGTTAAGATCCATTGAAAACTAACAGACTACACTGCTTATAGAGCTTTTTTAAAAGTGTCATTGCGACTTGCCGCAGTGTCCTTGATAGTTTCTACCACTAAAATCTAGTAATGCGATCGTTCAAGTTCAAAAGTACGTGTCTTATCAGCTGGAAGCAACAGCAACTTGAAACATGGTTCCTTTAAAGACCACTGTTAGATTTTTGGAGAAGGCAAATTACTAAAACTTGGAGGAGCTTCTGGCGAGGAACATGAACGGTTCCAATCGCAATGACTTAGATATTTCTTTGATATCCGGCCCGGATCACCTTTTCCGAGAGTGCACTACAATTATTTGAAAATATTACCGACTTGCTAATAGAAATCGAATTTCATCGCTTCTTCTCGCTTGTAATTTTGGCTCAGATCGACGAGTTCTCGTTTTGCTGTAGCGGACACTGTCTCACGGGCCATGTTTTCTATGCATCACATAACGTATTTCACAAGCGAATGAGCCACACAAGCGAGTGAGCCACGAAAACATAATACCACTTGACTACTTAGTATTTAGCAACAACGCTATAGATAAACCTCTACTATTCTATACTAATTGACTCCTAATGTCGTTCGTATGTACGAGCATTATGTCCTATTTGATTACATAAGCCATAGCGTCGTTGTTTACCTCTTAATCCTTATAGCTCTATAGCTTGACCTTCTTCTTCTTGCCTTATTACAACATCCTGTATAAGCTCTTCGCCTTGCTGAATAGTAAGGCTACCACCCTAAAGAATACGTCTCTTTCGCTTCCTCTCCTTTCTTTTTTTAGCTTGATTTACCTCTTGTAGAGCCTTTACTTTAGCCCTAAGAATTATAGCCGAGTGGACTATAATTTGAGCTCCTTTAATAAGCTGATCGAATGCCTTAGTAATTAGAGTTGGAGAGCTATTCTAGTGTTATACGATACGATCCTTAATATATGAAGTCTGGAATTCTAGTTCTACTATATTCTACGGTGTTTTTGAAGTCCAATTTGGCTCTATAATAGGAGGTGGTATTGGAGTCTTTAACTAGAGATCAAGATGGGAAAGGACATTCTCTAGACTATATAGAACTAATCCTATAGCCCGGAATGCACTTTTAATATTCTGTTCTATAAAAGCAGCTTTAAATACCTCCTTAAATACAGAGAGGAACTTAAGCTTAGTAATATAGTAAATCCTAACTCGAACGAGATTCTTAATCTACTTACTATAAAATACTTTCAATAGACCAAAACATTCTATATCTAAAGGCTAAAGTATATACGAGGAATACGGTAGCATACAAAGTATAATAATATTGTTTTCCGTATAATATTACTAGAATTGGACTAATAGGTAGGACTCGTACCCATCTAGAATTAAGAGACGGTATTTCCTAATTATATAACTCCTTGTATGCCTATCAAAGTGTTAAATCCATTGGAATCCAATTTCATTTGTAGTCCACCCATTCTCACTTAGAGTTATCACCCAATCTTATGGGAGGCTCGAGTCTTCGTACTAGGCCGAGAGGTAATTCTACCCTTTGAAAATAATAAATGGAGGAATCGTCCAGCCGTACGAATTAATACCCTATATAATTAACACCCATTCTCGATTCCCTAGCTGCGTAGTCTTTGGACGATTCTTCGACTCTAAGCTTATAACTACTCTAGCAGTAGCAATAACTCCTATAAGAAATCCAGCCTTATCGAAGTTATATATATCCTCCTCTATAATTCCGTACTTGGCAACTATATTCTATACAAGCTTAAACCAGCTATTGATAATTACTAGATCTTCGCATTGTGCCCTTCTATAGTCGTATTTTCGACTAAATTTTGTTCTGATTTCCGGACGACGTTTAATAAAGTTGGAGGTCTAATTAATGCCTACTGAGGGCGCGTCGCGTTCGACGAGAAGAAGATCGGCCTTTTCTTGTACAGACTGAGGTCTAGGAGGAAACCCACGAGAGTCTAGGTCGAGGATGTATTGAATAAGAGCCTGTTCCTCTATAGGAGTAAGCTTTCGAGAGTTGGGGATAGAGTCGCGTCGAGAAGCCATTCCATTGATTCGGCGTTGGAGTGTTGGACGTGATACATCGTACGCTTTAGCAGCAGCTCTAGTACTACTAAATTGGCCTTCTTTGACTGCTTGTATAGCTAGAAGAATACGACCTTCTTGATTCCAAGGTAAAGGTTGATTTGGTGGTAGCATTGTAGGTAGAATGTAGGTGGTAGTGTTGACGCGTTTCGTGGCTCACTCGCTTGTGTGGCTCATTCGCTTGTGAAATACGTTACAGGATACTAAAATCTCACCACTTATCCAGTGATATATAAACGACATATCTCACGCCGGGTAAGCAGCTTTGAACCATCGTCCTCAAAGTTCAGATCGAATACGTCCTAGAATTCAATTGCAGAAGAGACTCACCATCCTTCAAATCAGTCTTGGAGCTTGACACCCAACTCAATCGAGCACAACTGGTCCTACGAAACCGTATCAATTTTCGGGCTATACTGGCTGGACTTAAAAATGACTACTTCAGCACCCCAAGTACCACCAGCAGCAATTGCTGCTTTGAATGACAGCATGGTAGAGAATTATCACGAGGAGAACCGTGGCATTCCAAGACTGTTCGCAAGATATATCACGACGCTCTGTCCAGAAATTACAGCATCATCAGTGGTCCACGACAATGCTTGCGGTCCAGCCGTCGCAACCATCGAGATTCTGAGTCGTATTCCCGAAAAGTCTCAACAACCAACAATCATGGCAACAGACATATCACCTGGTATGATTCGGGTTGGCGAGAAGATTGTCAAATCCCATGGCTGGGATACAGTTACCATGGAAGTAATGAATTCTTGCAAACTATCTTTCAAAGACGACACCTTCACTCATAGTTTCACAAATTTCATCGTTCCACAACAACCAGGGTGCTTGGAAGAAACCTACCGCACTCTACAGCCAGGAGGTACTGCCATTTTCACCAACTGGAAATACCAAGGTTTTATTGACTTGATTCGGCGAGCTGGAGCGCAAATACGCCCGGATGTTCAGTCTGGAGACGCTTTTAACAAAGAACGTATAAGCGAAGGCGAAATAAGGGAAGACTTTGAGAAAGCCGGATTTCATGACATTCATATTGACTCGCACGGCGAAAAACTACCCTACAAAGATCGTGCTGATCTGTTATCTCTTGTGCTGGGTCCTTTTGGCAAATTTTTAACTAAAGGTTGGAACGAAGAGGAGATTGGAAAGCTTCCGGATGTGGTTGAGAGTGTGTTAACGGAAGAGGAAGCCAGAACGCAAAGCTTGGATCTGATCGGTTGGATTGTTACTGTGAAGAAGTAATGTTGCAGCCGCACTTCATAAATTCTTTCGGAATAGCTGTACGGAAGTTTGTGATATTCTTAAACCTCAACGCTGGCGTCAAGATGTTAATATTTGCTATCTCGAATTATTATCATCCGTAGCCTTATGCTAGCAATTATCAAATTTTAGAAGCGATTTCACATTCATGAATAAAACACTACGAAAGGAAGATATTTCTTGGCATCCTCTGCAGCTACTCGACTCCTCAAATCATTTGCCATTAAATGCCAAGTCATTGCAATTAAGCGATGGTAAAAGATCGACTTTCAACCCCATCAATCGCTTTATCTGGCACTAATTGTCCGTCTTGGCAGCAATAATCATTGGATATTTCCTCCGGGTTCATCCAAACAAATCCTGGGAACAACTCATCAGCCTGAAAACTCGTATGGAGTATATCCGGGCCAGATATGGCAAGAGACCAGTTTCTCAAATCATGCTGTTGGAAGAGAAAAGGCCAAGGTCTATATAGTAGTATTGGCGTGCAGGATGGTATCCACTTTTAATGTGATAGTGCAATGTTTGGGGCTATAGGTAAACAGCAGCCAACCAAGTTCAGCACGCAAATTTGTGCTTTCGGTGAATTATTTAGCCATGTATTTAACTCTAACTCGTTTCCTAAAGCCAAGCGTACCGGGGTGTCCAACTTATTTGGGCGCAATTAGCAAGCTTCTGGCGCGATATTATATATGTAGGAGAGTGAGAATTTAAAGTAGGAGAGGTTCGCTCCTGGTTTTGGTTGTATTAACTGATTTGCGGAATTCTGACAAAAATGCTGTTTCCAACCCTCCTCCTCGTTGTCTCGGCCCAAGTCGTGTTCAGTGCTACCATTTATGTCTCGCCAACAGGCTCAGACACTGCAGATGGAACAATAACCACACCCTTGAAATCTATCCAGTCGGCGGTTGACAAAGCTGTCGCTGGTGACACGATCTATCTACGTGCTGGGACATACTCACCGACAACAAATATACAGATCAAGAAAAGCGGCACCGCAACTGCTCTGTACACCTTGTCTGCATACTCAAATGAGAAAGTGATTATCGATGGCGAAGGGCTTCCATATACCCCAGCAGATTTAGACGCGAGTCTGCCGAGTGCAAGTCGTGGAATTTTGCATATTCAGAGCGCGAACTACTGGAAGTTTTTCGGTCTTGAGTAAGCTGGATATCTCCAAACACATTTGGAAACTGCTCACAACATGTAGATTGATAAATGGCCCATATGGCGTCTACGCGGTTGATAGTTCTTACAACACCTACGAGAAGCTTGTCACACGAGATAACTACGAAACAGGCTTTCAAATGCAAGGTGCATCAGCTTATAATACAGTGCTGTATCTGGACTCCTATGGAAACCGAGATCCTCGCAAAAATGGCGAAAGTGCTGATGGATTTGGTTGTAAGGAAGGTTCTGGGGCTGGTAATCTGATCAAAGGAGCTAGATTGTGGAATAACGTTGACGATGGTTTGGATCTATGGGAGTTCAAATCTGGTGTCGAGATTCAAGACACTATTTCTTGGGGAAATGGATTCAATCGGTAAGCAAATCCATCACAAAAAGCCATCTCATAAATTACGGAATACTAAGAAGATAATACAGCTGGGGCTTCACCCAGTTCGAAGGTGATGGCAATGGTTTCAAACTTGGAGGTGGTGATGCAGCAGATATTGGCGCTGCAAACCATATCGTCAACAACTCCATCGCATTTCTCAATGCCGCTAAGGGTTTCACAGACAACAGCCAAACTGGAAATTTCGTCTTGACACGGAATACGGCCTGGAACAATGGCGATTCAGGATTCAAGATGGCCACTGCTGTATCTACCCTCACAGCCAATATTGCAGCCTTGAATGCAAACAGCCAGACTAGTCTCAGCGGTACCCAGACACAAAGTGGAAATAGCTGGAATATTGGTGGCACGTGGAATAACGCAACTTTTAAGAGCGTGGATTCGAGTTCGGTGACTGGTGCAAGATCTTCCTCGGGCAAGATCGTCGGAAGTGATTTCCTGTTACCTGTTAGCGGTGCTGCGATTGGTGCTACGACTTATTGGTAACACTAAAGAGTGATGTTGATGGGCTTCTCTGGAATTTCTACAGTAATTTTGATTAGATAATTGAATTAACTAAACGTTTCGTACTACCATGACCCAGGATATGCATGTTGACCTAATTTAGGACTCTACAAGGCCCAAAGCTTGATCATAAACCCCTCCTTTTCTTAACTTGCTCCAGTCTGCTTCATAGCCAGTCTCAACATCCGGGACTGGGCCTAACGGAGTTATAGCTAGGGGGTTGATCAAATAATGGCTCTTCGTATACTATTTCTAGAATCAATACCTTATCACGACCACAATTAAATACCAAGCGCAAGAATATAGCCTCACATTTTCTTTAATATGCCTGAAGTCCGTCGACTCCTTGAATCCCTTTACATTCCAGTATAGATTCTTCAACCAGTTGTTCAAGAGCGGATAATCATGCCGAATAGTTCCCAAATTACACTTGAAGTGCTGGACATAGACGGTATCGAATCTAATAATGGTAGGATAAAGTCGGATATCCAATTCCGTTAAGACATCTCCCAAAAGATACGGACCTTTGCCTTGAGACAAGATCTTCTCGAGTTTGTTGAGGGCATTGAAAATTGGAACAACGTTCTTGTCGTACGTTTCTTGATCTGTAGCGAAGCCGGCCTTATAGACACCGGTATTCACATCATCTTGCATCCATTTTCCGATCTCATCAATTTGCGCTCTCAAATTCTCCGGGTAGAAATCGAGCTCTCGAAACTCCTCGGGTATAATAGCGTTAAATCCCGTGTTCCAATTTCTTAAGATCTCCAAACTCTCATTGTTCACAATCTGATTTGTCTTTGTATCCCAAACGAGAGGGACGCTATATCGGCCTTCATAATCTTTCTTATCGCGGAAATAGACATCATGGAGATATTCGCTGTGGAACAGGCGATCAACCGTGGCGCCTGCGTATTCTTCATCACTGGTGGGGAATTTCCATCCCGGCCAACCTTTCTCGTCGCCTTTGGGGTAAGGCTTCACAACTGAGATGCTGATGATTTCTGTGAGGCCCTTGAGATGCCGGACGAGATTTGCACGGTGGGCAAAGGGGCAGAAGAGTCCTTTTTATGCGTAAGTCCATATTTACCGGTCATTCAGACCCGTATTTACCAATGTACATATGATATCTGCCCTTCTCTGGTGGGAAAGGTCCATCAGAGTTAATCTTGCCGTGCCAGGCACCGTCCTTGAAAGTCGAGCCGGATACTTCGGAAGCCATGTTGAAGTGTTTAAACAACTAAGATATTCAATTGGACTGTAGTAGTCTGTTTATAACCAGCTTTCTAGTTCCCTGAACTAGTATTGGAATCGAGAGGATGGAAGTCGTGAAGCCAATCGTCATTTCCGAGGTGCCTAATTGTGTCGCTCAGCCTCGACTGCAAGGCTAAGGTATGTATGGCGTGAGTGAAGCAAGCTATCACGGAATTATGGAAATAAACGACGAATTTTTCGGGCTCAATTGTCAACTTCTGAATCTCCTCAAGATTTATATCTCAGTCACTATTCTAGAAAACAAATTTTAAGCTTTGATCCAATTCCAAACCGTCATTTATTTAGAGCTGTCAAAATATTTGAGTATCAGTGGGAGAATGGTCCAGTTCAAGTGCTTCTTTATGGAGCTTTTTGAAGACAACTTATCTTATCTAGCTTTCATCTTTGAAGGTGTTTTGGGTTTGGCAGACGAGGAGTTAGGACTTGCGGGGGAGTACTAGGAAAATCATAAACATTTACGTCTCAATTCTCAATTCCAGCTCGCTAAATTTCGTGTTACTGAGCGGAGTCTGCTTTCAAGAAACTGATGGTTTTCAGTCGCTTGGTTGTCCATACATTTGTAACGGATAGTCACATCAAGTAAACAGAACAGAACAAAGTAGATGGAAACTTTCTGTAAAAATTTCTGTTCACACAAGGAGTATAAGGCATATATTATATCTCTTCAATGCACACCAAAATGCTATGATGACAGCGAGATCTTGAACAATTGCAGCACAACCTCTAAAATACAAAAAGCTCCAATGAAAATTTGATCTTACAATACTGCATCTTGACCCACAGAATATAAAAATGCTCTAACGACAAAGGTATATTGGAAAATTGCAGCACAACCCAGAAAATTAGTACATCTCAACAACGAATTTGCCAACACCTCCTTTTGCATCAAATACTTCGGTGCAGCCCTGCCTGATCCCTTCGAGGTCGGAGAACTTGGCTGTTCTTCCAACAATCGGAGTAACCTTACCCTCAGCAATCCAAGTACTGAGCCTTTCAAGGTCGGCTCCACTAGGCTCCATGAATTGGTACCAATAAGTAACACCAGCACTTCCACACCACCATTTGAAGCCCCAGTCAATGAAATCCAAGGCCCAACGAACGAGAGTTGGTATGCTATCCATGCCGAGATTCTTCATCTGCGTCCCGCCTGGAACCGTACTGATGCTCACAATAACACCTCCTTTCTTCACTGTCTTCAGCAATGAAGTTGTTGTCTTCATTGTATCAAAGAGATAGTCGACCTTTCCGGTCCCGATAGCCTTGGCGACATCCTCTTTCGTATAATCAATAGCCGTGAAAATATCTTCACCTAGTAACTCCTTGGCCTTTGATATCTTTCCCGTGGACAAAGTGGTGATGACCTCCTCAGCTCCAAAGACGTTCTTCGCAAGTTGCACAGCAAAACTACCAGTTCCGCTGAGACCACCAGGAACAAGCACAGTCTTTCCTTTGAGTCCGCCTTCCAACTTCTTGCTGGCTTCCTCCATAGACTGGAGGGCCGTTAATGCAACGAGAGGGACAGCTGCGGCTTCCGTAAAGGAGAGTTTTGCGGGCTTCTTAGCTATCGCAAACTCTGGCGAAACAGCGTACTCGGCAAGAGTACCACGATTCTTTTGAGGGACTCGTGCATAGACCTCATCGCCAATGCTCAGAGATTTTACATCAGGACCAACTGCGACGACGACACCAGATACGTCGTAACCAATCTTGTACGGAAATCTAGACAGTCAATCAGCTCAATTACAACGGCTCACTGGCGTTGAGATTTTCTAATAACTTACGAGTCTTTGCTCATTGCCTTTGCCACTCCCGAAGCCATCTTGACGTCGACGGGATTGACGCTTGCTGCATAAACCTTGATGAGCACATCTGTTGGGTCTTGAATCTCGGGTGTAGGGAGAGTGGCAAAATTATAATCGGAAGGTTTGGAATAATTTTCGAGAGCAATTGCTTGCATGGACTTGGGAATTGTGTCTGCCATTCTTGTGATGGTTACTGTGGACGATCGAGTGAATACGCAGGGGTATTAGAGAGGATGGAGTAGAGCTATTTCCTGAGTGAAATAGAATTTATTCATTAAAAGTCTGGGAATCCTTCCAGTTTTGATGTCGAGAGCCTTCGGCGCAATTCCATCTTTGGATCTGATCCGAGGGGTTTCTTCAAGAATTACAAAACAAACTTTCATAGTACCACGGAATTCCGGTTGTCGTCATACAGAACCCGATAATTTGCCACAGCTTCGTAAACCCTTCACCGTTTCCATCCTCGCTATTATCACGCGTAATTCTGCCGTACTGCAATATAGTGCCGATGTAGACCCGCTTTGCGATACTATGATACTACGAAGAGATTTGGTTTAGGGCCATGTAACAACATAGATGAAGAATACTGATATATATAGCTGCGAGTTCAATCAACACATAGCAATAACCTTAATGAGTAACGATCCATCAATGGTGCTTGCTCCTGAAGTATGTCCTCAGTTAGCATAGAAGATTAATTTAGCTTACAACATGGGATTGTAAAAGCAATATTTGCTATTCATCCACAAGTTTCACCTTCGGACTGAAGTTAAATATACGACAGCTGCGATGAGAGTGGTTGGACCTACAGACAGTGGAATGAAGTCGGTGGATACACGCATGCTATCTACCTGCCTTGTGTAGCATCGCAAATCGTCGCTACCTCTCAATTTTGTTCCCCTGATTTGAAAGTCGGTTAAGCGCCCGTTCAGACAGCTTCCTAACAACAATTCAGCACGTCTCCAAGCAAAAAAAGAAAAAAAGAAAGTCTTCCACAACTATGTATGTAGTATAACAGGTCCAAAAAATATTATCAATTCCAATGCCTCAAATTTCAGCACAAGGAATTGAACCCTGGTGTTTCGCAACCCTCTATGAAAGAACCACTTCAGAGGCGGGAAGTACCAGCCATGATAGTACCTCGGAAAACCAAGATGTACCCCACCAAGGCTGACCTCGCGCAAAAAAACATTAGAATATGCAAAACTCGCTCTACTTTATAGCTATAGCGTGAGAACTTGCAATTATGATACGGTAAAAAGTTTCAGCAAAATACTCTCAGCCATAAAGAGTGCAAAAGGATAATTCCGGTACGGGGAATTGAACCCCGGTCTCCCGCGACCTGTTAGAATCTTCAGAGAAGGAACTTGAGAGGCGGAAATGCTAGCCACTACACCATGCCGGATGTCTGTACTTGATTGTACTGTTTACTGAACGAGCACAATTTTAATTTATAAAGTACTAGTGACCAGCGACCACAAAGTGGCCGATATTTTTTTCTACCGTGTCGATAAAAAGGAACACAAGTTATTGTTTAACAAAACACACCTCTTTCAGTTTGTCGTATTTGCTTTCCCTAGCAGGAAACCCATGATCATATGATCCAGAAGTCGACCTTCGCTTACATTGCCAGCACCAGTTTTTCAGTCAAGTGAAATCAGGGATTGGTTGCTAATCCGATAGTTGAGCTTTAACGTCTAGTTACAGTATCTATTTGCTCAAATCCTCGCGCTCTAAGATACTTAAAAAATTGGCTTGATATGGCTGCACAATGATATGGATTTTCGGAGATGCTCGCGCTTAGGTGCATTCTCTTTTCTTCTATCACACATCTCCATTTCCCGACTTTATTGCTTGAGAGGATCCGAAATTTGCCTCACTAGTCTCATCATATTTGATAGAGAGGTGCTCAAAGAGTTTAAGGTATTCTTCTAAGCATTCATCGACAGTCATTCCCAGATGTCCAAGCATAATTGCAATAAGGCCTAGTAGTGTCTTAGCGGAATAAGGGTGATCAGAGCATCCCTATCTTACCCTCCAGTACCGGATCCTCCAATCAGGTCAAAAGCTTCGCATGCCTACAGAGGAGGTTCCTGGTGCTCGTTCACCTTTGCCATTAGATCTCGAAGAATGTATAGAATCGAAAATCCACGAAGGCCTCCGCTGTCTAGCGATAAGAGATTAAGGCATTTTCTTAGTACAGACGCTGCTTGTGCAATGGTCAGCTGTGACATCCTTGCAAGCATTTACTGAATATTGTCTTTCTCAGTCGACGAGAGGTTCCCAGCATTGCCTGCTTCGGCATGGGACAAGGTCAATACGCCAACATACTCGTGCAATCTTTGTAAGATACCCTTTAATTTCTTTTCTTGAAAAACGCTCCTCCCAGCCTTCCAGAAAACTTCTACTTTGGATGCGCCCTCTTTTGGAGTGTATTTTTTCAGAATTACTTTGAGTTCGTTTAATGCGCGTTCAACGCTTCGATGTACTGGCATCAAGGCCATACAAGTCTCCTCGTCTATCTCTGTGAACAATACGCTCCTTGGTTCTCTTAACTGCATGGATTATGGGTGGGAGCAAGTCCTCGATGCATTGGAAAGCTTCTCCGACATCCTTCCCGCTTGTACCAAGTTCAGCAGCTCGGGCGAGCACCTTCTGACTGAACTCGACTAGGGTGATGATGCTTGTGATGGCGGCTATCACTTCCAACCCTGACATGCTGCGACGAGATATTCTAGCAAGATGTATTAACTCGACAAGAGGAAGTCACCTTCAAGTTATGTAGCAGGTGTTCGTATTTAAGGCACGGCCTTTGTGAATGATCGTGAGAAGGATGACCACTAAACTCAGCCTCAGAATGGCGCCAATCTTATTAACCGCACCATCAAATCTGATTGGCTAACTGCACCAATATCGGCTGTTAGTCGTTGACAGCATACAGGATATGAGCTATGAAATAACAGACTCGTTACCCAATCATGTCGTGTTGCCAAACTCACTCCACACTCACTTTTGGCGTTCTTTTCTTGTCTGGCATTAAGCTCTTGCCACCCTATAGTGGATCAACATGTACCGTACTCTGAACCAATCATATTCCACATATTGAAAGAAGCTTGTTCAATGTACATCAAACTCCTTTTAACAACCGAAGTATTACTTCGATAAAATTCTATGTAGAGAGTAGGGTTGGTTAGATGAGGTGGTAGGTGTGTTATGAAAACAGTAGAGTATAGCCCGATACTAGAAAGAAGGTTATTTAATTTGAGCAAAAAGGCCTTATACTAAGGAAACCTGTTTACTGAAATAATATGACATAGGCAAGCAAGACCTATGGGAAGCAGGTAGAATATGACTTGACAAGGCCGAAGACTGAATTAGCTTGTTGGCGTTAGTTCCTGCTAAAGGACTATTAGAGAGAGGAAGGGCACGGACCGACCCTTAATTGAAAGTCAGTACGCGCAATTAAAGATGCTACTAAGGCTAAGAAGGTGTGTCTGACATCTTAGTAGCGCGATTAAGTTAAGACTTGATTAGCGTAAGTAACGCTTATCTATAGACCTGGGCCGAGTGCCTGATAGGGCTTTGAGGAAGCGCAGCACGACATCTAAATTGTGCTACTCAGCTACTTCACCAGAAAAAGGTGAATACAATAGCTCAAGAAGACAGCATTGTGTTCAGTTTATTATTTACTAACATCTTTCTCAAGATTCTTCAAGCACGCCCAAGAACAAGCATGGGGAGGCTTGAAAGTTTTATGCCGGGTAGGCTCTAAACATAATTATTGAAAACGCCAGAAAATCAGCATAGTTCAAGGATTTCGTCAGATTTCTTTCTATCAAGCCTGGATTGGGACAATCGCGATACATTTAAACGCCAAAAATTGTGCTTTTTTTTGGACAAGGAGAAAAATTTTGGTCCAAATATTCGTGTTTAGGATTGCGATATTACTTCATTCTGGTCCACAGAATGGGTTATTTTCTTTTCTCAAAGGCACGCCATTCTGATTGATGACATTCTCATGACACTGTATTAAATGCCTTTCATAGCTGCTGTAGATGAACAACAATTAATATTTGATCCTATAGAAGCTAGGGGACTTGGGACCCTCTGGTTAGTACTAGTAGCATGTCGATTGTTGCACCTATTTCTCCAGCCTGATTCAAATTGGAAGATGTTTGCAGCAACTAGATGAGCTCTATGTAGTAAATATTAGAGCTATTGGTTACTGTTTAATAATCGATTTTGTAGGTATTACTCTATTTCTACATAGCCTAGCTTAGTTGTCATCTTGTCCCAAACTCATGGAGTAGCTCTTAGAGTTTGGACTTTAGCAAAGGGTCTTTTACTGCTGGTTTGCTCACAAGTTTTTGTACATCCGAAGTTCGGTTTTCTCCAGTGCTATCCAAAAAGCGAAGACGTTCCCGCAAGTACCGGGGATTCGGATGATCACGTCCTAACACTTTCTCATATCCAAACAAAGCTTTGGAATACATAGCCTTCGCACCATCTGGGTTTTTTTGGCGTTCAAGAAATAAGCCTAGCCCCCACATACTGTTTAGTGCAGGGATGTAGGTGATTATCTTGTCTGCACCTATGACTTTCTTATACCCTTGAAGCGCCCGCTGGTACATTGCCTCAGCATCAGCTAGTCTGCCTTGGTCCATATACAAAAGCCCAAGGTTGTTAACTGTGTCAAGTGTCGACATATGTTCTAGACCCCATGCTTTCTCCTGTCCTTGGAGCGCTCGCTGGTACATCGCCTCAGCATCAGCCAGCCTTCCTTGATCCTTATACAAGATCCCAAGGTTGTTGACTGTATCAAGTGTCGATACATGTTCTTGACCCAATGCTTTCTCTTTCCCTTGGAGTGCCCGCTGGTACATAGCCTCAGCATCAGCTAGCCTGCCTTGACTTTTATACAAGATCCCAAGATTATTAACCGTATCAAGTGTTGATACATGTTCTAGACCCCATGCTTTCTCCTTCCCTTGGAGTGCCCGCTGGTACATTACCTCAGCATCAGCTAGCCTGCCTTGGACTGTGTACAAAAGTCCAAGGTTATTAACCGTATCAAGTGTCGATACATGTTCTAGACCCCATGCCTTTTCATACCCTCGGAGCACTCGCTGGTACATAGCCTCAGCATCAGCTAGCCTACCTTGGACTGTATACAAGCTCCCAAGGTTGTTAACTGTATGAAGCGTTAACATGTGTTCTAGGCCATATACTTTCACCTCCCCTTGGAGTGCCCACTGGTACATGGCCTCGGCATCAGCTAGCTTGCCTTGATCCGCGTAGAGACGTCCTAAGTTGTGGCACGCAAATAATGCGTAGTGTTCTGTGACCTGGCCTTTTGACATGATATATAAACATCTAGATGCATGCTGGAGAAGCCGTCGTTGTATCACCCAATACTTATCAGTTCTGTTTCCTGGCACATGAGACGCTACAGAAAATAACGCTACGTTAGCCAACCTATAGTCCCAATCTTGGTTCAGGACGTCCATTGCCCATGAATGAACACATCCATGAATGCTATACCCTCTTGACTCAACCTGTTCTTCTGACGACGTGTCCACTTCGACAAGTCCGTGATCAGTCAAGACACGCACCGCACTATGAAAGCTTATCTCGTCTTTCGTAAGCTCCTGTATCCAATCCGGATATTCGGAACAGTCATGTTGAAGAAGCTCGAGCCAAAGATCCTGATTGTCAAAGTATGCCCATAAGCGAAGAAGATTAGCTGCAAGTCTGTTTCGGACTTCAACCCGATCGAACGAAACCTGCCAAGTCGAGTAGAGCGTTCGTTCTTCATACGAACTGAGATGTGGACTCGTCTTCTGGAGTTTTGACCACGATTCCTTATACAAACGGAGATAGGCTTTGAAACTTATTGCAGATTGATAAAGATATGCTCCAGCCGTAGCAAGCACAAGAGGAAGCCCGTCCAACTCCTGTGCAAGTCTTTTGGCATCTTTGTCTAGTGTATGACTTAGAGAAGTTCTTTAGATAGAGATAGAGCTTACCGTTTGATAAATCTTTGCGTCTCGATGCATTTAACAAAATTTCAAGACTGTGCTGCTGGTTCTTAAGCTTTGTAATTGGTATGCAATGACCGATACTTAATTGTGATGACCGCGTCGTGATGACTACCGAACCTTGATAAGACTCAGGGAGAAATCTCTGGATATCCACTGCGTTAGGGTCTTGGTTATCTGCTAACAAGGGGTTGTCATAGTTGTCAAGTATCATAAGCCATCGTGTGTTGTAAGGCAGACTTAGCCATGACTTCACAGCATCAACTAGCTCGTCGGAAGTTGGCTTTGTACCTAAGCTGCTCAATCGGCTAGCTGATGGATGCTCCCGCAAAATTTGCTTTGCTACCTTGCTAAAGCTCTGCCTTAGAGAATCTTCGTCCTTAATATTCAACCAAAATATTGCTGAGTAATGATCTCGATTTCGCTTCGCGTACTCAACGACCAGTTGGGTCTTGCCAATACCACCTAGGCCATGAACGATGACGGTTCGGCGGCTGCCATCGCTGCTGAGTCTTTTATGTATTTCTCGGAGCTCGTCCTCTCTTGCTACGAAACTCTCGATTGCAGAGACATCGGAGAGGCTGAACACGGTGGAAAAGTCCGTATGTACCATCCCTTGTTCAGTTAATAAGCTTGTGCTAGTACTTTAGAAAGTTATTTGTGATATAGGGATCTCACCCTGTGACTTTTTCACAATCTGCTCTTGTAATCTTCCGAATGCATGCTCCTTTCCTTCGCCGTAAATGAGCGGCATGTATACGTCGAAAAGGCCCAGTAATGAGTATGCCCTATCTTCTTGAAGAGCTGTCTCACGGCGATCTCCCCACGACATTCGCTCGGCGATAGTAAAATCAGATAAGCAAGGGTTACGAAGAGCTTTTACAGGAATTCCTGTTATCTCACAGATGCAGCCTTCCAAAGTTATCTTATTGCCCAACCATTTCCATTCTTTAGAAAAGAATTCGATAGATTTTGGAGCAACAAGCTCCTGGAGAGTCCATCCCCGCGTAAACCATCTGCTCTTCCGAATTGCTTGTTCCCAGACCTGCTGTTGAGTCTCACCCTTGATCTCGCAGATAGGAGTGGAAACGTCGGAGAGATAGACATAACATTTAGCCGCATTCTGGTACCAGCGAAACATGGAGTTGATTGCTGTAGAGAGCTCGGTACTGTTCGTCTTGTCGATACAACACGTATCGGCCCAGAAATATTGCAAGCCGTCGCCTTTGGCTTGTTCACCGCAACACCGGATCTTGTCAAAGCCAATCTTGCCTGAACCAGTGCCATCTATAATGTCTCTGAAAGTAACCTCGTCCGTATCTGCTCCCCATGTATGCGAGAGTATAGCATACCGTGGAATATTTATCCTAGTGTCATCAGTCATGGTTAGCCTGCCCCCGCTATTATACTTCAGAAGACGCATGGCTCAGATCGAGTTCGAGACGCTTTGAACAGACGACGACCTAATATCTGTCAAGCTGCTCATTCGACAAGCATATACATTTGTTTTGTCAAGAGGATAGTCCTTGATCCTAAGGTCGCGCGTATATCGAGTCAGCTGGATGGCAGCCTTATCATCTCATTCTTTATTTAGCTTTCAGGGCGACTATATACAATTAACCAATCGCTGGCTGGCTACTAGAAGTCACCGTGCCTGGATAACCAGGCATGTATACCCTCGCGGCAAGTTTGCTTTCAGGAGCCTCGTCGCTGTTGGATATCGACTTGCGTGGAGTATGAAAACATCTGCGCGCAACTCCTGTCAAAATTCACGGCCCTTGATACTATCATCTTCAATGGCCGTGCATATCTTCCTCGATCGCTCGAATACTCAATCCAAGTGCGTTCAAAAGCCGGGGCAGCGTCGTACAGAAGAGCTCGCAGCGCCAAATGGCCCATGTGCTCCAACGAGCCGGGTGGTTCGCATGTGTGGGGTGGAGGGTTAAGGTTAGATTATGGCGTTAAGCACGAAGAAATATAGTTTACCATTAAAATTCCAGTAGCTCGAATTCTTCACTTGCATTAGAATCACTAGATGACAATGTCATGTGCTCGTAAGGTGGGTGAGTCTGCATCGTCAGCTTGGTAGGAAGTCGATGATAACGAGGTTGACATCTGCGCATCCGAATTAAGCCATTCAGGTTGGTGGAGTTCATGAGGTCTTTGTGGCGCGGGTTTTTTCGTACTGAGCTAGCGGTTGTCCTTGAGGCTAAGACCATCACAGACCCTAAACACGCTCTTAGGGTTATATATTTGGGTGGGGTAGGGAAGGGTTATTACATGGCGTGCTAAAGACAACACACATATTAAACATGAAGCCGGTATCAAAATGCCATCAGGAGAATCGCTGGCTGTTCTTATATGGCCTGATAACAAACTGATACCGAGGTCAGAGACAGGGAAGTTATGGTTGTTACCGCTGGTCTACGAAAATAGCAGGGCGAAAGCATTGATTTTGCAACTTTTTGAGGGGGAAATAGTATCCCAACGTCCTCCACCTCCACATTCACTAAAAAATATCATCTACATTTTACCTCACATTTTAATCTGTTATTAATAGAGTTGAAACAAGAGGTATGCCAGCATTAAGTTTAGCTATATTTTATAGTACAACGTGTAAGATACTTTGAAAGCTTGGTAATGGAGCAATCTTGCTTCTTAGTTCTAACAATGGCTAAAAGAAAGTTTGATTTATTTCGGTATATAATTGTTGGAATATCGTTATATCACCTACACGTGATCACAACATTGTCATACGGTAGATATGTAAGGGTATATCACAATACCCCTACATATACATATATTTGTAATATCGACGTACCATACGTATGTACATGTACGTGCAAGGAGGCAATCACATGTACAATACTACATATCGCAGGGAGGTTGGATCAATACCCTATGGGGTACTTATACGACCTCCATAACGCTCACTTATAAGGATCATCTATGTTTTACCTCACCATTTTGACCTGTCTATTATAGCTACAGTTGAAATAAGAAGTATATAGATCAACCAACAAATTTGTCACATTAGTAGTAAATAGACCTATCCTTAAAAGAAGCTTCTATGTTCAAGACCAGAAAACTTTTTTTGTTTCAAAGTAGCTTTACAAATAGTCTTGATTTTAGAATATTGTATATAATAAATAAAAACAGTAGAGAAATGATGTAGTTAAGGAAGAGGTCAAATTTATCATACAACTCTTAAGTCCCTTATTTATATACTTTTAGGATGCTCTAGTAAGCTTGAACATCTTCTCGGCCTCTACCATGTGACCCTAGTCTCTATAGAGGTTCCCGAGGTTGTTGACCAGCAAGCATCGACGTATGCTCTGGTCCCAAGGCTTTCTCATAGGCTTCTAGCACTCGCTTGTACATCTTCTCAGCCTCCACTGTCCGGCCCTGTTCTCCATAGAGGGTTCCGAGGGAGTAGACTATAAGTAGCGTCGAAGTATGCTCTAGTCCTAAGGCCTTCTCGTAACCTTCTAGCGCTCGCTTGTACATCTTCTCAGCCTCTACCGTTCGGCCCTGTTTTCCATAGAGGATCCCGAGGTTGTTAACTATATCAAGCGTCAACGTATGCTCTAGTCCCCAGGCTTTCTCCTTCCCTTATAGCGCTCGCTTGTACACTTCCACCACCTATAATGTGCGGCTAAATGTACTATTAAGATACGCTATCAGAGACAAATCCTCAACTCTTACACAATTCCAATCCACAGATCCCTATATTCGCTGGTATTCTGTTCGACTCACATATTGGATAAGGCGGCGGTTGACTATCCAAAAGTCTGCTTCAGTATCCAACTTTGTATTCGCCGCAATACAACGTATGGCTAAATGGTAAAGCTCATTATTGACCTTGAAATTCAAATATTCCAACGTCCAGTCGTATACACAAGTGTAGAGGCTATACTATCCTGGTTGTACACCAACTTCAACCTCAACTAATGAATATTCTTTTAGTTTACCCATTACCCTATTAAACCTAGCCCTAGTCTTTACTACATTCGATAGCCACACCGGTCCAGAGTGCACTCCTTTCTAGAAAAGTTCGTACCATAGGTCGCGATTGCCTAGATAAGCTATCAGCCGCAGTATCTAGGCCGCCTCTGGGTCTTAAGCCTCGATCTTCTTTAACGACAAATTCCAAGTCGAGTATAGGGTTCGCTCTTCATATCCTTCCAACTCCTCACAATGCTCTACCAAGTCATTCCAGCTTTCTTCATACATTTGAAGGTAATTACCAAAGCTATCTACGGTCTAATTAATATATACACCAGCCGTGGTTATCACAAGTGGCAGTCCATCGAACGTGTTACAAGCTTACGAGCGTCGGTATCTATTAAAATCGAATTTTGTTAGAAAATTATACTAATGCGTATAGTCTATAGTACTTATCTTTCCTGGTTTCTTGGCCTAACAAATTTGCTAAATAGCTAGACTCTGCTCGAGATCTACAAGTTTGCGTAGCTCTATCTTTTTCCCACCAAGGGTTACCCGTAACGACCGCGTTATAATTAGGATTGATCCCTGGTTTCGGTCTAGGAAAAACTGGCGGATATCGTATCCTATAGAGCTTTTAACCCAGGGATTTTAGGTTCGTCGTAGTTATCAAAAATCACTAGCCATTCCTTGTTACCCAACTCTGATAACCACTATTAACTAAACCGAATTTCCTGATCTTCGTCTAGTTGAATCCCCAAAGTTGGGCGCTCTGTTCGGCCTAATATACGCAGTGCTAATGCAACTAGCTCGACCTTAAGAGTGTTTTCATCTTTAGCATTCAACCAGATAATCGACGAGTATTACTTATTGTGTTTCTTAGCAAAGTTTATACTAAGCTAAGTCTTCCCGATCCCACCGAAGCCGTATATCACAACTATATTCTGTTTTGAAGTTGTGGGTACCAGCCACACCTCTAGCTGGGCCATTTCGGGCGCTCGCCCGACGAAGACATCAACGTCAATCTACGGTACGCCGCTGAAGTTCATACCAAGCTTGTAGTTTCGAGCTGCTTTAAGTATTAGTGTTTGTTAATACTGGAAAGCTTAGCTCGAAAGGCTGCATAAGTTTATAACTAGCATTTGGAAATTAGAGTAGGTAACTACGTACAGGCAGGTTCCATAAATCTAAGTGATACTACAGAAGAGCTCAGATCATCCATTTGCTTTCTTTTCTCTTGGGCATTTAATGCATGCTCAACTGCGTCCTCAATATTTCCTATGACTATCTCGAAGTCATCTCCCTCTAGACTTTCGAACTTGCAGATTGAGTCATGGTCTGCTGCAAGTGATATCTATATCTCGTGTTCGCCCGACAAACCAAGGGTTGCAGATTTCCTATCAACAATCTAAAGGAATTAGTACTGAACGAAGATTAGGTTAAGGGTGAAATACCAATCCAATTTTCTTGTACGGACGCGTCTCAACAAAGCTTAGAACATAGAAATCCTCGATCTAGTGCCTAAAATTCTCAACAAACTCTTCCCCAAAAAGGGAGTCCTTCTTAAGAGCTTCCATAAATGAGTTATTTTCATTTCGTAAGCAATATCTTACTACCTTAGCTACAATATCCCCTAGTTTCGCATAGTTGCCACCTTGGTACGAAGTCACAAAGAACACAATACTATATTTCTCTAATCTAATGACGTCGTACTTGCTGTCTAGCTTGGCAGCAACTAAAGCCCGTTTTACGACAATACCTCCGAGGCTATAGCACACGAAGATTATGGGGCGTTTATGTATTCCCTAGTAGGTCGAATTGTTAATAAAAGTTCCAGTAATCTATCTCAAAGGGAAATTATAGAGAATTTCCTCAAGCTAATTAAAAGCTGTTCCATTATATACAGATAGGTATAGTATACCTTTCGTTTTAAATATAATCTATTGAGGAGATTTGAGGTTTGATGGGTTACCCCAGCTGTGGATGTTTCGAAGGCAACATTTGCATTATATCCAAACAGAAGAACTCGAGCCTTTATAAGGGATTTTTGTTGAGGGAGGAAATCGCGCAGCCACATTTTCCTAGAGCCATGTGAAGTCCAAGTTTGCTCGGCATAAAACTCTGAATTTGTTGGATTCAGACCGTACACAGCGACAATACTTAAAGGAAGGAGTTAGCTTTATACTAGAACGGATAGAAGAATATTACTCAATGTTTGCATCGTCCGGATCCACAATAACTCTAAGGAAATCTGTTGTAGCTACCTAAAAGATGGTCAGCTAGATCTTTCTGGATATGGGTTAGATATTCTCTAGAGCCATTTGTGGTGTCGTCGGACCAAGGAATATCCATAATCATAAGTAAGTTATCCAGGTATATCTGTAGGATATTGTACGGTCAGGTTCAAAGTGCCAGCTGCAAGCTAAAGGTGCTGAAGGGGCGGTGGATGGCTGATGGGCTGAAGTGACGAGGCTGAATCAGACAGTTACCCTGCATTTAATATAGAACAAAGCGGGAAGGACTTGAAGCTAGGTGACGATCCGATACGCCCCATACCCCGATATCTGGGGTAATATCAACCATTCGCTAAAGAGCAGTTCACGTATCATATGAGGCTTGCACGGAGGGTGGGAGGTTTGGACCATGAACAATGAACGCTCTACCGTGACGAGGCAAGTATGGGTCAACACTGCATCATTGAGCTTTGAGGCAGGAAACCGATTTCGCTGTTTATTGTAGCTGCATCATCTCCGAACAAGTCCTTATGGCATGTTATTTAAATTTATATCAACAAAGAGCGTAAGTATCGATCACCCACCTACACGGAAAGACCTAATCTTATGTCAAAGTCTAGATATCCATATTTGAAAGCATCGCGATCTATTCTGGAATAACTAAGCAAACATCAAAGTATCCAAGCCAGCGCAACATAATTCACAATACAGTATGCAAACTTGCATCAGCCCCAAAGGAGGACATCTCTGAAAAGGAACAAAAAAGCTAAGATCTAGCACTTGCCTGAGTCCTGCAAAGAACCCACTGATACTAAATTTGTGGCAGGAGTAATCTTGGGCTTGTAAGAGGGCTTTAACCAAGTATCATCAACTTAAACTAGCCAAAAACCTCACTTTCAACTCCGAAGTTCTAATTCCTTGAAGGACGCTGAACCAGAAGACCATCTGTTTCCTCCTCCGGACGAACAACCAACCCGATCTTCTTGGCGCGGCAGGCGTCTGACTTTTTCAGAGGCCGTATACATTATTGTGAAAGAGAAGGCATTAAAATAAAAATTCCATACAAAAACTGGTCAGCATCATATTCATCTGTGTCAAAGAAAAGCGAACCTGAATCCTCATCATCGGAGAAATGTCACGATCGAGTTCCTTGACTATGAGCTTATTGGAGACAGTCTTCTAATTCTCTGATATGTAGTTGAATAGGTACTGCTCATGATCCAGCCATTTCATGCGTAGTGCACTTTACCTTCTAGAGAATATCGTGAAGTGTTCCTCCCTGAGGGTTGGTAAATTTGTCTTCCTGTTTCTTCTTGTTCAGACTCTCGTTGTGGTCTAATGTTCACTTGACAAAACTGGGCATATCACCTACAGCCTTGAGATCCCCGTCGGCATTTGTTTAATTGTCAGTGCCTTTCGCCATCTTGACATATTCTCCAATATTTGCATTGACCATACTTCCAGCAGTGGCAACTGCAAAAAGACAGTCAGCAAGTGTTTGGTAAGGCCAATTTTTAAGCAAAACTTATCTCATTCAAGATTCTTTTGTTGTCAAGGCATCAGCCGGCATTTCCCACCTTAAGCAATACAATATGTCGACGGTGCCTTGTACCTGAAGCAGCATCGGCAGGAGCAAATATTCCTGAGTACAGTAGCAGTTGGGTGTTCAGTTATCCATCGCTGCCAATCAACGGCACTATCCATTGTATTTTGGAGCAGTCGTTCTTCGGGCCGGTTTCGTATCCCCATGCACTGATAGCCGTTAATCATATCCTGTCCTTTTGCAGTCACAGTCGTGATATCCTGGCGAGCTGAATGAAGGATTTGAATGTCGCCCGTGATTTCTTTCGTGGGATCACATTTCTTTTTGGGGTAGTGTTCCAGTTGGTTCTCTGCGGGGCCACCATTGAAGATGATATGATAGTTTGTGATTCCAGAACTCATAACGTCAACACGAACATAACCCTTAGATGTCCCACTTCGTTCCGGAGGCATGTTGATACCCCCAGGTTCTGTGGTCACATCAATTTAAGAGCTGACCCATAAATAATCCCCAACTCGAGTTAAGTACTCGATATTTTTATAAAGAGCTTCAGAGGGTTCAAATTCTGACAACATCAATTGACACCGTTCGGCCTACCCATTTCCACAACTATTTTACTCCTTTAAAATCTGCGGTACTTAGCCAGAGCACTGCAATAACTCAAGGCTGCCTTTTTCAAGAGCAACTACTATTTTAAAGTGCAAGAGAACAGAAAGAGCACTTATGATTCACAATGTTTGTAGCATCTGCCAAAAACCAAAGTGTCTCTTCTCTCGGAATCTGGTTTTTCTGTGCCACTATCCAGAAACGGTGGGACCCGTGCTCACCTCACTGCTGTTGTTTCAAAGCGGCACCAAATTTAATGTGATAGCCTTTGCAAGCTCCATAGCGCAGACAGTTGAGATCCACGTCGGTCTCAACCCCTTTTCCAGAGCCTCGCTAAGCGAATGGCCGGTTAGCAGCATGTGCCTGGGAGGAGCGAAGATTATCAGCAATGGTTGTATCAATAACATTGTTTGTTTACTCGGATAAATCGAGTTCAAACTAGTTACTTCAGACAAATGATTGGATTTAGTCGCATTCAACAGCCTCGAGAGTATCCAGCCACCGACAAGCAGAGAAAAGCAAGCAGCAAGAGAGGAATTTATATTGACTCTATCACATCAACCGGCTTGATCCAAGGCTGTGTATTGTTTCATGTGGAACAGCTTTGACATCCTATTCAACCCAATACAGTGTCCTTAATACATGTTAGGTTGACCGGGGCCTTGCGTTCCAATGCCCTCGTTGCCTTGACAGTCGTTTTCTTCCACTTTCCAGAAATAGTATATTTTAGCGATGATAAATTCTTAATCAAGGTTAGAGACTAAGTTATCAGCGATAAAGTTTCGTGAAATGCAGACGAAGCATTACAAGTTGAAAAATGGGAGTAGAAAGTGAACCAGAATTTCATTGGAGTCAATAAAAGTAGTTTATGAGCCTGGATGTGTGTGTAAAGCAAACCAACTGAGCCCTCCAAAAACATATTAGAAATATTTGGCACCAGGAAGACCGTCCAATCGTCATCTGAACCACTCTAGAAACCGATGCGGATGCCAGTAAACAAGAAAACTCGCACTAGCGAGCAGCACATTCCTGGCCCACGTCATACTATGTCTTGCTTAAGACGAAACCATAGCAACAGTTACACAAACACTGAAAATACGTAATGGTCGTCAAGGCCTTTTACAATCAGAATGCTGTGGCATCTGCTAATGAGACGATCGACAAAAGTCAGCTATGGAACAAGCCAGGAATGGATGAAAGTGAAGGAGATGACAATGTATAGCACTACACAGTTGTTTTTGAAGAAAGAAAAAGAAACAAATCTGCCCGCCCCCTAAGTAAGTTTCACCAGAATTTGTACTGTAGGCCATGTAAGGCGATAATGTAAGGTAAGAAGAGTACCTACCCCAAAATCTTTTGTTGGCGTAAAGTGGAATTCATCACGCGACCGCGGAGGTATTAGACTTTTGAGGCGGTCCGTACAACTTTACCTTACAATGCCTCCCCTCGATCTTCGGAAGTACTCGTCCTCAGATCTATATTATCTCATTTTAACATACACTTCGGATTTCGTGTCCTTAGTCGCGAATATTATCTTTCATACCTTAATACGCTATGAGTATGATCGATATGATAGCTAAGTGTAACTAAATTAAAGGTTAGAGTTTTCAAATAGGACGAAATCAGTATCACTACAGTAATTACTGGCAAGGCTTTCTACAAGAATCCAGGGCTTGACCTCGGCGAAGAAAATGTCTGCGGATACTCAGCTCAGGATTATATTTGATAGCTCCGAGAGCAAGCAGTATACTCCGTTTTGTTTGAAATACATACTGTGGCTAGAGGCAAGGGAAACACGTAGAGAATTTAGAGGAGTAGGTTGGAGCATAAACTGGATGACTCGCTTGGATAGTAGGTTGATGCTAAATTTATAATGTTGCACTGAACGATGCATGGAATCAATAGAAGTTAGAAATATTATGCCATTAATTATGTATCTACAACACTAAATGAAACTATTTAACAACTGCCGGGAATCTATTTACATAGCGCCTATCGGGTAGTCACATGCCCGTTTAATTCAACATTATTCGTGGTTTTGCTTTTCCGATTTCTACGGCCCTACCACCAACCCAAAAGCCTGATATATTGACCATGGAGTCCCGGAGCCCAGCACGTAGAGCCCACCGCATTTCTCCGCAGTATTCCCTACACAACCTGAATTACACGAAGCAGCAGGAGCCGGGCTTGATGTTGTTATGCTAGGCGAACAGGTACACTGGAGGCCATTGACCCCAAAATAAGCATAACCCATACATGAAGTTGCGCAAATCTCTAGAGTGGGAACCAGGGATGAGCTGGTTGAGGTGCCCGTGCTAGGAAAGAGTGATCCACTATTGTAATAGCACCCGAAACTCTGGAATACGTGGCCCGTAACAATACTTGACGCCCCTGATGCGCCTGTTGGGCCAGCTGGGCCAGATGGACCTGCCGGACCTGCCACACCTGCCGGACCTGAAGGACCAGCGATGCCAGCTGTGCCAGTTGGACCTGGTGGGCCTGATGGACCAGTCGAGCCTGGTAGCCCAGATAGCCCGGAGGCACCAGATGGACCACTTGGGCCTGATGGTCCCGATGGGCCAGTTGAGCCTGGTAGCCCAGATAGCCCGGATGCACCAGATTCACCTGACGGGCCAGCTGGGCCAGCTGTGCCAGTTGGACCCGATGGGCCTGATGGACCAGTTGAGCCTGGCAGCCCAGAAAGCCCGGATGCACCAGATTGACCTGACGGGCCAGCTGTACCAGTTGGGCCAGTAGGTCCTGATGGACCTGATGGGCCAGTTGAGCCTGGTAGCCCGGATAGCCCAGATGCACCAGATTCACCTGACGGGCCAGCTGTGCCAGTTGGACCTGATGGGCCTGATGGACCAGTTGAGCCTGGCAGCCCAGAAAGCCCAGATGCACCAGATTGACCTGACGGGCCAGCTGTACCAGTTGGGCCAGTTGGTCCCGATGGACCTGATGGACCAGTTGAGCCAGGTAATCCAGATTGACCTGACGATCCCGATGGACCCGATGGGCCTGATGGGCCTGATGGACCAGTCGAGCCTGGTAGCCCAGATAACCCAGATGCACCAGACTGTCCTGACGG